>JACCIE010000083.1:0-600000 GCA_018906755.1 Sycophaga agraensis
ATAAGGCTTGAATACTTCATGAAATTTGGAGATCGGTTCAGTCGGGGGTGATCTTGATCATTGAAAGGGTGATTCTTGATGCGAGATCTTGTCATTCTAGAAAATAAGTGTAGCCGCGAAGAATAGGTAAAAAGTAAATAGAAGTTGTGTCTTTTCAACCGGACAAAAGCTTTAAATACCGGTAGGTTTTATAAGTTATGTTTGTTATTATATTTTAGTAAATCAAAAAGAAGTTCCAGAACTTCTGAGGGCGAGGACCTTCAAGACAAATTTGAAATTGGCTATCCTCTCGAACTGTACGACTCACTTATTAAAATGTGCTTCCAATGGTTTAGTTTGGTTATGTCAGAGATCATTGCAAAAGCGAAAAGCTCTGCCAGAGATAAGATAATATTAAGCACGCATTATCCTTCGACTGTCCTAAGCTCAATAACCAATCGTCCTGCATTAATTGAAAGCAGACCCATCTCCTGAAGGTTCTTCCTCAGCCTTCTTCCTTTCAAGCATCCTCTTCAATTACCAACATCATCGAAAGACCTTTTTCATTAACCAATCTCAAAACTGTTATTTGGAAATGTTTTAATAAATTGAATTCAGCTCCAGGGCCACACGATATCTATATAAGCTTAATTTATCAACTTCCTGTCTTCATTTTACAATTTCTTGTAACGATATACATATGACCATATGTATTATGGAAGTATATCGGTGTAAGTGCGCATCCTGCGGCGCGCATATTCGGCGATCTAGGAAAGATTTCGCCTATGGCGCTCATGAGCGACAATCGGCAGAAGGGCAAGAGACTCGAGCTCGAGACAACTTCGTTCCGGGTCTCCCACTATACTCGACGGAGAGGGAACTGCTGAGCTGCCTCGCCACGGAAAGAGTAAGGAAGGGGCCCTCCTTACTGCTCTGACAAGGCATAACCATAGAGGTGAGAGCATCAAATCGAGATACAACGCAGCTGCAGCCCAAATGCAGTGGACCCACCAATGTAACTTCAGAGCGAGCGCCACGCCGATCACAACAGTAATACACTGGTATGGACAACGTGCCTCGTTCCTCATCTACACGAGGTAAAGAAATACAGGAACGATAACAGCGATGGATTATAGCGCCTCCGCGAACGCCCGAAAATAGCCGAACTGATGTTGTCTTCGCAATTGTATTTACCCGACTTTAGAATTAAGTTGCGCACCTAAGAATCTGGAGATTGTCGGGAAAAATCAGTGTCAAATAATTTAATAAATTATTTATTAACTCCGAATGATTGGTAGTTATAACGATTTCCCTTTGATTCTCCTTTCTCCATAAGATAAATAATATAAATAAATATTACATTCTTTTAAACGTTTTAATAAAATATATTTTCAAGGCATCTAACCCTCATTCTGAAATGACTTTTTAGTCTTTTTTATACCGAAGGTCCCGGGCAAGTTTCGATCATTTCTCTCGCTCAACCTCTGCAAAAGGTTATAGAAATGATGGTTCTAAGGAGGGCTGAGCGTTACGAGATCCCTCGCAACCAATTTGGTTTCTGAAGAGTCAAATACTTTTTGGATGATCTTACGATTCTAAACTGTAAAATCTACTCCTGTTTCACTAAAAACGAATTCACCGCTGCAATCTTCCTTAACCTTAGTTTTGACTTTTACAAGGTTGATACCGGTACTCTCGCTTGGATCTTATGAAACTTGGGACTCCCTAGGCAGATTTGTAAGTTTATTTACAATTTTCCATCCGAAAAGTCCATCCTATTTGATACCAATGGAGAAATTAAAGGTTCATTTGACGCTCTCAAAGGCGTTCTGTAAGATTATTACAGCAGTCCCTTCATGTACAACCGGTTCACTAAGAACATCCAAAATCAAACTTTGATAATTGCAAATACCTCTGCTTTGCTGACGACATAGTACCTTTCGCATCTTCTTCTAACCACGCGGACTGTCTTAACGTTCTCAAGAACAACCTTCGAGAAGATCAAGTTCGTAGTCTTTAGAAAACACTTTGATGCCAGGATCAAATCGTCTCCATCGGCTAAAGTCTTAGGAGTTACTCTTGACTTCAAGCTTTCCTGGTCCCCATACCTTCTCTCATTTCATAGAAAATTAATTGCTGCTGATTTACAAAGCCCTTGTCCTAGGCTCCTTCACTTACGGTTCATTCTGTATACTACCTAAAACAAATCCTTTCTCAACTCGCTATAGATGTTACTCAATGCAGGACCCTGCAAACAACATTAGGACTCAGAAGATCCACTCCCAATAGTTCATATACGCGGAAGTAAAAGAGCCCCCCTTCTTCCTACGCCTAAAAAAACTCACGTTCAGATTCATCTTGAAGTCCCTCATCCACTCGAACAATCGGTATTTAAAACTTTTGCTCGGTTGAAAAGACACAACTTCTATTCACTCTTCACCTATCTTTCGCGGCTACACTTATTCTCTAGAATGACAAGATCTCGCACCAAAATTCACAGTATCTCAAGATCTCTAAACCGATCTACAAATTTCATGAAGTCTTCAAGCCTTATCTGTCCACACATGTTCCACTTTTTTACCGATTTTTCTCCCCACTTTTCATTCTTTATTCCCAGCAAATAATACAATGTAAATTCCATATACTGATCTTTGATTGTCTCAAAAAAAGAAATTGTTTGCAAAACGTTATTAATTAAAAACACAAAGCACAGGAATACAATACTTTCAATTCTATTAGAATAACAACTCAAAATCCTGGTTGTATTGCAAGAGTAAACATAATAGATAATCCGAGGTGCAAACGAAATAAAGAATCGTAAAACCTATGTCATATTGTAAATGTTTAATAATGTGAATCTTAGAATAATCAAAAAAGCTAATCAAAGTTAAGGTACAGTTGGAACTGTCGTCAATTTTAAAATAGAACTGGCTTTAAAAAAGCCTAGTTGCAACGCAAAAAACATTTGAAATGGAAATTAATGTTAATCTATTTCTTCTCATCGACATTTTACCATTTTTTATTTAAAACCTCTAAAAATAAGAAAATAATATTAGACAAAGACATTCTTAAGTACAAAGACCTGCTCTTTCTGAGGTATGATTTGTAAAATTAATAACAAAACAAAAAATGTCTGAAGATGCCTAATTTTCGACCATTGATTATGAGAATATAGAATATGAACCATAGGATATCCGTTTAGGAAGAAATGAATTTAATGAGTTGTAGAGTTACTAACAAATGTGTTCGAATCGGCTCACTTTCAATGATATATAAATTCACACCAATAATTCCAAACTACCTGTACACTAAATATAACATTAAAAATTAAAACTAACAAAATTACTTATAACATAATCAACATCAGGTTTCAATTTATGATCACAGTTACGTCAACGACATAATTTTTAATTCTTAAATATATAGAATAAAACTGCCCGTCTGGGTAAATTAGAACGACAACCTTCATTTTTAGTCTAGTAAAAACGCGCAACCCATCACTGCTTGGTCATGCTAGTAAACTTAAAGCAAGTACAGTTTATTTTTTTATTAAAATTGAATAGGTAGTAAATACAAAACCAATATAAGACCAATACAAGATCAATTAAAATTTTTTATTTTCTGGAGATTTAACTGCATTTGTTCAGCATTGATTGTTTTCAAGCTGGATCTACCGAATGTTAATTATAATGCAATAATACGTGTAGTTTACGAAAATCCTTTATCTCTTGATATAAATAAACAATAATTAAATTTATAAAAAATACAAACAAGCATATTTTTCAATTATATTTATTTCCATTCCATACATTCACTTAACATCTATCTACAATACATACATATACATATCCTAATATAAATAAATATTATTACGATAAAAACATTGTATAAAATCACACATATAAATTTATTACAAGTCTTAATAAAATCAAATAGTAGAATTATCAAAAAATTTTATCGCAAAAATTAAAGTCATAACACTTATTTATATAAGCTACTTCATATTAATCCTCTATATACTCAATGCATGAATGGTATTCAAGATAAAAGTGTTTATCATGAAGGTTAAAGTGGTAAAACTTTTTTATTTGGGCTACCTGAGATTCGTCTTCTATGCGATGAGACAAGAATGTTTTCAAGATAAAAATGTTTATCATGAAGGTTAAAGTGGTAAAACTTTTTTATTTGGGCTACCTGAGATTCGTCTTCTATGCGTTGAGACAAGAATGTTTTCAAGATAAAAATGTTTATCATGAAGGTTAAAGTGGTAAAACTTTTTTATTTGGGCTACCTGAGATTCGTCTTCTATGCGATGAGACAAGAATGTTTTCAAGATAAAAATGTTTATCATGAAGGTTAAAGTGGTAAAACTTTTTTATTTGGGCTACCTGAGATTCGTCTTCTATGCGTTGAGACAAGAATGTTTTCAAGATAAAAATGTTTATCATGAAGGTTAAAGTGGTAAAACTTTTTTATTTGGGCTACCTGAGATTCGTCTTCTATGCGTTGAGACAAGAATGTTTTCAAGATAAAAATGTTTATCATGAAGGTTAAAGTGGTAAAACTTTTTTATTTGGGCTACCTGAGATTCGTCTTCTATGCGTTGAGACAAGAATGTTTTCAAGATAAAAATGTTTATCATGAAGGTTAAAGTGGTAAAACTTTTTTATTTGGGCTACCTGAGATTCGTCTTCTATGCGATGAGACAAGAATGTTTTCAAGATAAAAATGTTTATCATGAAGGTTAAAGTGGTAAAACTTTTTTATTTGGGCTACCTGAGATTCGTCTTCTATGCGTTGAGACAAGAATGTTTTCAAGATAAAAATGTTTATCATGAAGGTTAAAGTGGTAAAACTTTTTTATTTGGGCTACCTGAGATTCGTCTTCTATGCGTTGAGACAAGAATGTTTTCAAGATAAAAATGTTTATCATGAAGGTTAAAGTGGTAAAACTTTTTTATTTGGGCTACCTGAGATTCGTCTTCTATGCGTTGAGACAAGAATGTTTTCAAGATAAAAATGTTTATCATGAAGGTTAAAGTGGTAAAACTTTTTTATTTGGGCTACCTGAGATTCGTCTTCTATGCGTTGAGACAAGAATGTTTTCAAGATAAAAATGTTTATCATGAAGGTTAAAGTGGTAAAACTTTTTTATTTGGGCTACCTGAGATTCGTCTTCTATGCGTTGAGACAAGAATGTTTTCAAGATAAAAATGTTTATCATGAAGGTTAAAGTGGTAAAACTTTTTTATTTGGGCTACCTGAGATTCGTCTTCTATGCGTTGAGACAAGAATGTTTTCAAGATAAAAATGTTTATCATGAAGGTTAAAGTGGTAAAACTTTTTTATTTGGGCTACCTGAGATTCGTCTTCTATGCGTTGAGACAAGAATGTTTTCAAGATAAAAATGTTTATCATGAAGGTTAAAGTGGTAAAACTTTTTTATTTGGGCTACCTGAGATTCGTCTTCTATGCGTTGAGACAAGAATGTTTTCAAGATAAAAATGTTTATCATGAAGGTTAAAGTGGTAAAACTTTTTTATTTGGGCTACCTGAGATTCGTCTTCTATGCGTTGAGACAAGAATGTTTTCAAGATAAAAATGTTTATCATGAAGGTTAAAGTGGTAAAACTTTTTTATTTGGGCTACCTGAGATTCGTCTTCTATGCGTTGAGACAAGAATGTTTTCAAGATAAAAATGTTTATCATGAAGGTTAAAGTGGTAAAACTTTTTTATTTGGGCTACCTGAGATTCGTCTTCTATGCGTTGAGACAAGAATGTTTTCAAGATAAAAATGTTTATCATGAAGGTTAAAGTGGTAAAACTTTTTTATTTGGGCTACCTGAGATTCGTCTTCTATGCGTTGAGACAAGAATGTTTTCAAGATAAAAATGTTTATCATGAAGGTTAAAGTGGTAAAACTTTTTTATTTGGGCTACCTGAGATTCGTCTTCTATGCGTTGAGACAAGAATGTTTTCAAGATAAAAATGTTTATCATGAAGGTTAAAGTGGTAAAACTTTTTTATTTGGGCTACCTGAGATTCGTCTTCTATGCGTTGAGACAAGAATGTTTTCAAGATAAAAATGTTTATCATGAAGGTTAAAGTGGTAAAACTTTTTTATTTGGGCTACCTGAGATTCGTCTTCTATGCGTTGAGACAAGAATGTTTTCAAGATAAAAATGTTTATCATGAAGGTTAAAGTGGTAAAACTTTTTTATTTGGGCTACCTGAGATTCGTCTTCTATGCGTTGAGACAAGAATGTTTTCAAGATAAAAATGTTTATCATGAAGGTTAAAGTGGTAAAACTTTTTTATTTGGGCTACCTGAGATTCGTCTTCTATGCGTTGAGACAAGAATGTTTTCAAGATAAAAATGTTTATCATGAAGGTTAAAGTGGTAAAACTTTTTTATTTGGGCTACCTGAGATTCGTCTTCTATGCGTTGAGACAAGAATGTTTTCAAGATAAAAATGTTTATCATGAAGGTTAAAGTGGTAAAACTTTTTTATTTGGGCTACCTGAGATTCGTCTTCTATGCGTTGAGACAAGAATGTTTTCAAGATAAAAATGTTTATCATGAAGGTTAAAGTGGTAAAACTTTTTTATTTGGGCTACCTGAGATTCGTCTTCTATGCGATGAGACAAGAATGTTTTCAAGATAAAAATGTTTATCATGAAGGTTAAAGTGGTAAAACTTTTTTATTTGGGCTACCTGAGATTCGTCTTCTATGCGTTGAGACAAGAATGTTTTCAAGATAAAAATGTTTATCATGAAGGTTAAAGTGGTAAAACTTTTTTATTTGGGCTACCTGAGATTCGTCTTCTATGCGTTGAGACAAGAATGTTTTCAAGATAAAAATGTTTATCATGAAGGTTAAAGTGGTAAAACTTTTTTATTTGGGCTACCTGAGATTCGTCTTCTATGCGATTGAGACAAGAATGTTTTCAAGATAAAAATGTTTATCATGAAGGTTAAAGTGGTAAAACTTTTTTATTTGGGCTACCTGAGATTCGTCTTCTATGCGTTGAGACAAGAATGTTTTCAAGATAAAAATGTTTATCATGAAGGTTAAAGTGGTAAAACTTTTTTATTTGGGCTACCTGAGATTCGTCTTCTATGCGTTGAGACAAGAATGTTTTCAAGATAAAAATGTTTATCATGAAGGTTAAAGTGGTAAAACTTTTTTATTTGGGCTACCTGAGATTCGTCTTCTATGCGTTGAGACAAGAATGTTTTCAAGATAAAAATGTTTATCATGAAGGTTAAAGTGGTAAAACTTTTTTATTTGGGCTACCTGAGATTCGTCTTCTATGCGTTGAGACAAGAATGTTTTCAAGATAAAAATGTTTATCATGAAGGTTAAAGTGGTAAAACTTTTTTATTTGGGCTACCTGAGATTCGTCTTCTATGCGTTGAGACAAGAATGTTTTCAAGATAAAAATGTTTATCATGAAGGTTAAAGTGGTAAAACTTTTTTATTTGGGCTACCTGAGATTCGTCTTCTATGCGATGAGACAAGAATGTTTTCAAGATAAAAATGTTTATCATGAAGGTTAAAGTGGTAAAACTTTTTTATTTGGGCTACCTGAGATTCGTCTTCTATGCGTTGAGACAAGAATGTTTTCAAGATAAAAATGTTTATCATGAAGGTTAAAGTGGTAAAACTTTTTTATTTGGGCTACCTGAGATTCGTCTTCTATGCGTTGAGACAAGAATGTTTTCAAGATAAAAATGTTTATCATGAAGGTTAAAGTGGTAAAACTTTTTTATTTGGGCTACCTGAGATTCGTCTTCTATGCGTTGAGACAAGAATGTTTTCAAGATAAAAATGTTTATCATGAAGGTTAAAGTGGTAAAACTTTTTTATTTGGGCTACCTGAGATTCGTCTTCTATGCGTTGAGACAAGAATGTTTTCAAGATAAAAATGTTTATCATGAAGGTTAAAGTGGTAAAACTTTTTTATTTGGGCTACCTGAGATTCGTCTTCTATGCGTTGAGACAAGAATGTTTTCAAGATAAAAATGTTTATCATGAAGGTTAAAGTGGTAAAACTTTTTTATTTGGGCTACCTGAGATTCGTCTTCTATGCGTTGAGACAAGAATGTTTTCAAGATAAAAATGTTTATCATGAAGGTTAAAGTGGTAAAACTTTTTTATTTGGGCTACCTGAGATTCGTCTTCTATGCGTTGAGACAAGAATGTTTTCAAGATAAAAATGTTTATCATGAAGGTTAAAGTGGTAAAACTTTTTTATTTGGGCTACCTGAGATTCGTCTTCTATGCGTTGAGACAAGAATGTTTTCAAGATAAAAATGTTTATCATGAAGGTTAAAGTGGTAAAACTTTTTTATTTGGGCTACCTGAGATTCGTCTTCTATGCGTTGAGACAAGAATGTTTTCAAGATAAAAATGTTTATCATGAAGGTTAAAGTGGTAAAACTTTTTTATTTGGGCTACCTGAGATTCGTCTCCTGTGCGTTGAGACAAGAATGTTTTCAAGATAAAAATGTTTATCATGAAGGTTAAAGTGGTAAAACTTTTTTATTTGGGCTACCTGAGATTCGTCTTCTATGCGTTGAGACAAGAATGTTTTCAAGATAAAAATGTTTACACAATCACATGAATATCTTTTTATCTTTTATCACCTGCAATTAATTTATCCTAAGAACTTCTGTTCCAATTGTATATCAGTCCTTTCCATTGGACTGAGGAAATGGCAAGGTTACCAGAAATGTTTTTTTGACAAATAATTTGCCTGGACAAGTGTTGGTAAGCAGCTGAAAAGGAAATGTTTAGTATTGTTAGCTCTTAGCATTAATAATAATAATACAATTAACAATAGCCTAATTATGAAAAGGTCACATTTAAAATGAAAATAAAAGTATTTTAAAGTGCAGAATCAGAAATAATAAGTAATAAAAACTTAATAGTGAATTAAATAGTTTTAATTTCAAATGATCACATTAAAATAGTTAGATGAACTGATACTTTATTTTTGATTAAGACATTTTGTTAATTATATCTCAGTTGCTTTGTATTCAAACATATACGACATCTTTCACAAAAATTCATCATATTAATAATAGAACCACTCCTTTATATAATATTTATGTAATGTTTATACTTGAAACTTCTTAAAGCAATAATTTTGAAATAAAATTAACACGGTTTTACACGAAAATTCCACTTTCTAACTTAATATTGGTTGTACCTTACCTGCTTCTCTTAAATTTATTTTTATGGTTCTGTTAATAGAAATTCTCAAGTTGAAAGTAAACATTCTTCATGTAACTTTTCTAAGAAAGTTTGTTTCCAATATTTACATTTGATCTTTGACATATCCATAGAAATTCTAAAAATAATTGCGTCCTCCATTGCTATAAAAAACGAATTTCAAATTAATAATGATCATTAAATTCAGAATTAAAATTAAGAATCATATAGCCCATTGAAGAAATCAAGATCAATCTGACTATTTAAAACGCGTGGTAAAAGAGAGGTTAGTTCTTAAAGATTTGAATTAAAAAAGCTAATACTATTTTTATAATCTAACAGTTAAAACAAGAGTATGAATTTAAACGTTTTTAGAATGTTTATGCAATGAGTTATAAGTATGTGCTTGAAGTTATTGGTTAATAGAAGGCAACGTAATAAAACTATATTAAATACAAATTAGTTTCCAAAAAGGAAAGAGATTAATTCTTTTTATATCTACTTAACTTGGTACTTGGTACTTTCTACAGCCATTATGACAAAACAACATTTAGTAACAGAGTTAAATTAGCACGCAAAATAATATTTAGTGAATGCCTAATAGCAACTAATACGGTGTATTATAAACATTATTTCAAGTACACAATATCAAACATGAAGAAATCAAAAATCACAAATACATTACGCATAGATTTAGTACACACCTAAGTCGGCTTCTGGAACGCTCACTGATCTATGTCCGCACTCTCTGGAGGCTTGGGAGAAAAAGGAAACAGCAGGCTGCTTACGCAGCCTATCTTTGCACAGCATGCTAAGAAATAATAACCGTCGTGGTGCTGGGCGTGTCGCACATGCGCTCTGTCTGCAGCGTCTCGAATTCGCAACGGCAATAGGCTGTAGGATAAAACGGCGCGCATTTCTGCAAAGTAGAAGGGGAAGTTTCTAAAGGTTTTAAGAAGCCTCAAGCCGGTTGAACTGCAGAACATGACTGATCGATACAATGTGCTTTGTGTCTCTATAACCCTAAGGCTGTCTCTTTGTTCTAAATTCTTACCTGTTCTTACAAGAAGCGTAAGGTAGCCGAGATTTACTTATAAATAGTTTCGACGAAAAGTAATACCTTTTGCATCCGAGAGTTACCTGTAATTTTACCAATGCTGTATTATCTTGTAGAAGCCATGATTCTAAATCTCGTATACTGATACTATGAATATTTACATTCTTTCAAATATTACGAAGAATTTTAATACAATATTATTTTTCAAATAATAAGAAATATAATTTAACCAATTATTGACCATTTTCCATGAAGTTGAATTTCAATTATGCAATTTACTATTTTTTGGCTAATTGTAGTGTATCGATGCAATAAATACATTGGTCCTTTCATATCGTTAACTTTTTTTCTAAAGATGTAAATAAAGTTGCGTAGCGTCAAAATCAATGGAGATTTTGTAGGCACGAACTATTCATTCATTCAAATAAATTGAAAAAATAGCATGCACTGTATATAAGACCGAATATAAGACATTTCTAAACAAAGTAATTTAATACCATATCAGAGTAAGCAGAAAAACTTAAAAATATTCCTTTCGCAATCATTGCCATAATACCGAGTCTATTTTTATTTCACAACTTTATTTGTAAAATCAGATTGTAAAGATGTTTACTTTAATTTAATTACTTTTTATTATTATGTGCGCAACTTTGCTTTCATCGTTTTTCGCTAGGTTTTTTTATATAGATGGATGCAGCGGTAAGTGCCGGATGAAACAGGCAGGTCAATGAAAATTTCATACATTAAGGTTGCACATCTGTCGACATAACGACAGCACTATATTAAAGAATTAAATACTAATTGCATTTAAAGAATAATTAAAAAAATACACAAAAAATTGAACTTTTAGAAAAAGATCATAAACAATCAGAACAATATACAAGGTGTTTATCAAATAACGAGAATTTTCATAAATTTTAAAGTTCTTTTTATTTTACATTAATGTTGTTAAAGACATTGGCTCCAAAAACTAGTTTCTGTAAAATCTTTTGAAATTTTATAAATTAATATTAATATTAAAAAAGTGATATTTTTTGATTGCTTAGAAAAATTAACAATATATGAAACGTTATGTTAAAAAATTTTAAAGCCTATAGCCATATTGTTATTGAAAAATATTAAAGTAAAATTGTGTATTTTTTGTTTACGCTTTTGATAGAGAGAATTCTGAAATATGCAACATTTGTTTTGCCTCTTCACCTAGTATTATATATCTATATTTATCAAATGTACTATGTTTGAAGGACTAATGTCCTTAAATAGTTCCCATTCGAGTTCCCATTAGATATTCCAGACTTGTTTCGGTATGTCTTTCAATCTTCGGGATAGTTTTGAGCTATCTGAACAACGCACTTTTTTGCAAAACGAGAGTCTCTTATTTCCTAGTCTTATTTTTTGGAATGGAACAGATATAATGTAGACGTTTATCTTATGAGTTAAGGAATTTTTGTAGCGTTGATTTTGAAAGAATTGTCTTCTGACAAAATTTTTCGAAAAACATGAGAAAATTGTTGCGAATCATTTATCTGGTTTTTAATTCGACATTTGTTCATAAGTTTTTTTGCAGGGTTTCATCGTTCATGCTTATGTGAAGACAGCGCGACTCATCACTTTCAGCGTCTTTACGGCAAATTTATTTTACTTTAATTAATTTAATGTGAATTTTTTTATCCATGATTACATAAATGAATCGAAACGTATGTTACCCTAAAGGTTATCCTTTTAACAGTTGACTATATACAAATGATCTATATATATACAGATGACAATTGATTAATTAGATTAAACATCAAATACAGCTCAAAATGCATAATTACTTTTAAAAGATCTTTCCTAATATAGTGGAACAATAGAGCCAATTGTATCAATATAACCCGAATTACATGAATATAACTCGTATGTACATGCAGGATATAAATTAGGTAAATGCGTGTAAAATTAATTTATATGATAGATTGAAAAATAAAAAACTGAAACGGCTATATTTTTCTTAAATCTTCCGTTCTTTATTTTAGATCTACAACATTATTTTACAAAAATACTAGTAGGCATGAACGTATGTAATATTTTGTTATTCTAAATTTCGGGATAATACCGTTTTCACGTATTGCGCAATAATAGTTTTAGCATTAAAATATAAATGTAAAGTATTAGATTCAAATTGTACTCTCTGTTTTTCGTATAAATTAATGTTTTTACAAATTTTCCGTTCAGAGAAATTGTATTGAAAAGTGAAATTGAATCATTAGGCCCTGCTTTATTATAAATTTGTTTATCATGAAAACGGTAGGAACAATTTTTTCTCTTGTAATGCTTCAATTATAAAGATAAAGTGCAAACAAGTAACATTTTTTTTATTGTAATATTTAAAATTCAACATGATTGAATTAAATTTATTTTTGAAGTAGTATAGAATTAAGCGGTCTATCTTAAGAAAAAAGACATCATTTCTTTATCATTAAAATAACAGGTTAATTGTTATTGTAATCATTGGTATATCGTCATTTAGTTTTCCGAATTCATACTTCTCTTAGTTCCGTTGAGATGTATCTTAGTGTACTCACTCTGCTCACTTGTTAGGGGTGATAGTATTTTACTTTACATGGCTAAAAATTGTCCCATCCATTCATTTAACGAGTTTTCACTTACGTAATGAATTTCTGAATCAATTTATGAATTTGAAGAACGTTTTTTTTCGTGTTTTAAGTCAAATCTAATGTTAGATTATACCTGCTATGGCGAAAAGTAACCATCAGAAATAAATCAACATACTTTGACTGCTTCCATTGATGAGAAATTCAGACAAATAAATATTTAAAATTTTTCAACTAAGTAAGGTATGCTATACTAATAAACAATATTTTCAAACAACAGTTTAAACATTTTTGTATTATATAAAATTTCTAATAAAACAATTATTTTCAATTAGTTTGAATTTTATATATGTACATTTTGTTGTTATAAAATAAGACAATGTGTTATTTATTTTATCACGGAAAAGATTAAATTCAATAATAATAATAATATTTGTAAAAATTCTTGACGTATTTTTTGCTTTTTATTAAAGCTTTTCTTTGTATTAATAAATAAATCATTCATACAAGCAACGTGTTTATATAAATTAAACTATACTATTTTTCAAATCTTATTCTTGAAATTAAAATCACCAATTAAAATTTAGATTATATTCTATATGTTTAATTCATTTACGGTCATTGACTTAATTAAAAAAATGTACATTTAGTAATAACTTAGCTTGATAAATCATAAAAATTGATTTTAAAATAAGTATAATCAATTCTTAACAGTACATGATTCTAACAATATAATAAATAGGTGTCTTACACCTTGAATGTCCAAAAATGATGTTGGCTTGTTATTTATTTACAAAACGACACTATTCTGCATAATTATTGAATCCGCATGGTCTCTCTTTTGAAAGATTCCTTATTATTGTAATGCTTCACTCGATCAATCGAGTTCTAAGCAAGTATGTACAAGCAAATGAAAATTGCTTTATATCATATAGTTAATTTGTGAATTGGAATGCTGTTCCTGTTCTGATATTATTTTCTTTTTGTTTTCAATATTTTATGGATAAAGAGTTAAACTTCAAACACTGCTTCATTTCTTGATAAGTCTCTTTAAGTTGTATTTCATTTATGGATGTAAATGAAGATCCAGGAGATCCACATTATTACCTATTCACGAATCTGTTTACAAATTTAATAGCTGAAAGAAATTATTATCGTCTTAGTTAATTCAATGAGCTCATAGCAAATCATTAAAATGTTACATTTTGCGTTATTTTCATTTTTATGAAAATGATTTAAAAAAAAGGTTCACATCGATATAGAATAAATTTTCGATTTTAGCCCTACCGCGGTACATTACACTTTCCCCCGCGCTAATTCGCCCATACTTCATATTTTGCTCTTATTTGTCTTCTATTTATTAGATTGTAAAAATTTTTGTTTCAAGCGAGACGCCAGAATTTGAGAAAGGCATCTGTAGACATAAAAATATTTTATGAAATTATTAATTACTGAAAAAGATAATTTTAAACAAAATTTTTGAAAGTGATTTAATGCATGATTTTCGAAATTGACTCAAAATTTTTTTGATTCATTATTTGAACAAAATAAAAAAAGCGAGGAAAAATATGTAATAAGAACGAAATTATCAAATTAAATTAAATCTACTACTAGACATTAATTTACACAAAAGTAAATTGCATTTTTAATAAAAGAAATTATAGAAGTTTTACTGTATACCAAAAATATTAAAAGTAATTTACATGCAAATAGGGCACATGTAAATGTTGTTGACTTACTTTTTTTACGTAAATATATATTTCAATAACTGAAAATTAACTTTTTTAATTATTAAATTATCAGATACTAGATATTAATGCTTATTTTGTAAAGTGTAATTCATCATAAGTAATCTCTGAATAATGAAAACGTTTACATATTACCTTTTATAAATTTAAATCATTTTACATAAATATATAAATAAAAACACAAAGTATTAATGGAAACCAATGAATTTTTACCCTTAAAATCTGTTTACATGTGCTGACATAAAAGAGAATAATATAATTGTGTTAGGTGGGTTATAATTTTAAAATCATAGAAGAGAACTAAAAAAAATTTTTTTATATTGCAAGAAAATTCAAATGATAAGCAAACATAGTTCTACAGTGGCTTCGATACAGGGTTAAAGAAGCAAAGAATTAATATAATGATACACAAGATGAATTGTAGAATTTACAATCAGTAAACTGTTACATACCGATAATAATTTGGTTTAAAAGGCCCAGCTTTATTTAAGCCCATATATTTAGCTTGTTCATCAGTTAATTCTGTTAAGTGGGCATCAAATGTAGGCAAATGCAGTGAAGCAACATATTCATCTGAAAAATTTTATTCTTATTAGACTGCAGACTTGACAATTATTTTTGTGAGAGTTTCATTATGATTAAATTATCAACTAACCCATTTTTTTAGGCAGCAAGTAAACATCGCTTTTATAACGGCCCTGAGGAGCATTAAACAGCTCTATTAGCGCAAGGGCCTGAGTTGCAGCCGTAATGGAAACTACAAAGGACGGAATACTGGAACACGAAAGATTCACTAAACGACCTTCAGCTAACAGCACGATTCGCTTGCCATCTGGCCAAATTACATGGTCAACTTGTGATCGGACTTTTTCCCACGTTAAATCAGAAGTGCGCAGGCTATGCTGTTTTTATAATATAAAAAATTAAAGGATTATATTAAAAACAATATTAAAATATATTTATTAACTTAATTATTTTTATTAAGTCTTAGGTCAATTGTTATTTAGGGTGATCATTTAAAAATGTATGACTAAATTAGACTTATGAGTAATTTGGAGGAATTCTTGTAAGATGTTGATTCTATTTATATCATAGAGTAGTCGTTTATCGGATTTGAAGTAAAAGTAAAAACCACTTTTTCATACATTATCAATAAACTTATTAAGTTGATGATCTAGTATTTAAAACATTTTCTGTTACTTATAAATGTTAATAGTAGGCATATTTAGTATAAACACAGATTTGTAGAATATAGAATGATAAACTTGTAGTGTATGCAAATTTCTAATTTTTTTATATTGATAAATTGTTTTAATTAATAGATATTTTTATAAAGTCTAACATGTTATATTCATAGTCATATGAAGATTTAATATTCAAATTTGACTTCGTATGAAACTACAGTGAACTTATTGCGACAATTGTAATTTTATTTTTTAGTCAGTGAATTTTATTAAGAATGTAATTTGTATGATACTAAGAAAAACTGTAGAGCTTAGTACATAAATTTTGAATGTAAAATATTCGTTTAATAAAAACTGACTTACAATATCAATTTCCGTATTGCTGTGTCCCATGTTACAAACTACACATCCATTTTTCATTTTATCCATATGTTCGCGGGTGACAACATTTTTATTTCCAGTAGCGGTAATAACGATGTCAACATTACGAATAACTTCATTCAATTTAACGACACGAAAGCCGTCCATGCTTGAAAATTTAAACATAAAGATTGCAACGATTATTCAGTTAGAGCTTAAAAAGTATAAATGATGGAAGAATAATTGTCAGTCGATAAGTAGTAATTAATTATGCATTTTCAGAAATCTCTATCGAGTGTACCTGGCCTGTAGTGCGCAAATGGGATCGATTTCCGTGATGTAAACAATGCACCCAAGGCCCTTGAGCGCCTGGCAACAGCCTTTGCCGACCTCTCCATAGCCGCAAATGACAACCTGCTTCCCACCGAACATAACGTCAGTGGACCTCTTTAAACTGTTTTGGAAACGTATAGTTTTTTAAGAAAAATGATTTTAAACGAGATTTTTTGAAGAAAAAGAAAGTTTATGCTTACCTGTCAATAATACTCTCCCGGCAACTGTAAAGATTGTCAAATTTTGTTTTGGTGACGCTGTCGTTGACGTTCATAGCGGGGACCGAGAGTTTGCCGGCCTTGGACATTTGATACAGTCGGTGGACTCCAGTGACGCTCTCCTCGACAATTCCTGGGTGCAGGCAATAAACAGCAGTAGAATGGTTGTTTCGAGGGGCAGTTTGAAGGCACTGTCAAGTTGACAGGACACCAAGGGTGGCACGGAGCATCGGAAAGGGGCCCGTCTTTGCTCATGGTTGCTCATGTTTACCACACCTATACCCACCTTTGATCATCTTGAAGACGGCGTTGTACTTTTTGAGCATCAGGTGGGTGGCGTCGCCTCCGTCGTCGAGGATCATGTTGGGCTGCCAGCTCTCAGCGGCGATGCACTTGTCGATGCACCACCAGAAGTCCTCCTCGGTCTCGGCGCGCCACGCGTAGACGGGGTAGCCTTCGTGGGCGAGGGCCGCGGCGACCTCGTTTTGCGTCGAGTAAATGTTGCAGGCTGCCCAGCGTACCTGGGCGCCCAGCTCGACGAGGGTCTCGATCAGGACGGCGGTCTGGGCGTTGATGTGCGTGCAGCCGACAATCTTGGCGTTCTTCAGGGGCTGCGGGACAGGGGTAGGTGGGTCAGTCTTGGTAAGGCATATATCGTCGCGGGATATATCCACGTGCGGGGATTTACTCCTTATAGACCCATACCTTGTCGTCCCTGGCGCGTTTGCGCAGAGCCATGATCCCGGGCATCTCCTGCTCGGCGATCTCGATCTCCCGGCGGCCGAACGCGTGCTGCTCAATGTTGCGCACGCAGAAGTCCGTGAAGCCCTTCTCTGTCTTCTGGATTTTCTCGCGGGGCGAGACGTCGTCCTCCTCGCTGCTGCTCCCTGTATAAGACGCTACAATGGTCAAGGGTGCGTCGGTGCCGCACGCAAAACAAACAATGAATATGCAGGATTAGCGACCATGTGCGGCGATTGCATCCGAGGACTCTACCATGACTCTTCCTCACCCCCTTTCCCACCCTCAATTCGAAAGAGTGATAGTATGAGTTTTACTAGGATCGAGCCTGCAAACGACCCCTACTACCGAGTGACCATTACGAGAAACATAACCTACAAATTGAAAACTAAAATGAACATTTCGAGTCAAATCAAGTATGCAAGAAGCAATTTAACTTTTTAACTTGATTTACTCCGGAATAGAGTGATTTGTGTCACTTGGAAGTCTACTAAATCTTTCTCCTTCGAATTTATAGAGTAGTAGTTTTGCTTCGTTTTCGGCTTGATTTCTCTTTTGGCCGAGAGCTACCCCTAGGAAGCGTATGACGTGCGAACCATGTCGAATGGAAGGGACGCGTCGCGTCGGCGAACGAAAGTCTCTTTGAGTTCATAGGTGTGTCCTTCTGGATTTGTCGGCCCAGTCCCAGCGCTTGGACCAAAGAGACTTTCGCTTTCTCGCCCGTAGTTTGTTAGTCGAGCTGGGTATATAATATGGGGAGATTGTTTGCGTTATACCAGAGCTGTAGCTGTCTGTGCTGCTAGCGGAGAGCGAGCGGCTCCTGTACCTGCCCGCCTTCTTCAGCGCCCCGGACTTGGCCTCCTGAAAGCACGGAGGAGAGCTTGCATTAGTCGGCTGCGCCACACCGCGAGTGCACGAACGCGCACGAATGCAATGACAATCATTCGCTACTCTACAAATTGACATTAGTTTACGATGCTCGTTTCCAATGGCGCAGCAATCCGATTCACCTGCGTCGGTCAGTCTGCGGAACAGTGGGATAAGTGGAAGGTGCATATAACAGCTGCACGCGAGTCTGTGTCACTTGCTGTGTACAACCTGCGTGAGCGATGCATTGTTTGGCCCGAGCCTTTTATCACCAATCTAACGCCTCCAACTTTACATGCGCAGGTTATACACACACAATGCTTGTTTTTCTAGCGGCGAAAGCGTAAACACGTTGCTTCTGTGTATAAAGACTTGCGTATAAAAGTACATAGAGCTGTAAAACGAATGGTCGTGGGAAGCGTCAGCAATGGGATTTGTCACAAGAACGACGATGATGTTGGCGAGGTGAATGGATCGGCGTCCGATTCCCGAGGAAATGTAGCACACATGTACAACGTCAACATTGAAACTCGTCACATAAAGTACATCAAATATACAATACATTTAGATAAAGATATTAAAGACACTTGGCACGAACGTTAATTAGATACTTTTGAATGTCTGATGTGGTCCTACTTACTAATTTCGACCTCGCGCCGTGATAGGCATTATTCGTTGCCTCTAGGCTCTGAAATCACAGTAATGATCATCTGAAATTGAATGGTCCGTGGAGGTAGAGCGGGTGCGCGTGCACGCGTTGGCATGGGGGCCGCTTGGCGTTCCCGCCAAAGATGACGTCCGCGGCGCATTGATTTTCCGCGCGCCCGCGCCGCCCCACGATATCCCGCGAACTTGAAGCGTCGGCTCGTCGGCTTGATCGATTGGAGCGCGTCCGCGGAGCTTATGTAACCCGGGGGTGCGGGCCGCCCGAGATCGACCCATCTCCGCGGCCCCGGGCGCCCCGCCTGCGTAACACATGGGGGCCGTCGCCGGCGAGCCGGGGATTCGGCCCGCCCCCGCGCCGGCGGATGCGGCGCCAGCGCCCGTCCCTCCCTCCCCTGGCCGATATCGATCTCCTCGCGCGATTAGCGCGGCTCGCGCAACAGCGACAGGCCGCGGAGGAGCGGCGTCGCAGGAGCCTCCGGCCCGGTGGGGCGCGCGGCGACGCGCCGGGATGACGCTCGCCGAGATGCTCGCGGGCAACGCGTGCGGGCGCGCAGGGCCGGTTCGATCGCCGGGCGCGCCACTGCGGCTCTCGGGCCTTTGCACTCTTTTCGCGATAACGAGCCGCGGGTTGCGCAACGGCTCTTACGTAGGCGCCCGGTCCACGTAACATCCCCGGGCGCACCTGCGGGGTGCTCGCCGCCGTCCCCGCGTCCAGCGCCGCGCGTCTCCGGCCACGCGCAAGTGTCACGAGCCGCCCGCCTCGAGGACGGCAGCTCCCACCAATCTTGCACATAACCGCCGCGTCGCTCGAGTTCCGACGCCTTCCAATTATCGCTCCGTCTTTTATTGACCACGCGAACGCCGCGCGGCTAATTGATCGCCCGCGGCTTAGCGCCGAGCGGCCCTCGATTTAACGGGACTAGTAAATTCTTTAGCTTGCCGACTTTGACTGCCTCCAATCAATTGAACGTCCATACAGCTCTCGCTCGCGAGTGTTAAACTCGATGATAGGTCATGCAGGGAAAGCAAGGCTGATGTGCTTGAAAGGTTTGGCGAGACTTTTTTTCTTGTCGCGGCGGACTCATGGGAAAGAGACCTCAAATAATAACGCGATAAGCTCGCAAAGGAAGTTATTGGCGTGACGTTAGTATACCGCAGTAAACGTTTAACGAGGCGAATTATGTGCAAAAATCTTTCTAAAACAACAGCTCTATAATACCAAAAGATTAGGTAATTAAAGATATTGAGTATATTCTTAGACTAACTTAGCATTGAAAAATTATTTGCAGTAGGTATCAAGTGAGCTTTAAAGCCATTTAATTTTAGTTTGCCTGACAAATTGACATACTTGCAACAGCTCAAATGAGAATCTTCAATTCAAATTCATAAAGTTAATAAGCCTTAATTCCAACGCCTTCAATATTTATGAACCAGTTGATCTCTACATCTTCATTGGTTAAATTATTTAGGAAAAAGTATGAGTGAAATGCCAGAGGGAACGTATATGAAAAACTAGATTTCAATAACAGTATCAATAATTTCCTTTGGGCTTATTTTTATAACATTATAGAAAAATCATTCCGACTAATTTACTGGTATTATTGAAGGAAGGCTGAACATCCTCGTGATTAATGGAAAGACTATTTGACTAAGATCAAACGAGAGAAATATGACAATATTGTGGCTGCTTAGCACCGGAGGGAAGATCCTATCTGAAAAGAAAAGGTAAACGATGCACTGCTAGCGGTAATGAGTGCGCGCAGTGGGTATTGTTGACTATTGCCGAAAAGAAAAGGCGTAAAGAGGACGCTTGGGTTAGAAGAGAGGCAAGGAGAAGGTTAGATCCGGCGGAGAGCTGTTGCTGACGAAGAATTCCCGGTGTGGCTTCGGCAGGGAAGCCGAGGAGGCGGAGGAGAGGCGGTGCGGCAAGGCACAGCGACAAGGCCAAGAGCGGCTCGGGGCGATCGATCGGCGCGGGGCTGGCCAGGAGGCCGCGCAGCAGGTGAAGGGCTCCGGGGCCGGGGGCCGGGGGCCGGGAGCCGGGGGCCGGGTCCACGTGGGTCCGGCGGCTCCGGGGCCGCACCTGTCAGGGGCCGGGGGCCGGGGGCCGGGCGCGGCGCGGGCAGTACCTTGGTGCCGCTGGAGGAGGGGTCGGCGACGACGGGCCCGTCGCTCACCGAGACCCGGTGCTTGGCCTCCCCGGAGGAGGGGCCGGCCCGCGAGGGGCCCTCTCCTGCCCCGTCGGCCATGTTCTGCTGCTGCGGATGCTGCTCAGCGGCGCGCGGAGGGGAGTAGGGCCGGGCGGCGCTCGCGGCCGTTCATGGGGCTCGCACTGGGGACGACGACGGCGGCGGCGACAGCGGCTCGCGGGGACGAGGCTCGCGGGGCTGCTCGAGGCGCACTGCCACCGCGCGATGGCCCGCCGTCCACGAAGGCCGCCGGTGGCGCTCGCCGCGCCCGCCCCGCTTACGCTCGCGAGTCGGCCCGCCGCCCGCCCCCCGCCAGCCCCGAGCCCGACTCCCGCGCCCCGCCGCCCACTACCGCGCGCTCCATTTTTTCCCTCGCCCACATGCACGTGGCTCGCCGCACACTTGTCGATTCAATTTATAACTTCCAGTTGTCGCTTTGCCGCTGCAAGGCGCTCCCGACTCCCGAGACTCTGGCCCCCCGCGCTTCCGCCAAAGCCCGCAAGCAACTTCGCCGCCGCTGTGTCCGCATCGATCCGTCGTCCTTCGATTGTCTTACAAACTTGACTCCCTCTCTCTCTCTCCCCCTCTCTCTCTCTCTCTCTCTCTCTCTCTCTCCGCAGGATGAAAATGTCCTTGCCCCAACAATAAAAATCGGACGCCCTTTAGATAAGAGGCTCCCAGTCTTAACCTGCGCAACTGTATGCGGCTTGAGATAGTGTAATAAGGCATCTCAATGAATGCTATTATAAACTGTACCTGTAGTTTCGTCTGAACCCTCGCCTACTTAGACATGCCCGCGTGCACTCCATTGTTACATTATATGCAGATAAATATAGATTTGTTCCTTGGCGGTCAGGGTTACAGTCATAAATATCTTTTCACTAGTTCAGTCTTTCGAATTCAGCAATCAGTCTGATTGCTGCACCTGCATACAACGTGCACTTGCACGAGCTTACATCTTTTAGATGTTTTACTTTTGAATCTCACCAATACGAAATACATCCTTGTACAAAATACGGAGTGTACAGCAAGTACCCCAATAGGATTCTATTATATTAAATAAATTAAAAATAATGTGAAAAAAACGTGTAAATTTTCTGAAACGGGATCGAGACAGTACTTAGCCGATAATTCAAGGGTTTACATATATCTCACTTTATTTACATTTCGTCTGGTGTATATGTACAGAAGTTACGAAATAAGTTCATAGCAAAAGCTGGTTTTGCGGTTTATAAGGCGCCGTTGCAGTATTGCATCGTGTATACATGAAATAATTCATATAGTTTCTCTCACATTGAGTGTCTTTGTTTCAGATATACCCACAAAGGTGTATAAGTACGTATACCGATACGTAAACAAATTTTTTTTCAATTTGGATACATTGCGTGAAAGCTTGTATAAAAACAACAGCCGCGATGACGATCATGAGCGATAGAGAACTAAACGAGCTTTTTAGGAATCCCATGTCAAGGGCATTGTCGATAAAGTTTTTCCGACTCGTCTAAGGCATTTAATTGGGCGTTAAAATTTTATTTTTGCCACTATTGATAAAGTTTTGCACCGTGCGTAATGCTTCGTAAGAAGCTGTAACTTTCGTTATGTAAAGATGATGATTTTGTTCGAACTCGTTTTAATGTCTCCAATGATAAGATAAGCATCAGGTGCGAATATTGTCCGATCGTATAATTTCAAAATGTTTGAAAAGCATCACTACCCACATGTTGCTGTAGGCGATTAAAACAAAGTAATAATTGCAGACTGTGCTATATAACAATTGCCTACATTGAATTTTCTATCCATTTATATTGTCTAGCAAAGACTACATTATATTCATTATGAATCCATTGAATCGACTAATTATTTTCAAACTCGGTAAATGTATACCTTTTTATCTAAGAAACATGACTATTTTCGAGTAATATAGAAGACTTTCAATTCCTTTAAATGGTGAATATAATTTTACGCTAAGAGTTTTAATAAAAAAAGTATTTCGAAAACCTCTTCATTGAAATAGTACGATTTTTCAAATCGATTTCAGAGGCATCACACAATGTTTGCACTTGTATTAAACACCATTTAAACGCGATTAATTTTATTGGCATAAAATTTAAAGAAGAAGTCGAATAATTGTGTATACATATAATATACACATATATAGCATCAAATGTCCGCTCATAAGTAGGTAAAAATCAGTACAACTTTTCTCTTACACTCGCTGTTCCGGCATCGCTCATATTCGAGTCATATACATGCTGTATGGAGCACCTTTACATCTATTGGCTTCAATAGCCCCAGGTTACTTTTTATTTGTCTTAACGTTTCATGCATATTATCATGCACAGATTCTTTCTGCGAGATAAATGTCTCTCGTACGTGAGATTTGTGTGCGCGTATCTTCAATATAGAAAAATGCAAAAATTATAAACTCCCGTTTTACCACGGTCGACATTCCGTCTTTGAAATAGCAAAGTGCTCGAATCACATATTTCTGCAGCGCAGCAAATACAATAACATTTAGATGCGTTTTTCATTTCACATGTAAGTATAATATATAGCCTATTTAAACTGTCTTAATAGCTATCTGTAGTCTTTGCAACACGAGTACTTACGAAGTAACGATAACATTCTTTGCCTTCGAGGTTTTTCCGACTGCCTCTCGCGACTTTTTGTATATGCTAAAAGAATGGTGCACAATCTTTGAATAACAATTTGACTTGAATATGTTCCAAGATATATTTTTTTGTAAAATTCGCGTGATCGGCAGAAAAAAATACATTGAAAGCTGTTCTGATCTTGATTGTCTGAAGATGAACATTGACTTTTGTTCTCAATCCAAGTCGAATACGCAGTTCGATCATATTTGTATCATTTATGCATGCTCGTAATTACTCGTGCATGCGCGCACGCCCTTTAGGTCTATAATTCATTCAGAAATACGTAAAAAGTACTCCTCTATTAGGACCAAGCGGCAATAAGTCGATTAAACAATTAGAATTGAGGAACAAACAATCATTTGACCAATCTGAGCAGTTACACGGAGTAAATTCTATAAAAGCATAACGGTCAGCAAGGAAGAAAATGATACCGTATAATTATGGGCCAGTACGCAGAATAAAGAAAAGAAGATACATAAAGAAGGGAAAATCAGTATAAAACGCTGCAGAGCCGGCAAGGGAAAGGTGCCGCAGGTAATTCAAGCCGGGCGCGATGTCAAGCGCGGGCGAGTGTCCGCGTAGGCGCAGACGCAAGCGGGGCCGTCGTCCGCGGGGCCTCCCGGTGCAAGCGGGTCGTCGCGAGAGTCTCGGGTGTTGAGCTGGTGCCCGGGGGCGCCTTAAACCTCGAAGGCCTCGCGCTGCTACGCGATCATCGCCGAGATGGGGCTGAAGCGCATGATCTTGCTCAGGAGGATCCAAGCGACGGAGGCGAGGGCCGAGAGGGTGACGCCGCCCCAGCCGAAGTCCATGCTCCAGGAGGTGGAGAAGCGCCGCGCCTTGAGGACGCTGCGGTCGACGAGGCCGCCGACGACCCCGTCCTCCGGGCCGTCGAGGACCGGCCGGCCGACCGCGCGCTCCTGCGACCGCTTGCAGTGGATGATCATCAGGGTGAAGAGGGCGAAGGTTGCTGCAACGGCGACAGAAGGTTAACTGTGCTCGCCACCGAGCTTACGTGCTGGGGGAGTAAGACTCACCGGCCAGGAGGTACATCACGCCCGTCACCAGGACCGCGGAGATCTGGTGGCGACAGAGGCCGAAGAACCCGACGAAGACCGCCGAGCCAAGGATTATCAGGCAGACGAGTGAGCACGAGATGCTCAGATTCTGCATGCCTGCGAATTCGTTTAGGGCTATCCTTGTGTTTTGTACTATGTTATCGTTTCGCTGCTCGGCAGTAAAGGCCTCAATGTTCATATGTGCCTGCTATTGGGGCAAGTGGATCAAGGTCCAAATTTATATCCGCGAATATCATAACTTTTTTATCCAAGAATCTTGATTCCACTACAAACCCGTCGTAAAGTTTGAAGTGTCTTTTACTTTTAATAATTTGGAGGCCTGATTGTGTATATAAGCGCCGGGCAGCGTAAAGTAAGATAATAATTTTTTTCCAGGCTAACCTTATACAATAATACTATTACGAGCATTTTATTCTTAGCTAATTAAGTTTATAAAATTGTATTATCCAGTCGGTCATATTGATTTTCATTGAATAATAACTATAAAAGCTTACTATAGCTATGCTCATATGTAAAATAGAGTCATGTTTTAAAAATGAATACAATATGAATATAAATATACTATACATTAGAAAGGTAACTTTTGATTGAATCGCAATTAATATCTGTGGTTTTGAAAGCTACTCGAGTGTACTTACGATTTTGCCATGCGGCTCGCATCTCCTCGTGTGCCTCGTCGGGCGTGAGATAATTAATGCAGCGCTCCTGCGGGAAGCCCAGGTGAGCTAGCAATTGGATCTCCTCGTCTGCACAAATTATTAACATTAGCCGTTATAGCTGTATCGAAAATTAGATATCCAGACTCGGCAGTTACATACTCAAATATACCTTTTACATCACTTTTTTGAAATTCATGCATCCATATACCTATAGGTACCTTTAAAGTTTCTTATCAAGGAATCTTTAAGGTCTATTTTTAGGGCAGATTCTAATAAGCGACTGTGCAGAATATATATGCATGGCAAAAACTGCGGTCGAACATCTCGAAAATGGGTAAATGCAGGCTTTGAGTTGTAGGAACTCGTTGAAAAGGAGGTTTACTCGGCAGAACATTCAGCCCTGGCATACAGGGAAAAGCGGGCCATTATCCTTGGAGAAACCCGGCCGGTCGCATCCCAGTCATCTAGGAGCGCCGACCAGTGAAAAATCAATGAGGGCGCGGCCTAGTCTCGACTTTGCCCCGCACGTGTCCCGCGCTCCGTCAGATCCCGCGGCCATCTTGCCTCTTTGTCACGTTTCCGGGGCTTATCTGCACTCGCAGGAGTCGTCCTGGAGGCGCCCGACACAGTTCCGTGTAATAAAAACCCGCTGACGAGCTCGCGTGTCTATTTGCGCGATTTCCACTGCTCTCCAAACGCCACGAGTAAATTCAAGACGGAACTTTAGATTAAAACAGCTGACCTTATCGCCCGGGAAAGAAGGTCGGCTTTTCTTTCGGCCCTTTTGGCCTCGCGCACGTTAGACCATCGCCCGGGACAATAGACCTACCCACGAGCGCGAGACTATAGCCGCTAGCCGATGAATTGTCCCGAGCTCGGCCCCGAGGGCGTACAATGTCCTGGAGACGTATATGTATAATACACAGGGCCGCGTGAGGCATTCGTCGGGCGTAACCTAGACCCATTGCGCCGGGCGCGACGCCGTTGCCTCATATCGATCGCGTCCTCCGAGAAAACAAAGCTTCCTCTCGGCTCCGCGAATCATACCGCGGCAGGATTTAGAGCAAGAGTGCAGCATCGTTAAGCTACAAGAGGATGTCATCGTGAAGCGCGGTTTACGTAAGAGAGGCTTTTTGCGGCTTGAGTATAAAGGTGGAGAGCTTTTATATATAGCTGCTCTTGGCTGGTAGACGAAAAAGCAAAATTTATGCGATACAGCGGAATTATATAAGGGTGTCTATAGGTACTCGGTAATCAACTATATTGATCTCGTGCCTATGGATTAGCTCCACGTGTATAGTGTTTAATATGTAACAGTCGCTATACAGATTGTACAAAGTTTGTCCTAATGCTCGGAGCATAATGGACACGCAAACATTGTATAACAACAAAAGCAGGCAAAACCTTTATAATATCAGAGGATATTGGTCCGAATAGCTGCATAATAAACTGTTGTTGACTTTACGTTATTTATGAACCCGAGGACGGCTTCGAGGAATCCGTGCGGAATTCGCGATCCAAACACGTGGGCTACGGCTATTCTGGGCGGGCGCGCGCGGGGCGGTCTGGGAAAAAGTGCATAGCGATAGATGCCAAGTGACCGGAAGAGCTCGCGGCTCGCCGGAACTCCCGGACCGGCAGCTGCTTCGCGCACAAACGACCTCGGAAGTGGCTCGTCGCAGGGTTGGCCGAGGGATTGGCGAGGTCGGCTTCGCGCGCGCCTCCGGGAAAGCCCGGGCTCGAAAGCGGCGCGGACGCGCGTATCGATTCCGGGCTCGCGGCCGAGCCGTTAATTGACCTAAGAGGTCCGCCCGGCCGAGTGCCCGGCGCTCGATGCTCCCGATCGGGCCCTTCCTCGCGGCTCGCCTCGCGGGGATCGATGGGGATCGGGCGAGCGATCGGGCGCGTAACGCGCTCGCTCCCTCCGCGCAGGCTTTAGGCGGGGCCGCGCGGCTTTCCAGGCCGATCGAACCCCGGCCTTGGGTTGGGAGCCGCCCACCGTCGGACCCCCAATCTAGGCCGCCGCGTCCTCGGTCCTCCGGGATGCGCCGCCGCCGCCCGCCGGGATCTTGAGCGCTCGGAGCCCAGCGAGCCACTCCGCTATTATTACCCCGGTGCCCTCGAGGCCGATGGATCGCCTGCTGACTCGCCACCGCCCCGCTCGGAAAAACCTTCTGCTTGGCTTTTCGCAGATCCGCAGGCGAGATCTGCCGAGGAATGTGTGTCAAGCGAGGGTGCTAACCATGTGCTAACCACCGACCTCTCTTCTTTTTATTCTCGAAATTACGAGCAGTCAGACTTTGCTCCGATGGAGTGAAATTTCAGAGCATATCCTACGATCTAGCATGTAACATATCTATGGGTATAATCAGAAATGAAACATTCGGAAGTAAAATTTCTTTTTGTTCTTCTATTTTATTTTCCTTTGCTTGCTACTTCCCCTTTTTTATTACTTTAATCGGGAAGAAAAATAAGCTGTTTATTTGTAGGTTATGTTGCCCATGACCAGTTTATGCATAATTTATGATCTAAATCAGTTTTCGGTTGCCCCTCTCATCGTTAAATAAGCACATGAAAAACAAGGATATATTTGATTATTATTTTATGACCAACCGGTTAATCCAAAGGAATCTTAAACATTTAGAAAAATCTTTAAAAACTTAGTAAGCATTTAATAGTAATGCAAAAAAATTAATGTTCCGTAAACAGAAATTTTTCCAGAATATTGCGGAATTGAATCAGTCAAAGTTAAAATAGGGTACAAGTTAGAGGGAGTGAGTGACCTGTGAGGGAGACGCACATGGTCCAGATGCCGCCATGCATAGGGACGAGGAAGGCTGGGCCAGACCTCGGCCTCGCCTCCCCGATGACCCGGTGCTGCTGTTGGGGCGGCTGCTGGAGCCCGACCTGGAGCCCAGGGTTCGCGCCGCCCGCGAAGGAGCCGTGCTGCGCCTGCCGTGCCAGGGCCTCCAGGCGACCGACCTTGCCCCCGAGGAACCAGTGGGGCGTCACGCCCGCCCGGGCCAGGGCCTCTTTGTCCCAGTCGACCTCCTCCCAGTGGTCCGACATAATCGCCGCGCACAGCAGGCCCGTCGCTGAAGGTCAAGAGCAGCCCACACGGGTCAGTTTGTATTACGGCGGGAGTACGACCGATCGGCACGCGAGCCCCGCTCTCGTCACTCCGCATTTTTCATTCGGCATTTTTTTACTCGACATTTTTTCCAGTCAAAATTTGTCTTACGAATGTTCTATAGTGAAATGTAAATACGTGGCTTATAAATTTTTATGGCATTTACTTCAGATAAATTTGTTATTGGCACGTGATATCATCTTGCATTCCGATGAACTTTCCGTATCGATTATCTACGTGCTTATCCGAAGTATCAGTAGTTACTTTAGACTTGGTCAGACTACGCGGTGCAAATAATTTAGCGACAAAATATCTTATTGCTTTGTTTATCATGATTCTTTAAACGTTACAACATTTTAAAAAATCACTGATTGCAATGAACTTTTTGGCATAAAATTTGATTATGCATATTACGTAACTTTAACGGCATAAGCTTGGAGTTTTCTAGAGACAGATGGAGTCCTAGTATTAATCACCTAGGACATCTTTAAAATGCAGTTAAGTATGATATTGAAGGAGGGAGTGGGTTGGAGAGGGTATCTTCCGAAAGTTCAGTTGGTGCAAAAGAAGCATGCCGAGTGCCATATTCGCTGTTCATCGCGGCTAGTACGAAGCGGCTCACCAGCGCAGGTGAGGGCGAGGGTAGCGAAGAGGAAGATGAGCCTAGGCGCCGGGCTCCGCGGCAGCCTCGAGGGCTCCATGA
Source organism: Sycophaga agraensis (assembly GCA_018906755.1). Taxonomy (NCBI): domain Eukaryota; kingdom Metazoa; phylum Arthropoda; class Insecta; order Hymenoptera; family Pteromalidae; genus Sycophaga; species Sycophaga agraensis. The sequence goes on from JACCIE010000083.1 coordinate 29,378, forward strand.
GGAGGAGCCGCTGCTGCTGCCTGCCGCTGGACCAGCTGCTGGAGCTGGGCCGCCTGGGCCCTCTGGCCGCGAACCAGCGGACCTTCAGACTTACTTCGCTAGGAGGATGACCTCCTGGGGATGCGGTGCGGCCTCGGGCGGCGGAAGACGCGACGAGCGGGAGGGACGGTGCCGCGGAGGAGTGTGTGCCTCGGGCGACCGAGGGACCTGCACTGCCACCGCCGCCGAGGGGGCGGCCAACTACCCCCGACGCTACGCTCGCCCAGCCGCCCACCCCGCGACCCCACACCCCCACCCACGACTCAACCTCCCGGGTAGATGGGCAGCGAGCCGACCCCCTACCCCACTGCCCTGTCCTCCCGGGGTCAGCGCACTCTGCACGGCTGGTATAGCCTACTGAACTGCCTCCTTCTCTCCCTGGGCTTTTAGATTCGTGCTACTCGAGTTTCAATACTAGACGCGATGTCAAGGTCGCTAAGCATTATCCGCATTACAAGATGCTTCAACTACTCCAACAAGGGATTTTTTCCGACTGAAATGCATTGCTCGGTTTATCCACGGAACAACCGTGATTATTTCCATGACGAGCAAGATATGCTCTCCGCTCTACTCTTTGGCTTTTCTTGCACTGCTATCAGCTCTATAGATATGGTCGAAGATGTGCTGCGATAGCCTAACGAGCTCCCGATCATTTTCTCCGCAATACCGGAGACAATACCCTGAGCGAAATACTATAAGTAAATTCTTCTGATTAATATAAAAATCATCTACTATTGTAGGAAAAAGATAAATCAGATTCTGTATAGATTTTGTAATAACGTTAACTGTTGGTTATTTTCAATGCCAATGTTGTTTTCCAAAAAATTATTTTTTCAATAATTTTCTTACATGTACATTGTTATAGATTTTTTTCAATTCTTTTAACTTTCGCATACTATATCTATTCTCAATGCGGTCATCGATATGCTCTTGAACATGATCAAATTATTTATAAGTTACATGAATATACATACTTACAATATACTCTTACAAGCGCTTTTAAGTTATCTACGTTCGTCATAGAAAGTTTTAGCATGCCAGTATAAATATGTTAATAATTGTACATTGTACACTGTATATTGGAAGGTGAAGCACGTGCACGTAATCTATAATAGTGTAATGTAACAATGTCAATAAATTTTAAACTAATTAAATAATTTATATTAAAATTATTTAAATTTGAAAAACTGATAATTGAATATCTTAAAAAAAATCTTAAATCAGTAAATATCTTTGATTACCGGCATATATGAACACATGTCTATACGAGCACTCGCATACACAACCACTGTGATGTAATGTACTAGTGGTAGGAACAATTTTCGCGCCGAGCTGCGCGCGCACCGGCCTCTCGCACACACGGCAAGTAGAGCACTTAGCCGCACGACGCACGAATACGTACACTCTAGCAGCATATGTATATACTATACACGAAAAGGTCCCACCGCCGGCTTGCTCGCGGTTCGTTCGCTGGTCGCGGGAACTCTTTTCTTTGCACCACATACTCGGCGTCCGTGTAACGGAGATTATTGCAGTAGCTCCCGTACCTCGTGCATTTTACGGGCATTTCTCACTGTGCGCGCGAGTTCCCGAGGTCTCGAAATCTTACTGTCCTGAACCAACTAGCCGTATATCCATATTTATCGCTGTGGAAGCCGGGAAGGAGGGAAAACTGCCAGCAGCTGTATTCCGAGACGCAGATTATTCGACCTCTCCATAGTATTTTGATCTCAACATTGTGAGTTTAGTTAGTGATTTATTCATTTGATTCGTTAGTAAAAACCTCATAGCTCATTGTTGATTTATATGTTGTTTAATAAATTTACTGCAGAGCCGATCATATTGATTTAGCAAAAAGTCGAATCGAGGTTAGGGCGATATGTTGATTTGATTCTATTTGCTTGAGAAGCCCTGATAGTTATAATTACTTAAGTTTTATTATTTAACCCTTTTGGAATTACGGATGTCCAACAAATAAGGAAAAATACATAAAAATAACGAAATGTATAGTGCATGATAAACGATTAGTGTACAGTAATTTTTCGTCGTCAAAACGTTTTCCTCCGAGTGAAACTCGATATATGTTTACCTACATATTTAATTTTTCTTTCATTTTACAGTAAGTGCAATGGAATTTAATTAATTTAATGTGTTTTCTTGTGTTTCCTCCTCAATATGAAAATATCGGTGTACCAACTAGGTATATGAAAAAAGGCGCGATACAAAGCAAAAGTACGGTGTATGTATGTTGAACAGAGACAGAAAAGACTCGTCGCGCGAATAATGAGGCAGAAGGCGGCCACACTTCCCTGTATAGATATACAGTGTAGAGGGTGATACAGAGATCGCGAGTCAACTGAAGTTAGGTTTATTTACGAATTTGAAATGCTTCAATGATGTAGGTTTTCAAAATTTTCTGTAATTTAAATAACAATTACATGCCTTAGCATGCTAAGGCATGTAATTATATTAAATTATATTTCAACGCGATGAGAATTATTTCTACTGCCTACAAAATGTTGAGATAAACCAAGAAAGTATAAAAAGATTAATACGTATGAATATTTCTCAGCGTCATTGAGGTACTCGATCGGGAGGCTGAGAATGACGAAAGCAAATAGTTAGAAACGCAGTGAGGATCAAAAGCGAAATATCACAGCGATTTAAGATCATTGAAAAGAAATGTAATGTCGCAGATGGCGGAGGTGACCGAGACGATGACGTTCGAGGATGCAGGACAGGCGATATCCCAGGGCAAACGGCACCTGTTGGTCCGCGACTATAGCATGGCCGTGACAGCCTTCGCTCAGGGTTGTGGCATGCTAGCGGCTCAGCACGGCGAGATGGCCGATGAACTCGGAGAACCTTTCCTCCTATACGGGCGATCACTGCTCTGCCTCTCGCGCGAGGAGGCTGGAGTTCTTGGCTCTTGCGTCCCGGGTAACGATGATGAGGACGCCGAGGAAGGCGACGGCGAGGAGGAGGACGGCGAAGAGGAAGACGAGTCGGCCAAGTAAGCGGTACCTTTTGATAGACGACTATTTGAAAGAGGCGCCTTATTTAATGAGGCACGTGCCTTCTGCTAGGAAAGACAAGGAAACCGACGGCGCAGACGCCGTTCCCACTAAAGATGAGTCTGAGGCGCCTACCACGGCAACCAAGCCTGATGAGAAGATGAATGAGGAACCGGCTGTTGCAGTTCCTGTATCAGCACCTACTGTCCAGAATGGCGAAGCAGTAGCCGGGTCTAGTAAATCTGAGAAGATGATGAATGGTGAGGCGTCCACATCCACAGCCCACCTAAATGGAGATGCGCACGAGAATGGTGATGACGATGGGGAAGATGTTGACAACGAAGATGACGATGACGCCAACAGTAACTTACAGGTAATTTATACTTTATTTACGATCGGTTTTAATCGCGATAAATGAATATGTCGAACATTGATTTATGAATTTTCAGCTCGCCTGGGAAGTTCTTGAACTGTCCAAACTCATACTTTTAAAACGTGGACAACCTGGATGGAAGCTATTGGCCGAGGCTCATAGACTCTTAGGTGAAGTAGCTATGGAGAGCGGAAATCAACCTGGAGCATTGACGGATTTGAATGCTTGTTTGGACTTGCTCCGCCGAATCGAGCCGGCTGATCCCAGAAGTATGGCTGAAACACATTATCAATTGGGTACGTTTACAGTACAACTAATTTGTACAAGATTCGTCAATGCTTTGATGTTATCTATTTTAACAATACATACATTTTAGGTCTGGCCTATTCTTTGGGAAATGAGTTTGACTCGAGCATTGAACAGTTTAAAGAAGCTACGAGCCTTCTTGAAACCCGGATTAAGGATCTTGAGGCAATCACCGACCCTCCAAAGTCCGATGATCCGTTCTATACAGTTGCGGGTGAAATTAAGGAATTGAAGGAACTCCTACCTGAAATTCAAGACAAGATTACAGATATGCGGGATTTCAAGCAACAGGCTTGCAAACTTGTTATTGAAGGAATTAAGAGTAAAGTTGCTGGAGGCAGTTGCTCTAACGGCGCGGGACCGTCGGGAGTCAGCTCTTCGTCCTCGAGTGCAGTTTCATCTGCTGCCACACCGAAGGAGGTGAAACCGGCAAGTGACATTTCTCATTTAGTGCGTAAAAAGAGGAAAACGGATGACGATGAACCCGAAAGCGCTTCGCCTTGCAAGAAACCTACACCCGAGAAATGCACGTAAACATGTTGATCTTCATCAAGACTAAGTTACAAATTCTACACATTTTTCTTAATTGTCCACTGTCTTACAGATGGAGCTTAAAACGAAGCTTTATAAAATTAATTTGATGAACTGAGACTGATCTGTAGAATATTGACTTAACTGTAAAAGATGAAGCTGTAAAGATTAGGGCAATAAGTCTTTAGTAGATTGTAAGCTCGAAAATAGGAAGTGAGCGTTTTCGGTTGGCCAAAGTTCGTCACATTTTCCGTATGTGATATGTACTGATAAAACAATCGATATGTACAATTAATGCGTGTTTAAAACTCTTATTTTACATACAATTTTATTTTTTATTTTCTAAATCGACAAAATATTTATTAAAAAATATCGACTAATATACGTAACCAACATAACAAAAAAAAATTAGCACGTTATTCAGTAAAGAGCGAATAAATTATTTTTTTTACTGGTTGAAAATAACATATTTTAAAGAAACACCCAAACATAAAAACTGAACATTTTTTTAAACATGACAAGTTATTGATTCTGTATCAAAGTAACCCGTTTAGGTGCATATTATTGTTCAATCATTCGGAAAATGAAAAATCATTGTGTAAAGCGATTGTCGTTTATTTGTCTATATTGAAAAAAAAACTTATTTATTGTATGCCCTATTCTACTTGTATCACAGACACTTCGCGGTTAAACCGTGTAAAGTCGTAAAACCTATTACTCATTATAACTCATTCCGTTATTGTAAGATACTTACAGTTTTCAACATACTGTTCGAGTAATTGTTATCCATAATTTAAAAACATTTTGATTAAATGCATTTTATGCTTAAATATAAGGAATCACTGAAATAAGTTGATGGTATTAAAATAAAGAGTCGTTCCAAACAATAAAGTCTAAAATACTTTTATTATTCAACATTATTTCCAATACTGTTGTGGACGGATTTAGCCATGGACGGAGTATTATTAAAATGAGATCATAAGCTTTAAACTGCCTGACAAAGTTTTTACAATACTGTTTTCATTCACAATTTAATTATGAATGTGAAGTATAAAATGTAAAATAATTTGTCAAAACAATAAGTACATGATTTATCTATTCTCCTAATAATTCTTCAATATCATCATCTTTATCTGAAGACTCTTGCCTATCAACACTAATCTTGAAGCCAAGTTTTTCTAACAGGTGAACGTTGTAGTAAAAGCTTAAATTGATTCCCGGCATCAAGCGTTTTAGTTCTTCAACTGTAGCTCGCGCTTTTTCATTTTCACCAATACTTGCAAAGTGTTGTGTAATCATAGCAAACAAATCACCACGGCGAATTGACTGCTCTAAATCATCTCTTTGTGAATCCAACAAGTAACGAACATTACTCATAGCAGTTTCTGTTTCTCCTCTCTCAAATAACCTGTAATGATTACATATTGTGTTAAAATATTAAATTGTAAGAATTCAATTTTATTTGAATACGGTTAAATGTATGTATAAAAAAATATTTTAAAAGTATTAAAATTAAAGGAACTAATTTATAACTATACTGAGTAAGTAATATTTGAAAGATTTTTAAACAAAAATTACTTTTTTATTTCTAAATATCTTTTTATTGTATTCATTCTGTTGTTAACAATTTCCACAGCTCTTCTATGTATATTTAGATCCTTTGGCTCAGTAACTTTTGCCAAACATCTACTAGCCTGGTTTAAAGCGTCGAGAGCTTTATCGTAATTTTGAAATTCATCTATCTCCACCTGAGCGCATGCGACGTAAAAGTTAGCTAACAGATCCATCGCCTTTCCTTTTGAGTAAAAATTTATTATATTTTTAAGGACTTCTGGTTGGTTTTGCCAATCAAGAGATTGTAGGTAATTCCCTGCCATTATATAAATTTCTCGTTGTCTAGATACTTGAGCAAAAAAACAAATTTTATCCGTATCTCCAGATTTTAAGAGTGCTTTCATGGCTCTTAATTTATTTCCAGCTTGGGTGAACTTTTTCGTAGCTAAGTGATAATTTCCTTGGCTCAATGCTATTTCACCAATTTGGTCTAGTATGTTAATACGTACTTTTTCTTTGTCCAAATCTTTTTCTACTTGGTCTAATGTCAACTTTTCAGCTATTAAAATAAAAATTGAATGGCATTAGGGACACGTTTTCAAATTTGACGTTTGAAGAAATATATTTTTCATACCTAATTCTTCGGACAACCCAAGACCATGATCTTGTATAAGTCTAAGAGCTTCGCCGTAATGTTTGCCAGTTGCCAACAAATCAACAGCCTTATCAATCTGTGAATTTTGCACAAAGTACTCAGCGCATTTCTCAATAAGCTCTGGATCAGAATCTGCACTTACATCCATAGTGATTAATTGAAGTGCATTAAATTGTTGAGTTTTGAATGCAAGATCGAGAGCTGTCTTCAAAAGTCCCGCCTTGTGATACAGCAAAATTGCCTTATCAGCCTGTGAACAACGTCCAAAATCACTGAATTAAATTCACTTTAACCGTTTTAAAGAAAATCATGAGAATTCTATCCTAACATACCTGGTTAATTTCTTCATAGTACTTAGCAACCTCGATTTGCGTCTGCCTTGGAGCCATCATTGCTAATGGCCAGAGCTCTTCCAACATTTCGTTTTCTTTACTCACACGTATTGCATTCGTGTACGCCCTAGCCATCGTGTAGAAATGAACAGCCTGAATGACATTGTTTCGCGATTCGTAGTGCGCGGCCAAATGATAAGCGGAGGCAGCGTGTTTCGTTTTATTAACAATGTCGCAGGCTTCGTTTTCCCGGTTGAAAAAGCACAAGAGTCTTGTCATAGACAGCGTATCCTGAGCTTGCTCGTATAATTTCAATGCGCTCTCCATATTGTTTGTAGATTCAGTATACTGAGCATGCCAATTTTTTATTTCTCTGAAAGACAATAGGGGACGATAATCGAAATAGCATTCATCTTAAATAAACATTTTGAAAACAGTTTAATAATCAACGTACAAATCATCCGAGTTGTTTAAATAATTTTGAAGTTCTCTGGGAGTCCCAAGTAGCATCCTAGGAACTTCAAACCTGTGACATTCTGCTTTAGTGTACATTTCCACGGCTTCAGCGACTTTTCCTTCAAATTCTAAAGCTTTGGCGTAGTTATAATATGAGGTTTTTTCTCTTATTTTATTTTCATTTACTGCCAAATCAATCGCTTCTTTGAATTTATTTTGGGCTTCAAATAAAGAACCAACAAGGTCTAATCGATTAGCTTCTCGAAATAGCCTTTCTGCATCGTCCTGTAATAAATTATGTATTTATTGGCAATACAGATTGAGTGTACAATTCTTGTTATGTGATGACTCACATAGAGCTCTAATTCGACAGCTAAAATCCCAGTTTTTGCTTCTAAACTCAGACTATCGTCTTGCATAGCTTCTCTAAGGGCTCTTGCACTTCTAGCCTGTTTCATGTGACCTAAGCACAACATGGCCATATCCAGCTGCTTTGTTTTTACACACATTTTTGCTAGGCTTTTCCATACTGCTTCATTTTGTATTGTTTTGATGGCCTGATTGAATTAACATGCTATTAATATGATATTTGCACTAAATTTAGTTTAAAAATTACAATATTTTTGATAAAAAATCAACTACAAGAAATACCTTAAATGCCTCATCCATATTCGCAACACTTAAGTAAAAGCAAAAATCAAGAATAGCTCTTTTCGTTGTTGAATCACAAAAGCCTAATTCTTCAAAGTCTCGCATTAAAAGTCTAACGGTTTTACTTCCGCTTAATTTTTCAGAGTCCAATATAATAATGAAAGGTGATTGCACACCAAGAAGTCGACAATGATCATCCTTTATAGGTCGTACATCTTGCACAACAATCCCATGTTCCGAGGTAACAAAAAATGTTACTAAAACTACGTTTGCCGAAGATTTCTAAATAATAATTTTTTTATAAAACTTCTCTTTAAATCGAGCAAATTAAATAAAATATACAATAAAAACTATACTTCTTCTTGAATTAATTCAGCCGATGATTTAGAATTAAAACTTTCTGGCCTCTGAGCACGGCAAATTAAAAGTCTTGGGTCGTCATCGTCCCAGCAGTGAGTTGTCACTAGCCTACCTTTACACTTATCGATTCTGAAAGATATTAATTAGTAATATAAAAACAAAAATGTACTATTTTATTGTACATTATTAAAATATTTACAAAGCATTTTCATTTTCATTATCGTTTTCTGCAAAATCAAATTCATGAATTTGATCACTTTCAATATCCCACACATAGAGAATAGAACTTGGCATTAGATTAGCCATTGCCACAGTAATAGAAACATATCTGCAGTCAGAATTACACCTTGCCTCGATAATTTCGGCAAAATCACTTATAGCCTCGTAAGTAGCCATTGCTCGTGTATGTAGTTTTGCTTCTCTTTTTCCTAAATCCCAAATCTTTAAAATTCCATTTAACGAAGAAACTGTTAAATAATTTTTAGTCATTTCCATAGTAATAGGTTCGCCTTCTTCTGATAATGTAGGGAGAGTCTGTATTATTGTCCCCTCTTCTATAGACCTTAATTGAATAATCTAAGATTTTTGTCAATTAATCAACATTTATTAAACATTTTACACAATTTAATTTAAAAGCAATATTTTGTACTAACGTGCGGTGTTAAAATAATTAATATAGTGTCATGGATGAGAAGTTTTTCTGTATCACAGCTAAAGCTCATTAAAACAGTTGTAGATGGTTGTGTATCTTTACTTATTTTGTAAACAGCGACATGCCTTCCAGAAGACACAGCCAAATAATTTTGAGTTACTGCTGTAATCTGAACTTGAATGTCAGTTTTTAGAGTGAAATTTTGATCTAAAATGCGAAAAAAAATATTATTAAAAAGATTTTTTAAAAAATAAAAGAAAAGATAATATGAAATTCCTAAATATTCTTTGTACTTACAAAATAATATTTATTGAAAAAAATATAAAAATTACAATATATAATAAAATTTTCTAACCAGTTTCTTGAATTTCAATGAGCAGTTGTGAAGGGCTGACTTGACTGGCACAAATGCCATCATTGTAAACTGCACACATTGGTTGTTGATGCAGGATGTAAACGTTTGTTACACAATTTACAGCAAGAAGTGGATTTCGCAGCAATATTGCCCCCCAAGTAATTTGTTTAACTGTGCCTGGAATAGAACATGAATCTGGTATGGAGGGCCACGAATTTTCGTCACTTTCTATACCTCGAACTTTTCTTTTCCATAAATATATTGTTCCTAAATTTGTTCCTGCAGCTAATGTATCTAAAATATTTAAGATAAATTGATAAATTTATATAATGTAAATTGATTGCAAGATATATTAATATTATCCACATGCATTTCATATAATTGATTTGTATATGATGTAGTTGAATTAATAAAATGCACATGTAATTTACCATTATTTTTACAGTAGGATAAGCTCGTGCATATTTCTTGAGGTGTAGCTAAATTTCCTAAAGTTGAATTTTCTGCTGGTGTTAATACGTAAGTATCTCCAGTCTGAAGATCCCATAATCTAACCATTAGTTCTCCTGTTAAAATTGCAAGTGTATTCACACCTGCCCAACACAAGGATGGCCCATTTCTTGTCATATCACTTCTACCACTAAGTTTCACCTAAAAATCAGTATCAATCAAGTTATTAAGTTCTAAAAAAAATTTTCTACTTGGAGCCATTTCTATTTATTGCCAATACCTTTGTTAATTCTGTCAATCGTCCAGTAACAGAATCTGCTTGAAAGTGACCTATATGTAAACCTTCACTCATTATTACAATTGATTCTCTTGTATGATGATGTAGTAAGCAATGTAAAGTAGTTCCATCCATATTTAATACTTGAATGCATTGGCCTTGGGTATCAACAAAATAAACAGTACCATTTACTGTACCTATATAGAAAGAAAGATTCTCTCGTTGTGTGGGAATTGTTGTTGTTGCAGCAGTTCTTGGTCTCCAAGTACTAAATAAATCTAATGCCCTTTCATCTCCTGCAACAGCTGCTTTTGCTAAACCACTATCAAAAAAATCAGTAACATAGAGAGATCATATTCATTAATTTGTATTTTTACCTCATATCTACTGCAGGTTTTGGATTAGTAATTTTAAATGCAATATGTGTAAAAGATTGTTTCACTTCATGATGAAACATCATAATAAGTTGACCTCTACCATCTAGTTTCCATCCAACCATGGAGCCAGCTGTATCTCCTGAAACTAATCGACCTCCACGTTGACTCCATTGCAGAATAGTAACTGGATCTCTATGAGGTGTAACAATAATTTTAAACTCATTAGCACCTGTGTCTCCAGGCCATACCTAAACAGGTTTAAAAATTCAGGAATATAAAGAACATTTAATCAATCAATAAAATATTAATAACAAGTTCATACTCTGAGTTCTCCACTTTCCCATGTAGCAGCAAGCCATTTTCGTTCAGGATGCCATGCCAGAGCTGTCACTTGAGCTACAGAATGTCTAGAAATTTCAACATCTGATAAAAGCTCTCCTTGATCATCATAAATAGCAACAAATCCACCTTTATCTTGTGAAAATGCAGCAACAGCAAGAAGTGGCAAATTTGAATGCCATGATGCAAAAGTGCTAACTGATGCACCCTCAGGATTTTGAACTCGAGTATCAAAGTACAATGACATGTTTAATATTTTTAATCACTTTCAAAGAATATTTACTAAAAACTAATTTGTTTTGTACTTCATTATTTATTATAACAAAATTATGAACAGCTACATATTAAAACTATTCAAAACTTAAACATGAAATATTACTTAATTTTTTAGTATACTATTTTTCATTTTTCGAATCCATTGATTCAGCTAGTTTTATTGATTAACAGTATTCAGGTGGATCATCTTTCGTCAGTGACCAAGTGAACATAAAATGTAAACAAACAGTATCTTCGGGTTGCGCTCATTCTCAAACAAATGAATGCGCATGCGCATACACTTTTGGACCCGCGGGAGAGCTTTTAAATTTCAAAATTACATTTTTTAAAAACTTTAGTTAATAAATCATAAATTCATTAAAGTATAAATAAAACCAATTTTACTATATAATACAAATATTTTATCATGAAAAAATAATAATAATTCTCGTTTCAATATATTTATTGTTATTTTGCAAACAATATATTTGGTTTTCCAAAACTTGTAGACTCTGAAAAAGTTTTAAAAAGATTTTATAAACATATCAATAATCAACTAATATGAATTCTTTATTTGTTAATACTTTGTAATACTGTTGACATTGATTATAGTTTGTATTATATTTAAGAGTCTCGTGTATTTAATTTTAAAGATATTAGCGAATCCACTTATTTCGCTTCGTGATTACAAAACCATTACCTTATCCGGTTTGTAAACATTTTTAGACGTCTCGATAGCAAACTCGTTACTTCTCTTTTCTTATCCTATAATAAATTAAGTTTATTTAAAACATATTTCTGTCGATACTTTCATTTATTAATTTATCCGACAAAATAAGAGTGTATGAGTGAAAAAGTATTTAAGACGATTAAAAATATATTTTTTATATTTGTATAAATCATAAGGATTTGTAAGCAATTTTTCAGCTTACACTAAATATTGAATGAGTGTATGACTAAAAGTAATATAGTTTGTATACTTTTTCAACCAATATTTAATTATAGACGGTAACAGGGCTGCATATTCTTATTCTAAGAAATATTTTTACAGTATGAAAAATTTTCTTTCCATACTCTTGTTTGAATTTTTGCATATTTTCAAGCCTTAGAACATTTCGTTTTAGTGCATCCAATTCAAGTTTAACATCATAATTGTCGGATTTCGAATAAAAACTTTTTATTTCAGTTAATTCTTGTTTTAGATTGTGGTATTGGTTGACAAGCATACATTGAAATTTTCCTTCCTATAGAGAAAGAATAAATCATGAATATAATTTAATTAATTATTTTTAATAAAGAATTATAAATATTTAAAAATTATTAATATTTGTACTTACATCTTGTGATTTAGTTTCCATGCACTGTTGAATTTCTTTTAATTGATCACTAAGAATACGAATTTTATCAACTTTTTCCACCAATTCGAATTCCTTCTTATGTACGATTTCTTCCTTTCTTTTTAACTCTTCGTCTTTTTCTTGCAACTTTTTTTCGAACTCCATTTTCATGTAATCTAATTTCTCTGCAAAATCTTTGGAAGTACATAGTTGAGATTCTTCCTGATAAATCAATAATACTTTACTTTGAAGTCATAAAATTAATATGTTTTGAAAATAATATAATATATAAAGTAAATGTCGATGTTTTACAGGAAATATTTTTATAAAACTAACTTTCTCTCGACTCAACTCTTCGAGTTTCTTTTCAACTATAACAATTTTAGTATTAAGTTCCTTATTCTCCGTACGTGCGTTCTCCAATTGATTCTTCATCTTATTAAAATTTTCAGTCATTTTAACTCTATATTGTTCGACAATATCTTTATGACTTTTTTGTAGTACAGTTTTTATTTCTTGAACATCTATCAATCTGGAATTGAAGAATTTATTAATCTTGATCAAGCTAAATTTTACTCGGTTAATGTTAGAAAGATTACTTTTTTTTTAAACTTGAAATTTCTAACATGAGTTGTTTTATACGTGCGTGAAGATGTGGCACTTCGTCTGAAGAAGCTGAAGTCGTGTGATTGTGAACAACTTTCTGTTTTAACTTTTCATTTTCTTTCTCTAATGCCTTAATAATGTTATTAAGAATTTCAATTTGTTCCTTATATGCTTTGTTTGAACTCCTAAAAATCGATTAAATCTTTTTAACTTTTCTATAAAGTAAATCATTCCTTTTACTATCATTGGAATTAAATTATACATTTACATGAGATTTAACTACTGTATAGTAAATATTATGTTTTTGTTTTACATAAATAAATATTGATTTATGATTATGCTATAGAAATTAAATAAAAATTATATCATTATTTAACAAAAACATGAATATCAATTAAATATTTCTATACTTGTTAAAGTAAAATTTGAAATTGTTTAAGTATCTGCCTTCTCCCAAGTGTTAGTATAATTTAATTATAAGAATCCTACTGTCTAATCAAATAAAACCTGTAATTCTGGTCGTAAATATGAGTAGTGGGAGAAGTCGAAACATTATCCGTGCAAGACGTATAGTTTACACTATTTAATTGGCCATCGAAGTATTTCGGCGCAATTTTGATTTTACGAGTATTATCCCGACGTAGACTTCTGGATCTTTGTTTTGTGGTTAACGATTTTCGTTTTATTAAGAAGAGTGAACTAGATTCTGATAAGTCATTACAAGAAGAGCTGGTTACCTAAGCCAAATTGAGTGAAAAACATTGATTCGCAGTCATAAATTTAAGTGTAATAATACAAATATATTCACTAAAAGTTTACATATGTATATAAAATGTAAAATATAAGTTTTAATTTAAAATAAAATATAATCTTATCTCATGAGTACCAAGCGAACAGATTTTCCGATTGGTGGTAGTTTACAAGGTTCTGGGGGTATATTAAATGGAGATTTTAAACAATCATTTTTCAATTGATTATACAACTCCAATAAATAATTATTTCTGAGGTTACGTTGATCTTTTGCACGACTTAAACGTTCTAACCAAAGTTTGCAAAGATGCGATTTTTTCGACGCAGTAAGACTCAAAAAATAAGGTTTGATTTTAATGAGAATGTCTTCAAAATACTGATCAAGCCTTTTAACATCCGAATCATCGTGTCTTAGCATTTTTTTTAAGTTTCTTGTCACTTCAACAATTTGGTAAATTTATCTTTATTGAAATTTTGTTAAGCTTATTTTTTATTTTATTCATTTTGCAATGAAAGTTGTTATTATTATCTTTAAATAAAATTTAGAGCAATGGTTAATATTTTATTATCACGTGCACGACTATTATACGAAATAAATATAAGACTTTCATTTTTTTTAAAAACCTATATATTTTATACGTGACACATTGTAGTACAATAATAATTCAAAGTATTAAATTTTCTTTATGGTCCTTATCCTTATTTTATATACTCTCTTTAATTGATATACTTAGTTGATTAAGTAATTTATACCCTACTATTCAGTTTTATTTGATTTTCTACTTTTTGTTTTAATTTTGTTAATTTGTCCTTCATAGGCTGTACATTTGTGCCAATCCATTCATCTAACATTGCAGAAAAAAAAACTATTTCCATTTGCAGGCGCATATAATTTTCTAATGCTGATAATTCTAATAACATACTGAAAAAAGTAAACTATTAATTTTTTGATTATTGACAAATAGTAAATTTGATTAGTGAATTATTAATTTTTTGAACAAAATGCATACTTTGTAAAAGCTGGCATTAGGCTCTCTAATTGCATTGGATTTGTATAATTATTTCTAATTTGCCATGGATTCATCCATGTTAATATTCTGCAACAGATTCATTTTGCTATGAATTTTTTTAATACAAAAATAAATATAAATAAAATATCTGGATTTTAAAATATCTGTCATACTGTTCACTGTTTACAAGTCCATGAAATTTAGTTTTATAGTTTAAAAACCATTCTATTCCCACTGCAATTTCCCAACCAGGAAATTGTAATTTTTTTGGTATTGGAATTGGTCTTGGTTGTGGTGTTACATGTAAAGGATTATCTGTATACCCTAAACTCTTTGCAACTTGATTATGTGTCTGTTCAGTATAACCATGAAGCCAAACTTTTAAACATATTGCTAATGACGGGATTCCTGTAGGTAAAAGTTCACACATAGTTGCATAATGATCGTACCTAAAATAATGTATGTTTTAAAATCTCTATATTTATTTTAACTTTTTTTTAATAATGTTGTTGAATAGTAACAAACCTGGACCATCCTGTAAGAACGGTACCTCGAAAATCATTAACTTTGCTTACATGTTTGCTTAATTCTTCAAGCCATCGCTCATGATTACTTATGTGATGATGTATAGTAGGAATATGTTGACAAGTTCCAGTAGCTCCTTTAAAAGCTGTAGCTATCCATATGTGAGGAAATACCGAGCTGTATTTATCCCATAAATCTATTACATAAAGTAATTTTGAAAATATTTAATAATAAAGGATAGAAAATTTTAATTTTACCTGGTGGTAGTGTAAAGTTTTCTCTAGCATTATAATTCCAGATCATTGGTTCAACATATTTTCCAATAAAGAGTTCTAAAAAATTATATTTCAAAATTATTATTCTTTAATAAGTGACAAATTTTATTTTATATCTGTTAAATACCTTTTAAAATCTGTAAGTCTATTGATCTCAACATATCATCCCACATTACTATTTTAAGAGAAGGGTAAGTTTCTTTAATAAATTGAGCAACAGCGAGTACATGTTCAAGGAATAAAGTAGGTTTCCCATGTTTACTAGAACTGACTCGTTTACTGCAAACTGGGCACAGGCCCAAATGCCATATTTCATCTGCTCCTATATGTAGGTACTGAATGTCTGGATGAAATGTGACAATTTGCTTTATTAGTGATTTGACTAGAGGTTGACATCCTGGATTTGATGGACACATAGAACTGGGAAAAGATGCTACTTCTCTTAAACATCTCCATTCATCATGTTTTAAAACATACTAAAAATAAATATGAGAGTTTAATTTCTTGTCATTAAAAATTACTTTTAATTATATTTTCTTTTATAATAAAAGCATACTTCCATATGCCCAAAAGTTTGAATTAGTGGCATAACGGCTAATCCAGAATCTCCTGCCATTTGTAAAATTTGACGAGCTTCTTGAGCCGTGTATCCATTTGAAAGGCTGCTGGGTCCATTGCTGCCGATTGGTGTAAGTTCTCTGGTAAATGGAAAAGTATCTTCCCATTCTAATAAAAGTCCAGTTGCACCCCAAGTTCTTAACAAAGGAAACAACTGAAATAATATTCAGTCTCATAGTACACATAAATATAATGAATAGGCATTATTAATAAGTGATCAAGAGTTGAAAATAAACATTCGCTAATTATTTTAGTAGAAATTATCATTATTTATGCAGTATTCTAATGTTAAAGAATGTAAAAAAAAACATAACTTTAAATAACATTATATTATTAGTAATAATATTATAAAAATTTTATTAATTTGAACTTCTAAACAAACCTTCTCAAAGTAGGTAATTCGAGGTGGTGCTCCTTTAAGATCGATATGAACTAACCTACAGCGAAAAATGATGTTTTTATTTTAAATGCATTTCTATAATTAATCGTTATCACAAGCAAAGTTCTTCAAAATTCTTTGTTTACCTATGTGATCCACCCGTCAAAGCATCCATTTTTGTTGATATTTATATATGAGGTACATACATAGCAAGTCAAGTACAAGACTTTATATATTTAAAAAGTAAAATCTATATGAGATAGTAGAAATTATATAAAGTTTAAAAATAAATATAATAAAAATTTTTCTATATTATTTTAAAAAATTGATTTAACACTTTTGTTATGTAGTTATATTGTTTGTACATCTTCAACTTTAGTCATAAATAGTTTCTATGCAAGTTTATCCATGCTAAGCATATGATAAAATTGAAATGATTATCCAGAATTTTTAAGTTAACTAAAGATATCGAGTAAAATATAAATGAAATGAAAACGAAATTTGAATTTTTCATATTATATTTAATAAATAATTGTATAGGTACATAATAAAAACTGATTTAAGTGGTGCAAGACTCCAGCCAATAATACATAATTGTAGTACTATAATAGTTCTACTAGAAATTTATTACAAATATAGATATTATATATATTTATTTTCGAACATTTTCTTGTTTGCTTTCTGCAAATATTACAAGAGTGACTTAATTCACTTATTTCAATTTTTAATTAGTCTTATTCTTGTATATGAATTCATGTATGGTTTTATATTTAATATTACAACAATTAACGTAGTTTTTGTGAACACTTTAAAAATAAATAAACGTACATCGATATTTTACATGTCGATTCTTAATTTGATATTTTTTCATAATACAGAAAGAACAAACAAAATGATCTAGTTTCGGTATTGTCCTGCAAACGCTAAAAGAAAGCGAAACCATTGAATTAAATTTTCGTTTATACCTACAGAATTTCGATAAATTCTGGACACGAGAATTAAAAAAACGTTACTTCGCACGGTCTTCTTCGTAACATGTAAGGAATTTACTGACTAAAAAAACAAAATTGCTAAAGTTTATAAAACTAGTAATAGGTTTTTGCCGAGTCCAACGCACAAAATTCATTGATCATTCCTTTCTTTCTTTTCATAATAATCGCAGTAAAAAAGGAAAAAAATGTAAACAATAGAAAAGAAAGCAAGGTCAAATATGAAAAGAGCATTTCACACTGAATTGTAGTAAATTTGAATATTCATAAATTTTTAAATCAAGCTAGAAAAAAATCTACACTAATTTTACAGCAAGTCTTTATCTATAAATCGCTAACTATTACGCACGTAGTCAAACAGTTCAAACATGATTGTATAAAATAATTAATTACAGGCTTCTTCTCTTTTCCTGAGAATTGGTCGGCAGTTCTTGTCATCTCTCTGAAATCATTTGCTTCCCATCCAGGGAAAATGTGTTTCTCTCGATGGTTAGCTAACTTAATAGCTAATTTATTTGAAAATTGGAATCCTTAGGTAGTCGAATATTAATCACATCGTCAGACTTTTCACACTTTGTTATTGCGGCCATACTCCAGAATTTGTTTGTGGTAAAACAATAAATACCTGAAATAGAGTAAAATTCTCGTTTTAACCTACGATATAAAAATACTAGAAAACGGAAAGAACTAATATTAAACTATAAAGCAATAATTATAGAGGAACGTAGAAGTATGATTACCCTTCGCTAGTCAAAACGTCCTTTAATCGAGCTCTGGTAATGAGGTGATCATCACATTTGAACCACTGGTCCCGTTGTTGCCGTATAAAAGCAGTATAATGCCCAGTCTCTAAGGAGCCCTCATGATTGATAACAGCAAAGAGTGAGTACCTAAAGAAGGGACATTCACGTTATTCCGAAGCCTTATCATTATTATAACCTGAAGCTCCTATATTGAAGCTCACCTGTTATCGCAGAAGGCTGGGTCATCGCCGTTCTTATGGTAGCCATCGATGGCTGCGCTGTTGTTGTTGCCATTCCTCCTGTGTGACATAAAGGGTGTCATGTCGAGCTGCTCGGGAAAGGAGATGAAAGTCGAGATCTTCTTATCTTGGATGCTCGAGTGCTCGAAGCGTTTGAGGTGGAAGCTCGCGACGATAGGCAGCTGCTTCATTGTGAGCTGCTTAGTGCTTTCCTGGTAGGTTTGACAGTTGTTGCACTTGATCTTCGCCGAGGAGCCGAGATGTTCGGCGCGAGTGAACCGCTCGAGACAGTCGAGGAGGGAGGTGGGTGAGCCATCGCCGCCTAGGCCCGAGGAGGAGCTCGTGCTGACGGCCGCGGGTCCCAGGTCGAGGGAGATGTCCCAGAAGGGGTCGATGGTTGTCGACACACCACTGCAAAAAAAACACAAGAGCAGGGGGTGAGTCTGATGCCGTGAAGAAATACGCGGCGAGGACTTACTTGCACGCCTGGCATACGACGTCGCTTTGGAGGCCGCCCGTGAATATCTGGTCGATGATGCAATTGCAGTGGTGGGGGTTATCCTTAACGATAAGGGGCGCTGCCTGGGAGTATTGCTCGCAGTGCCTGTGCAGGACGTCCAGGGTTGCGATGAAGAACTCGTGGGCGTCCTGCTGCTCGTAGCCGGCTAGGTGGCGCGCGTGCGTCCAGATCAGGTGGAGGAGCTTGTGGAGGATGAGGGGCGCCTTGTTTCCTGAGTAAAACTCCTGGAAGAGACTGGACACCTCGCAAACGAGACAGCGGTTAGGCTGTGGGCAGTGGTGCCGGTCCGCGAGGAAATAGTCGCGTAGAAGGGGTGTGTGGATCAGCGCCTGGACGATGCAGTTCATGAAGCAGGTGCTCCCCAGGTTGATCAGTCCACGCAGTCCTGAAAAGAGTCGTTTGCCGTAGAGTAACAGCCACAGGGGCAATGTATGCGCAGGGCAATTACCGATGGTCGAATTCTCAACGACGCGCCGCCTGCGGGGATTCTTCCGTAGGAGCTCGACCTCGTACAGCGAGGGCTCCCAGGTCCTGTAGAACTCGCCGAGGCTCAAGGACTTGGCCGTCTCGCTCCATTGTGCCTTAGCCACCGTGAGCAACTCGCGATCGTAGACGTAGTCGCCGCATTGGAAGCAGAGGATGTTCCCGTAACAAAGGTCGACCGCTACAAGGATTATACGATTTTCGATTAAGTCATTTTCTACCCCACTCCGGTCAATCAAAACCTTTCTTTTTCCGCTCTTTTTCTATTGCAACAGACTACTCATTTCACGAATCCTGTAAACTGATACAACTTGGTTTGACTTTTTTCGCGACAATATTATTATATTCAAATTTAATCGATTATTCTTCTAATTCTTTAAATTACAATAAAGAATTAAAATCAAATTTGTACTTTACGTTGTTAGTGAAAAGAGTTTGTCATAAAAAATGCAGAGAAAGCTTCAAAGAAGATAAAAGGAGGCTTAAAAATCTTGAAGACTGACCGAGAAAGTGTTTTTTCGTTTTGGCATGTTCTTGGATGTGACCTTTGACGTAACAGCCAAAAAATATGCAGTGCAGGCATGAATGCAGTCGATCCTTGTAAGTTTTGCAAGTATGACACAAACAGCTCACGGCCTGCAAGATTTTCATTTCTTTATGTCTCATTTTTGTTATGTGGTATACATTTAAAATTACACAACTCGTCAAGTTGGAATAATGCAGCGCCGACCGTAAACAGTAAAAAGAATTATGATACTTTTTTTTATTTAAAGAAAAAATAAAGTATTCTCTTGTTATTTATAAGTCTCCTAACATATTATAAACATGAAAATAAGGCAATAATTTATTTAACTGTTTACGTATAATAATATTATAATATATAAGTAATGTAAAATTGCTTCCGACTGAATTTCGAAGGCAAAAACCTATTTTTCTAGAAATGGTGATTAATTGTATATTTAAATCAATTGTACAGCTTATAATTTCTTACTTATGTGTATAAACCTATATAAAAGACATAAAAACCTTTTAATCTGTTTTAAAAATTCCATATTTATACCAACGAAGAAAGTAACAGCTATAATTCGATATAGAAACGGAAATGGTATTGATACAGATGCTTCCGTAATACGTATATACACCAATACTACCCAGTTATTTCATAATAGTAGGGCAAGATCATCCGTTGCATTTTAAAACGATCGATCCTTTAATAAACGGAATTGGGGTCATAAATTCGGAGTATCGTTACATAATCCCGATTTATTCTAAAATGTAAAGTTCTTAATAAAGCTTTAACATTTCGCAATATTCTTAAAAGCCAAAGAATCTAGTTTTTTTTATCAATCACATTAAAAAGTTTATACGTTGTAGTAATTTATAAATTTAAATTCACCGTTAATGACTAGTGCAGAGTACATTCTTATCCGTACCACTTAATTGTTTACCAAATGCAAGCAATAAAATTTATTTTAGTACTTCATGTATTCTAAAATTGATTTATCAATTTTATAGTGAGTGCTAAATTATGAACTATTTTTAAAACACAATAATCGAAACATTTTCTGAGAAGGTATTTGAAAATGTGCTAAAATTGTGCAGATATCATATATAAATGATACACATTTTGTTTAATCATAAATATTATTTAATGTTTTTTGTAATTTGAAGAAAACTATAAATTATAGTTATATAAAACATTATTCTTTCAAATTCTGCAAATCTGAAAGTGAATAAATAATTCAGAATATATAAAATTATTGTTTTAATTCTTATGAAAAAAAAATTCTTTATTGTATTAATAAAACATCAAAATTTGTGAATACACATGAAAGCTGCAAAGGACATAATATGCTTACAACTCTTATACTTTGTTGTAATATTATAATACTTAAATTACTTTACTTATTTTGAAATAGTTATATAATACAAACATTTAAAATATATACATTAATGAATAATAATACTGCACTTTTTAAAATAATTCTTTAATTCCATCTTGTGGCAGAGAAAAGAAGACACACATTGAAAAAGTGAACGAACAACTGAATTATAAGGAATGATAAGTATGTGAAGATAATATTGAAACAAAAATTGTGTTTATTATTAATTTAATTAAAAAGTCTAATTTGATATACAATGAGAAAAATGTTGAGTAACATATGTACATGTTAAAACTATGATTAAATTAAAAATTGAAATATTGAAAATTTATTATTTTGTTATTGTAACAAGTTATAAATTTTATGATGACAATTACAATTTTTATTTACACAAAAGTAGGTTTTTTTATAATTTATACTGTACAGTATAACACTTATCAAGCATTACAAAACGGCAAGAAAATACATGGATAAAAGTGTACAAGTGGTTTTTTTTCAAACGTCAAGGTTTTAGCCTTGACTACTTTGAGAAATGCCATAACAATGTCCATGAAGTTGGATTAAAAATCGGAGCAGAGCGGAATGTTTGAAAAAAATCCTCGCAGATTTCGCGGAGTGTCAAGTCGCGGAAAGGGAGTTGCGGCACTGGTCGCCTGCGTGGAGTGGCTGTCAAGGAGACAAAGGATACTCGGCGAGTCTTACCTTCCGGACGCGCGCCTCGTTGGACGTACTCGTGACGAAGAATGAGTGTATGACTTTGTAGGGCTGTATGCCCTTGGCTGCCTTGAAGTTATTCAAGTGTATGCAGCCATGGTCGCTCATCTCAAGGCGCTCGCGGTAGCCCTCGGCGCAAGGCCCTTCAGGAGCGCTCCAGGGGCCAGCACAACAAGCGCCGACGGCGAGGGCCAAGGCTCGACATTAGCAACGAGCGCTCGGGCCGCCTGGGCTGCTCGCGCGCGGCGACTCGGCCGCCAGCTCGGGCGCCCGCCGGATGTCCAAGCGGCGCAAGACCTCGGAGCAGCGTCCGCCCACGGCCCTCGGCTGTCGGCTCCTCGCGGCGCGGCGAGCAAAAAAACTCCTGGTGCGACGAGGCGTATGCGGCGGGCACACGCGCTCCAGTGTCACCGAGGAGGCCTAACCCTTCGCCCCGGGCAAGGTTAGGTTATGGCGGCCCGGCTTAGGCTAGGTTTGCGACTGTACACCGGAGCGCCGAGAGCCGCCGCCGCATCGCCGCGCTTCCGCGAATCTGCGGGCGATCCTACTGCCAGCCGGGGAGCTGGGCCTCGTGCCTCGGCTCGTACGCTGCCCGCGGCATTTAAACCGTCGCTGTGGTCTTGCGGGCCCGACAGCCCAAGCCGAGGGTCGGCCGCCCAACCGTCACTGCAGAATGTCGCCGAATGTCGCCTCCTCTTGCGATTACCAACCTACACTCGAGAGATAACGCGTACGCGCGCCTCGCGGCCGAGTAGACCCGAGCTCGGCACGCCGCACGCCGCGATTCACGTGCAGGGCCGCCGTATTTACCTCGGCCCGATCCCTGTCAAAGGCCCGCGAGCCTGGCCCTGGCTGCTGCCCGCACGACAGACACTTAAACGGCAGTAAACTCGCACATTGTTGGCCACTCGGAGGAAAAACAAGCGGACTCGAGCACTTTGCGGGAACGAGGAGGACTGCCTCGAGGTCGTGGTGCGCGCGAGCGCCCGAGGAAGCAGGCCCGTATGGGAGGCCGGCGAAAAAGAGAAAGTAACACACTCGTCCCTCGTCCCTGCTTCTCTTTCTCCGTAAACGCCCTGTTTTGTTTCCTTATACTCCCAGGCCAGTTCCTCGCGCAGGGCTTTCAGGGGCACCCGGGAGTTGGCGCGGCAGGCATTTCTTTTGTTTTCCCCTGCGCGCACGCGTAATCCCGAGGCTCATTAGGACCTATCGACAATTTCCCAGTCCGTCCACGGGGCAGTTTAGCAAACTGGCCACCTTTTCGGAACGAAGCACCGAGCGAAAGGTGCAAAGGACCTCCCGACCTCGTAGCTCGGCAGATCGAGGGCCGCCGGCCGAGCCTCGGCCGGAGCCTCGGCCGGAGCCGCAGGCCGCTCCGAGCTGTGCCGGCGACATCTCTCGGATAAAGTTAGGTCGCTCCCGTCTCTCGGAAGATGGAAGGCTTGCCAGTGCCAGAGTGATATTTCAAACTTCTTTTTCCCAACTTTCTATTGTTGTTATAGGTGTCGGCTTCATGCTCCTTCTCAATAATAGTTTTAGTATGCAATGAACTTTTTATATCCTCACCGAGCAACTATAATTACCCAAACTTTCTTCCTTCTTTTCATTACCAGGTCAATTACTCTACCTACCAAAGTATAGTTATACATCATATTCTTCGTCAAATCAATAATTTAGTATTACAGTTTGTAAAATTTTTAGAAATTTTGCACAAGATTGCGACCACCAGTACTTCATATTTTAATTAGTTTAAAGCTTTACTTGCTTATGGAACAACCAATTAAAGAATTATTAAGTAATTAACTTTCGACTTTTTTCATTTGGCCATATACAAGAAGACTAAAGGCAGAAAACCTAACTCCGAGCAATGTTTCTTCTAATATCTATAGTATTATGAGGATAAAATTAGATAAGATTCTTATAAAAACATAAGCAAACCGTTATTTCTCTGCAAAATTCTATATTTAAAAATCTTTTAACGAATATGATCCTTTCATAAATCTTAATAAATATTAGACAATACATTACCAGTAATAAAAAATATTGGAACAATAATCATAGTTATTAATACTTTTAACGAAATTCTAAGTGTCCTTCGTTAACCATTAAGATAATCAGATAAACCATAAATATATTAATGTTAATTTTAATAATAACTTATTTATAATCTTCAATTTTTTATGTTCTTTTTAATATTCACAACAACAAAGAACGTCGATTGTTATATTTTAAGGAGTAATAAGAAATTATAAATAGAATCGAAGATCTGTGCAGAAAGTGGTCTATTCTTACTTTTCAATTTAATCTGGAAATATGGTCAGCTAGCAGGTTTGTTTAGATCATCCAGATTTTTTAAAATAGATGATGTTAATATATTTTTAATAAAGAACGTGAATTCAAGATCGGCTAAATTTTTTAAATCTTTGAATTTTTTAAATTATTATGTATATTGCATAACTGCATACCCTACATTGGTAACTGTGGAATATTAAACATGCTTTGTGATTATAAATAGATGAAAGATAGTATGCACAGGTGGTATGCTTATACAATGTAGAGTAAACTGCACATTTTGACTTGCGTTTTGACTTTCGAATAGAAGCGATCACATTGTTAAAATATTATAAGTCAAAATCGACAATACGAAATGAAGAACAATTTACAAAATAAAGAATTATATTATATATCGAAATTCTATTAAATTGATTACAAGAAAGTAAAATTTTCTTAAAACTTGATGGTACTGCTGCAGTGATACAACAATTAAAGAAAGCACCAATAAATTTATGCTACAAAAAAGTTATTATATAATTTCAAAATGTTATAAATATGCTAGTCCATTACGTCTATATTCTGTATGAAATTAAAAATAATATTTAGAATTGTAATCAATAAATCTACATGACGTTTTTAAAACTTAAACTATTGGCTTAAAATTTTTGATACTTTTTTTTCATTACTATTTATTTCTCATGTGTTTTTTTCATTTTTTTTATCGTTTTAGCATCTGGATCAAAATTTGTGTTAAATTAAATTAAAAAAAAATGTTAGAATAACAGACCATAATTTACGATACATTATTAATTAATTATTCCTAATAATAACCTTTATTTGAAAAGTAGCTACAAGCATTGTTAATGTAATCATATATAATCAAGCTTAATTGATTATGTTTGTTTTGTCAAATATTAGCAAAATCTAAAAGATAACGCAAGATTAGCGATTGCCTAATATTTTTGGGGATATTAGAGTTATTAATAATGAAAAAAAATGAGCGAATCTTTTAGAAAAACAATTAATTATTTAAAATGAATTTAATTATAAACTTATCTTAAATTTTGCATACCAATGTTTATTAAACAATCATAATAAAAATTAAAATGAGGTCATATGCTGAGCACGTAAAACTACTTGAAGTGATACATGAAGAGAGCATGTTTGCGATAACGCAATGATTTTTATTTGTATTTTTATGTTCGTTTCTTTGGATACGGCCATATTGATTCAGTTAAAAATGTTTTTTCAATTTCATATACAATCGACGCGTTATATCCCTATCAATTCTAATTAGCTTCCTTTATAAACTTCTTTTGCGTGATTTGGAACAGTGTAGGTGTGGCTTTTCACTTTGGTTTACGAGTGAAAGGAACTGATGAGCTTATCAGCATAATAACAGTAATTTCAATTATTACCGAAGGCCAGAGCCGGGTGATAACCATCTGATGGAAATAGTTCTAACTGACGAAGCTGTTGCGTCGGCGACATCTCCCGGATGAATAAGGTCACTGGAGTCGCTATAGCAAGCGAATGTTTGTCTTATTGCAATTTGGTGCCAAACATCAATCGCTTGATAACGTAGATTTTCTTAACTTCCCTTTTTCACGTTTAAACAGTTTTGTGCAGTTTTTTTATATTCACTATTGTATAAATAATAATTCGTATTTTTTATGGCTTCATCTATTCAAATATCAATCGTGGATAAGGTAGGAATCGAGATGGGATTCTAGGTTGACATATGAAATAAATAATATTGTCGATTTATTAACATGATATTATTTATTGTGTAAGTACATATAATAATATAAATTTTAGACTTAAAATATTAGAACGTGCATCATTTTTCACATGTCAGCTGCCTAATTATCTCTTGCGAATTTCGATTTGTACAAAACGTGCAGGTATGCAAATACAAATTTCAGGGCGGGGCGCCACACGGCGTACGTAGAAGTGACTAAAAATAATATAATTAACAATAACGTTACGTAAGTATAATCTTTTGTGAATATCTGCTGGAATTAGGTTAGTAACTATTTCAAGTCATTTTTACTGTTTTAATACATATTTTCTGAGTAAGCTTCCCTATTTATCGTGCAGCGATAGCATTAAATGTCTTCTAACATAGAATTAGACGAAAGCACGATATAATAAATGATATGGCGCAAAAAGCGCTACAATGCAAATACTTGCTAATATTTTCTATTTTTAAGTGGAATGAAAATCTCGAGGAAAACAACAATAATAAAAGAATATTAATATGGATAGAATTTTGATATGAATAGTAAATAATTAAGGATAGAAAAGATGCAATTGTGCACGAAAATTTTTCTAGCCGAGTTCTTTCATTGCGTACTGCACTTGGATGAGGAAAAATAAGCAGTCTGTAAAATCGATGGACGTCCAAAAAATGCAAATATCGTATTTGACCTACATAACGAAACTAATCGAGTCGCTTTATCTATTTCTAAAGCATTTCGCACGAAGCGACACTTTAAAAGAGCTGCGTGTTACATTTAATAGTTGGGAAGGTGAAGCAAGAAGCGAAAGGGCAAACGCGGCTTTGTAAAGCGCGAGGAGGAGGGACGGAGGAGGGGAGCGAGAGTCGGGCGCGCAGAATTAGGCGTCCGGCGGCATTTAAATGTCAAAGGGCTGCTTATGATCGCACGCGCCTCGTGAGAGCGGGCCACCTCTAGGAGATAAACATCGCGGGGGAAGCGGGCGGGCATCCGAGGGGGCGGAGGAGGAAGGGGAGGAGTAGGAGAAACGGGGACGGAAAAGAGCGAGGCGTGAGAGAGAGAGAAAAGGCTAGGGATCGGCGAGGTGCAGTTGCGAAATTTTTGCGGCCGGAGCGCGCGCGAAATTAGTCCCCCGCGTCACGGGCGATGAAGTCACCAGCCGCTAATGCACTTGACTGTTGTTTTCGCCGGGCGCTCAGCTGCTCGCAGCATCCAAAGTTAGTGTTTAGTGGTTTTGACGAAATTTCAGTTACTCGGGGTCCGCAACTCGTGCCTCGCCTACGCGATAATTGGGCAACAGCTCGGCCGGCTCTGCCGCGGCTTTGCTCGTGTCATTATCGTATCGATGCACATTCGTTACGTAACGGCGCGTGTAGACACTGTTGGTCAAACGAAATGTTTCGATGTAGCGTTTGCATTGTGCTCGGATGGTATGTTTGAAGAATAATAATCCGAGAGAATGAAACGTCCATTTTTGTGATCGGTTAAGTAGCAGCTACGCCTAGTAATCAATCATGCGTTAAACAAGCTGACGCGTTATCCCATTTGTTGTACGGCAAAGTTCAATTATGGGCCGTTCCTCGTTAATTACAGCAGGGGAGATGCGAAGCGAGAGGAGGAGCCAGCTCTGAAATGTGCACTCTTACGAGGAAAGGTGCATTAATAATCGTCTCGCAATTACACTTTCGATTGTAAGGTAGACGATGTGCCGTTTGATTTCCAAGCAAAGCGCGCATGGAATAAATCGAATCCTCATAATTGATGCGAGTGTGCAAGTAATAAAAGGGGATTAAGCAGCGCTCCGGAGAAGCAGAAAGTGTCTCGATATAATCCCCTTTGAAACGGCCTTTGTGGATGAATGGGCCGCTCGATGCCCGCTATTCAGCGTGTATATCCTGCAATAAGTTTAGGAGCGCCTAGGCTCTATTATGCCGGGCGGCTTTTGAAGGTTCCCCGAAGGGCTCAATTGGGCCGATAGCGGCACAGCGAGGCCGATTACCTACTCGGAAGGCGCGCCGGCTCGGCCAAGCAGTGCCAAAAGCCGCCGGCGGCGGGAGCTTTCCCGGCGAGAGCTTGAGCGCACCGGAAGCGCCCCCCGCGCGCAAGAAGCGCAAGAAGCGCAAGAAGCGCCCAGGAGCCCGAAAGTCGGGCGCTTCCGCAAAAAGGGGCCCGCGGCGGCCTGGCCCAGATGCGCCCGCGGCGCCAAGGCCGCCGGCCGGGCCAAGGTGGCCGCGAGCGCGAACGGGGCCGCCGACGAGCTCGGCTCGCCCTCCTGGAGCTGCCGGCGCCCGCCCAGTAATTCGGCCGCGCGCCTCGCGTAACGCCCGGCTCCGCCCGCGCCCCCCGCAGCAGCCGTCGAGCGCTCGGCCGCGCCTCCTTTTGCACCGCGCCGTGTCGAAACCCTAACGAGCGGCGATT
Source organism: Sycophaga agraensis (assembly GCA_018906755.1). Lineage (NCBI taxonomy): Eukaryota > Metazoa > Arthropoda > Insecta > Hymenoptera > Pteromalidae > Sycophaga > Sycophaga agraensis. The sequence goes on from JACCIE010000083.1 coordinate 57,856, forward strand.
AATAAAGCTGCGCAGAGATTCGAAAAAAATGGCAGACGGCTGAGCTGAGGCTTTACGCGGCTGACTCGTTTCCCGCGCTTTTTCTACCTTCTTGCAACACGGACCATAGGTGTGCGATTATGAGAGTATGGCATAACAAGTCGGAGGTTAATAAAGAACAAGTGGGCTTCGGTAAACTTAAAGTAGATATATATTTGTCGTCACTTTGTATACATACTGCAGGTCGGCGGTTATGATAAATACATCTTAGCGCGGATGGAGGGCGGGACGAGTGGCGCCCGGGGACTCGCAGCGTCCCCGCTATAACAATAACAGTGCAAAAATTACAGCGATCGGTTGAACTGTGTCGGGTGTCAGTGCGGGCGGCGGGCCCGCCCGGGCCGGGCGGGGGCTGTCGCCGGTAACTTTGGGTTCGCCGGGGCTCGGGGCTGCTCCGCGTCCGGGTGGCCGTCCGGGTGGCCGTCCGGGCTAGCCGATGAGCAGCAGCAGGGCGGCCAGGCCCGCGGCCAGCAGCAGGTCCCGCGGCCCCGGGCTCGGGGCGCCCGCGGCTATGTCCGGCAGCAGCGGCGTCGAGCCGTTGTCCAGGTACTGGTAGTTGCTGAGCCCCGGGACGAGGGCGCGGATCGCCCGGAAGTTGGGCCGCGAGGTGACGAGCGAGCCGTCGTACAAGGCGTGCAGCCGGTTGGTCACGCACCACAGGCCGCCCTGGCCGTCGAAGGCGAAGCTCGCGGGCCACTGCATGAGGTGGTGGTCCCGCGAGATGATGCGCTGCCCCGTCACGAAGCTGGGGTTGGCGCGGGCGTCCCACAGCGAGACGGCGTCGTCCCCGAGGAGCCCGAAGTAGAGGACGTTCGTGCTGGACATGGCCATGCCGGCGCTCTGCGAGGGCTTGCGCCCCAGGACGCTCACGTCCTGGCGGATCGAGTGCCCGGGCTCCCGGGCCGCCTTGAGGGCGCGCGTCGGCACCTGGAAGATGCTGAACGAGCTCAGGGGGCTGTAGTAGAGGGTCCTCGTGCTCGGGGCGTCGCTCGCCGGCGACAGGGCCAGCCCGTCCACGTGGATCTCGGGGCGCACGCGCACCATCTCGATGGTGATCCAGTCGGCGTCGCGGCTCGCGTTCATCGAGTCGTCGTGCACCTTCCACGAGGTCGTGTTCTCCAGGCTGAAGACGATGATCCCCGGGGAGTCCTTGTCCGAGTCGCTGATGTAGGCCAGTCCGCCGTCCTCGTGGTCGAGGACGATCTCGCTGAGGATGGCGCCCTCGGGGCGCGCGACCTCCGCGGGGAAGGCGTAGCTGCGGAGGACGAGGCCGCCCTGCTCGAGGTCGAGGATCACGAGCCGCGGCGGGCAGGCGTTCACCGGCTGGATCTCCAGGGTGCCCGTGCGCCCCGAGTCGAGGACCCACATGCGGCCGCGGGGGTCGATCTCCATGCTCAGGACGTTCTGGAGGGCCGCGCAGTCCCCGAGGCGCTGCATCTCCCAGGAGGGGAAGGGCTCGAGCCGCGGGGCCGTCACCAGGTTGACCGGCTGCATGGGCGTCGAGGCCAGGGTGACGGGGACGCCGGCGCGGTACCGCGGCACCGTCAGGTACATGCGCTCGCGCCAGAACTTGATCCCCGAGATGACGTTGTTCTTCTCGACGTAGCTCTCGTCCTTCTCGGCCTTGAGGTAGGCCTCCTCCGAGGGCCACGTGTAGTTGATGTAGTCCCACTGGAACTGGACCTTGAAGGGCTCGTGGGCCCGGGCGGGGGCCGCGCCGGGCCCGAGGAGCACGAGGGCCGCGAGGGCCGCGAGGGCCGGGAGGCTGCGGGCCATCGCCGCGGGGGACGGGTGCACTCGCGCGCGCCGACTATTCTCGAAGCTGCGTGCGCGGAGCCGCGCCGGGAGCCAAGTGTTACCCAACGCGCGCGCGCCTCTCTCAAAAGCCGCGCGCTGGCCGCGCCGCCGCCGCCGCCGCCGCCGCCACCACCGCCGCGGCCGGGTGGGGGGCGCGCGCCGGCCTCTCCTAGCCGAGGCTACCTGCCCCCTCCGGGCGGGCGGCGGCGCGGGCGCGCCTCCCGGGGGAGGCGCGGGTCGCGCGGCCCCGGGCCCGCGAGCCCCGGCCCGGGCTACCTGTTGCGCCCGCGCTGGCGCCTGCGCCCGCCCGCGCGCACGTCGCTCGTTACTGTTAGGGCTCGGCTGCGCATTCCCCGCGCGTCCCGGCCCGTTAGCTCGCGCGCGCGCATTCCTGCATATGGTCCGCGGCGGCCGCGGGAAAGCCGCCTCGCCCCGCTTCCTTCTGCGGGGCCATTTTCCGCCCCGTCGGCCGCCGGCCCCCGCGCGCTTTGTGCGCGCCGCCGCCGCGGCCTTCGATCTCCCGATCCGAACCTACTGCGACGCTTTACGACTCTCCTCGTCACGCGGGCGGCGCAGACTCGTCATCCCGGCCGGCAGCCTTCCTCCTCGCCGAGTGCCCCACCGACTAACGTTTTACCGATCAATTTCTCATTCGGTTTGGCACTAACCGCGAATATTAATGGTGATTTATAGACAAGAGGGAAAATACGAGGAAGCGTCTTCCTTTGTCGATTCTTCTTATTGTGTAAAATACGCATAGATTGATCATTTGAAGCAGCGGAAAGTACATCCGCGATGTAAACTGCTTACAATTAGGCGGTGTGCAGCAAAGCCAAGCTGTTTGCTTCGCTTTTCCGAGTAAACGTATTCCTCGATACTTTCGCGCGACACGTAAAGTGTCCTTCCGCGCGTTTATCGGTAGAAAGGCGCAAATAATAATCCTCGAAGCAAGCGTCGATGGGCAAGGCTGGCCTGGCTGAAAGGTCATCGATGGGCGCGCGCCCGTGTTGCACCCTATCGATCCATCTGCAGCTTTTCACTTTTGCGAATGCAAAGTGGGGCGATTAAGGCGCGATGCATTTATCGGCCTATCCCCTGCGCTTCCGGCTCTCTGTTCTTTCTCGGCGGCGGCCGCGTGCCGATAGAGCCTGCCCGAGTTATTGCGGATAATGCGGTGCTGCGTATTCCTGTCGTATAGGCGCGCGGCTCGTGCAATATCTTTATATTGGCCGATGCCGCAGTCTATTTTCCATCGCAAATCAGAAGAAGAACGGGCGTGTTTTGCCTCGCTGTTTGCTGATTGCACAGTAGTCGCCAGCTTCGCTGGCGCAGTCGTTGCAATCACTGCCGTATTTAATCATCATTATGCATGGATATGTATGCCGATCATTAGGTGAAGGCTTCCCATCCAATTGCACTCGTCCACTTTTCAAGCCCGCGTTGCCATTAGCCAAGGAATATTTTACTTCCTCCGGTTGTTTTAGCTATATAGTGAGGCTCGCCGCGCGTGCACACTACCCGCGACTGTCCGCCTTCTGTGTCAATGATATTTCAGATTATTTACCATTTTTTATGACGGTCCTTCGCCGCGCTATGAATTCCAGGCTAATTTTAGCAAAAGCGCCTGCTACTCTTGTTTACATTTTCGTTATTATCCGTCCGGCCGCGAAAGGCTACTCCCAATAAAGATTAAAGCCCATGAATATCCGAAATAAAACAAAAGAAAGGCTCTATTCAGGTGTACAGTTATGCCATTGGTAAGTTTTTCAATTGACCTACTGAGCGCACGTAATAAGGACGGCATCGGCGCCGGATAAAAAGCCCGGCGCTGACGCCCCCGTGGGCTGCGGCTCAACGGCTGAATACTTCCGAGGCGCCTGCGCCGGGAATTAATGCCAGTTGGCCAAGGTGCGCCCTAAACGAGCGTCAATTGGCCGGGCGCGCGGGCCATGTGCGCCGAAAGCGCGGGCGGCGCGGGGGTCCGTCCGCGGGTATCGGCCGGCCATTGGGCTGGCCAGGCCCTCGCGGCGATCACGCCCTTAATCGCCGCTGCGCCGGACACCTTCGCGGCCGGAAGTGCCTCGTTTGCCGCGCGAGCCGCTCCATTAAAACTCCGTCGTCCGCAGCCGCGGCGTTTATTTTTCCGTTCCGCTCATGCGGAAGAGGCTGCGTCTCTGCCGCCCGCCCGGCCATTATGTCCCAGGCCGCGTGCGCGCGTCCGTGCGCTACGAGTACACGCGCGCCGCCGAGCGCCGCCGAGCCCGCGCACCAGTTCGACCGCCGGTTTCCTTCCAATGCACTTTGCCGGGAAAGATAATACTAAACGGTGTATTTATATTGTTGTTGGTGATAATGGAGCCGTAGGCTTCTGATTGGCGCGCGTTAAATGTTCATGACTTTCAATAATGGCTCTATTAGAGGCTTTCCGAATGTTAAATACTTAATTAACAACTAAGGCTATACGTGTCTCTATGCGCGCCCGCTCGAGTTACTCGCGGCCAAGTTATATTATCGTGAATTATAGCAGCGCGGTGAAAAAAAATGCCGCGCACTGCACACACGGGGGACGCAGCCTTGGATCGACGAGCGCGAAAAGCATACGTCCGATGTGTCGACAGCGCGGCGGTTAGACTTTCGGCATTCGGACCCTTATTGATTTATCCGCGCTCCAGTTGCAGCCCAGGGGCTTATATTGTCCCGCGGCCGGACCATCTGCCCCATGTTGTTTGTTCCCCGTCTTTGCACAATCAACTTTGGTATACGCGATTACGTAGCGAGGGTAGAATGCGGGGAGGACAAGATCGTCCCTAGAAATCTTTCCGGGCGTTTATCCAGTTGGTGTAAATGCGGACATACTCGCTGAAAGCTGGCTAATAGATACGACGTCACCAAACATCTACACTGAGAAATGGTTTTTTTGGAAAATTTACTACACCGAAAAGAAAACTTATTAGAAATGTCTTTTTTTTCCTATACTAATTTTGGCAAATTTTATACAATTTTTTTCAAAATATATTATACTTGATGGCTATAGCAAAAAACATCAGTATGAATATTTGAAATATTAGCATATTTTTTACAAGAGAGTATATGGTAAAATCTGCTTTACAGACATTTGTTTTAGTCCCTGATTTTTTGCGTGACTATGTGCGCGCCTCCTACATCTTTTTATCTCGAGAGTCGAATGAGTTCAAAGTGACAGCACTAATGAGCTAATACAATCTGCGTGGTGCGAGGTTCCGAAATTTCGTTTGACCAATATATCTATTATACAATATTAACGACGAAGGTCTCTTGTGAAACTGTCAATGCAGATGAGAATCTGTGAGTTGTTTGAGTGTAAAATGCAAATATTTATAAAGCGGCGAATATAAAATAGTAATGTGATTTTTACGTTGCATCAAAGCGAGCGAAAACGCTATAAATAAATAATGACAATATAAATTAGAAACTTTGTTACGGAAATTTTTACAGTCAAAACAAGAAAAAAATGTAAGAAAAAAATAGTTTCCTTTTTTCCTAGGATTTAATCTATATATAGTTTAACAAATCTTCATGTACTCTGAGCTTGTCCTGACACTACTGTATTTTGTAATTATTATTGTTGTTTTAAGCAATTTCTTCACTGTGCAGCAGCAAAAAATATCGGTAAATTTAAATAGTTGTAAATAAATAAACATTTAGTATAAGCGAGTAAGCTTTTTTTCCTTTTAGTTATTAATTTTTTAACAATTCAAGTATATACTTCAACCAAATATTTATTTACGACTGTATTTGAATATTCATGCTTGTTGCATTTACGACATTTTTATTTCCGCGAACGCGGAAAAATAAAGCATTCTATCAATCAATCATCCGACCTTGTTTAAGAGTTGAGTTTAATTTTAGTTGGGTTTTTAACTCTCAATTACTAAGATTGTAGCATATGTAGAGGAGAAGACGAGGAAGACAAGGGAATGGCTAGAGAAAGGTTGGCTAAAAAATCACGTAAGTTTGTAGGTTAAAAGGCTGGATGAAGAGTTGGTAACAGCTGATGGTGCGCGCACGCAGGCCTCGGGAGTCGGTGGGAGTCGGGGGGAGTCGGGGAGCTCGGGACTCGGCACAGGCTTTGTTTACATCGGCAGAGAGAAGCAGGTGGTTAACGGGTTTTTATCGAGTTGTTACCGAATCGGTGCTTACACTCGAGCCAAGGGCCCTCGCGAAGACGCAGGCGAGCGGCTAGACGAGGTCGTTAATTTAGGAGGCGGGCGCCTTGGGAATCTCGCGCCAGGATTTTTTGCCCGCGGGCGGGAAAGGCGTAAAAGCGGGCCGCGGAGTCACGTGGGAGGGCGCGAGGGAGCGGGCAAGTGGATTCACGTGTGCCGCTGGCTCCTCCCCGCGCGCAGGCAGCGCGCGCTTCCTCCTCGGGAAAACAAACACGGGCCTTGTAAAAAGGGCTGCAGGGGGACGGGGCCGGTTCGATGGCCCCGAGACAAAGGGCCCGGCAGGTGGGTGCAAGTGCCGGGGCAGGGATCCGACAGCTGGGCGAGCCGGCGGGCGGCGGGCGGCGGGCGCGGCCGATCGATCCCTTCCTGACCCGCAGCCGCGCGGATTAATTAGGGCCGGCGGTGGGTGCAGCCGCGGCGCGGGCGCGCCCACGGCCGGGTGCGCCTCGGGAGTCCCGCCGGGCTGCGTATCCTCGGGCGCTCGGGCCGATAAAAGTGTCGCCGGGCGAGACGCGCGCGCTTCCGAGGCGGCCAAGGCCGAGGCGCCCTCGCACGGCCAGGACCTCGGGTGGCACTCGACGGCGGCGGGCGTACGCGCGCACCTCGAGCCGGGCTTCCAGGTCAGCGGGCCGCGCCCCGCCGCGGATCGAGCGAGGCGCCGCCGAGGTGGGAAATGGCGCCGCGGCACAAGAATCGGTGCGCGTGCGGCTGACTAAGGCGCCCGGTGACTCAGGGCGAATTGGTCGCGCGGACGGCGGAGTCTGCGCGTGCAACCGAGCCGAGATTCGAGCGGGCGGCCGGGCGCGCGGGGAAGCCTCGGGCCCGGCTCGCGGAAGCCATAAAGCGCCGCTCGGCGCGCGGCCCTTCTCATCCGAGCGTCGCGCGCGCGCGCGTAAAGCGCGGTCTTATTGCCGGCGGCGACATTGCCGCGGCCGCGCGCCGGCATAATAAACGAAAAGCTATTTAAAATCCAGCGCGAGTTAGAATTTTAATTATTTGGAGCGCGAATTGCGCAGCGGTTCGGGGAACGCGTGACGCGCGCTCGCCCCGAGTCCTCGATCGCGCCCACGCCCGGCTTATCCGCGCGGCCGCTTATAGCGCTGATGCAGCCCCCGCGCGCCGCCGGATTCGGCGACTCGCGGCTTGCATAAGCCCGCGGCGGGCCTAATTGCCCGGACAATGCCGCGCGCATCGCCGCGCCCGCGAGGCCCCGAGCCGCTCGCCGCTCGCCGCGAGAAATCGCTCGGTTTACTGCCGCGCATAATGAGCGCCGAGTCATAGCGCCGATTGCCGATGGAGCCGATTAATTGCCGGCCGCTCGTTTCCCGGGGGCCCCAGGAACAAGATCCTCGGTCCGCGCGGCTGGGAGCGGCCGCCGCCGAGCGCGCCTTGACCTCCTCCGCGCGCGAGCGCCGTTGGCACCCCTGCGCCCGCCGAGGCGGAGCCCGAGGCTGAGCCCGCCGCGGTCGGCTCTTGGGCGAAAAGCCGCTTTCCGCCCGGCCCCCGGCGCCTTACGCCTAATGGGATTTCGTTATTCGCTTAGGCGCGCCGCTCGCGGCTCGCGGCTCGCTTTGCCGAGCCCGATTGCGCGGAGCCTCGCGGCGGCGGCGCTCCAAGGAAACGCCGGGTAATTGGGTTCGGCGAACAGCCGCCGCAGCGCCGGAATGCCCGCGCCCGGCCTTGGGCGCCGGTCCGCGAGGACGCGCGGCGCAGCAGCCCCGAGGCCGAGGGCCGGCGGTCGTTATGGCGACGCGGCGCCGACCGCGCGACCCGCGGATCGATCGGGCCGCGCGCCCGCGCCCCCGACGCCGCCCCGCCCGCCGCCTCCTGGGGGACGAGGCAACCTTCGCGCTAAAGTTAGCCGGCCCACCGGCCGCCCAGTTCCCGGCTCCTCCGAGAACACTCGAAATAGGTAACCCTATTGCCCGCGCGAAATACCAGCGCCCACTAAACTTAGGCGGCTGGCTTCCCCTTCCGCGTTCGCCCACCGATCGCCGGCCCCCTGGCCCCTGCACGTCGATCGCGCCTCCGCCGATCGCCACCACCCAGAATAGGAGCCTCTGTCAAGGCCTCTGTGCGCGGCTTTCCCGGGCGCTCCACTTTCGCCGCGCGGCTCCTCCGACGCCCGCCAAACACTCCCGCCTCCCCGCCTCCTCGAGAGCCCCGCGCATCCGCCCCCCGCGAGCCGCTCAATCAAAATCCCCGCTTTTGAAATCCAGCCCGAGATCGAGCCATCTCCCGCCAGTTGCACCAGCATCTTATTATAGCTTTCTGTTGCGTGAGACTTTCTTAATGCGCCCATTGTACCGGCCTTTTATTATTACACTTTTATCATAGAAACGCAACCTGCTCGCCTGCATGTGAGAAGCGGCTTTTCGCCTCGCCATTATTCCCCCCGCCGGCAAGACGAAATGCTTCCGAGCGCACAATAAAAATAGATTTTTCACGCCGGGCTGCGCCTCGTGGAAAATTAATACGTCACCTGCGAGTATTCTTTATTATTCTTAATGGGAACGAATTGCTTGCCTGCACCCATTCTTCGCCTAAGCTATTTACTTCCACGTCCACGACGCCATCTTTCTTTGGAAACTACAATTATTCTACCTTACCATTCGAGAAACTTACCGACCACTTGCTCCGCTTATCAAGCGATTCCCGTCAATTCCACTCCTTACCACCAGCCACTCACTCCTATAATCATGTATACGATTTTTCGATTATCAACAACAGATTAATCGACTGTGTGATTAACCGACAGATTAATTCAATTAAGACAATTATTCTTAAACCGAAACTTTTTTACGTTCTGCAGCACATGCGTCTCATTTTATTTATATCATCAAATAATATCAAGTACTTTCATTTAGCCTGCACAAACCGAAACAAATTCAATTGCAATCGTCGCAATAACTTATCATATTGTCGCTACACAAAGCACTTACGAAAAAATTAATAAAAATTGAGCTCCGAAATTCCTGATAAAAGCTCAAAATAGATTTTGTACGCGAACGCATTCAAACCCCATACACGTATCGTACGTTCGTTTCATAGTTTATCAATTTACTGTAAACTGCATACTCGAGTGCACGCTTGGCTGCAGTCTGCTACCTTGCATGAATTTTTCAGTTTCGTTACTGCTACTTTTGAACACCAACCTGAGCATGACTAGAAACTTTTACAACTTTAACTATTTACCAAAATAAAAGATTACTTTATAAGTATTATGTTAAAATTAGATTACTGTGTGATTTTTTTAGAATTAATAAGAGAAGGAATATTAACGTTAGACACGTAAAAACGTGTTGCTTTGGATGATTAAGGACAAATATATTATACTGCTAAAGAGTAAGGATACAAGGATTTCGAAGGTCTTCATATTTCGTGGTTCGATACTTCTCAAGTATGAATAAAAGTAAACATTTGCATGTAAAGTACGAATGTTTACAATACACAGTTTCGTTTGAGTTTAGTTTTTCATAAATGTACATGCTCCCTAAGGCGATATGCTCGAGATCGAAAACTCAAGAAAAAAGAAGAAATAGACAAGAAAGAATGTCTCGTCGTTAGAAATCATATAAAAAAAAGAATAGACAAAGATGGTGTGTACACGTGAGATTTTATATCTATGGTAAAAATAAATGAGAAGCAATATGTGGTATTATAGTAATTCGTACTCGCGCCGGACCCGGCGGGAATACTGAAATTGGCACGCCACTCTTGTACAAAAAGAGCAAAGCAGATAATCTGGATCATTTGAAATCCATCTTTCTAGAAGCCTGCACTGAAACCACTTTCTTTTTGAGACAGAAATTTAAAATTCTTTTAGCACACGTTATGGTGAAATACTTTTTTCCTTTAATACATTGTATGCATTATTACAATGTGGCAGTCACGCAAGCTACGTAATGTTTTATTTTAATAGAGTCTATTACGCAGATTTAAAAGTGATTGTTTCCCGTCATAGCCAAGCAATTGGCGGAGACGCATGAGCAACATCAATGGGTAATGACCGAAAATTGCATTAAATAAATTCAAATGTCTGAGTAATTTTTTCTAAATAATTACACTAACTATTTGTTTTACTATTACAGAGCTCATAATATATTTCATATAAATACATGTAGTATATACTAAATAACAATTTATTCTATAAAATATAATTTATTACATTATTTTATAAAGTTATAATTATCAACATTATTTTTTATCAATTATTATTTAATCTTTAATAAATATTATACAATTACAAAGTAAGCAATGCATATATTGCTGCACCAATACAATGAAAGCAATTACTCTTTTTTAAAAATACCTAACATAAGTTACAGGTTAACACATCTTCTAAAATAAAAATAAGCGTTCCTTTACCAAAGTGTATAGATTCTATTTAAGTTATAATTGAATTTCAGACGTGATTTATCGGCTAGTTATTGTAGCTCCCCTTCAAAATGATAATCCAATTCTGAGCAATAGTCTGACAAGCCTCGAGTGTTCCATTTTGCTATGTATAGTCGTTTTTGAGTCTGCTACACTCATCACCTGCGGTCACGGTCCAGAGATGTTGAGATCAGCTGTCCCTGGCTGTCAGTCATCTCCTCGTGAAGAGTTCATTTGTGAAGGCACCTTCTCGACTTGGTATTATACGATTCGACCATGGCCTTATCTTGGTACAAATCTTTATTGTTTATTAGTTGAAAGGAAGATGGTACTATGATGCATGTATAATCATGCGTAATCCATGTGTTCCGATGTCGAAGACAAACAGAGATTATATTGAACACTTTGATTTTTTGCGATCAATGTAGATTCCTATCCGAAGGATGATTTGCGTTCTGTAAATGACTGTATTTCCGAACGAAATTAGATAGGATTAGAGTAATGAAAAGCCGATGGTTGACGTTCTTCTGCTCGGTGGAATTTTCGCGTCGGCTTGCATCACGCTTAGAAATAAATAAATCAACATTACAACAAATAATCGAGCGGCAGGCCGTCTTATACAGAGTCGAAGAATTTATGGTTATGGGATAAACGTAAAACAATAATAAGTGCACCGCGCGATCGATGGCGCAGTCGGCGGCCTGCGAATGATAAATGACGGAACGTGTGTGTATAACGATGCGAGAAAAGTTATAATTATATATTTCGTATCGTTGTTTTTATTGATATTATTACACGACATTTATGCCCGTACCGCGAAAGACGTAACGCGGCGCGTCATTACCTTTTCTACGAACGGTTTTTTGCCTTTGATTCGAGAAACGAGGCGAGGAATGCCGCGCGTACCTGTCAAAGGCGATCCCAAGGTAAGCCCGCGCGCGAGCGCAGCGGCGGCGGCGGCGGACGCGGCGCGCGAGCCGGCGACGAAAAGCCTAATCATTATTGCGCGGTGATCCTCCGGGCGGCGCCAAGGCCGCGCGCGAATCGCCTCGCGGCGTAAACAAGGCAGGCGGAGCGCCGGCGCGGCCCACCGGAGGCCCCCGGGCCCCGACTGCGCGGTGCCGTTAGCCAAACATCCCGGGGGATTTTGCGGGCGGCGGCCCGAGTACCGTAGCCGCGCTCCTAGTGCTCCCTTTGCGCGGCCGTCATGCCGCGGGACACTTTCGCGGCCCTTTTTACCGGCGCCGCCGGCTCCTCGTTCTTTCCGGGCGAACGGTGAGCGCCGGTCCTGTTAATTTCCCAAGGCGAGGGCCCATTGTCCGATGGCGATCGGCGCTTGCCCGCCTCTCGATCCAAGCTAATTAAGCGCGCGCAGAGCCCCGATGCCTGCCCTCGCACTTGGGCCCCCGGCCCGCGATTATGCCGAGCATCGCCCCGGCCAATCGACCCTATTCATTATATTCATCAACAGGAATAATGCACTCGATTCACTTGCCGAGAGAATCAGATCTATAGCAGACCTCTTTCCCTTGAACGGTTTGTCACGTAGCTTACACTCTCGTGTAAACATGCCAGAGCGACATGCTCGAGGTTATGAATTCTCGACCAAAGCAATTATTACGATTCCGATTGAACAGATGTCCAACGGATGGCGAAAATACACGAAGCTTTCTTTCCTTCAATTTTAGTTATTTTCCTATGTCGGCTGTCTAGGTCGCAGCGTGTCATTCGGAACGATAGTGTAGGTAAAGCTTACTAAAACAATAGCATCGAAATTGGACCTGTGCCTAAATATAGGACCTCCGGACTAATTCGGGAGTCGTTGTTTTTTAAACGATATCCGAATCAACATTTGCGATTACCAAGGCGTTTCCGAGTGTAAACTTGTATTGAAGATGAAAGAGTTTATTAGGTCAGACGCATCGTGAAACGGGCAAGCAAAAATAAGATAGTGATTTGTCGGTGCGCGAGCCTCAGGAGTTGGCCTAAGCCGTGAAAATCGACATTCGCTCCAAAAATAAGATTAAGCTGAAACGTTAGGAGAGATTGTGTTGGATACCGTCGTGGGAACTGTTGAGCGATAAGATAGCGGATTTTTCGCACGATTCGGGTGCTAAAGCAGGTTGAGCCCCGGTTATAATTAGTTGGACTTTGGGCCAGGGAGGGTCAGGGCGCGAGGTAATGAGGCGAGATCGGGCGCGGGGATCAGCTGGCCGGGTGTTTACGGGCCGTAAAGATGCGGCGTAAAGATTGGGGCGGGCTGGCGCCGCGCGCTTGACAGGCGGCTCGCGCGGGCTCGGCGGCCCTGTTAATTGGATCGGCAGGCGGCAGGTGGCAGGCGGGAGGCGCGTTTCTTTCGGGAGGAGGGCGCCGGAGGAAGCGGCCGCCGCGGCGGCCAAGCTCAAGGCCCGGGGGACGGGGCCAAGGCCTCGGTGCGCCTGTGACCCGCGGGCGAGGCTGCCGCGCTCCAACGCCGCCCGCGGCCGCCTCGCGGGAGAAAAAGCGCGGCACTCCGGGCAGGGGTTATTGTTAAGGGGCCGCGCGTAATGGGCGGCGGGCGGGGGAAAAACCGGGCGATCGGGGCTTCCCCGGCGGAGCCGATTAACCCCGCGGCGGCGATCGGCCGCGAAAGATCGGCGGGCCTCCGGATCGGCAGATTGCTTCATTACACCCGGGCCCTGATTGGCGGGGGCTTTTTGCCCCTGTGCGCCCGCGCGCTGCATTTGCATGGCTAACGATTGCCCGGCCGCGAGCTTCCAGCGGGGCTTTCCGCGAGATTGCGCCGCCGCCGCCGCCGCCGCCGCCGCCGCGGGGCTTTTTACCCGCGGCTTATTTCCGCTCGGCGCGGTGCGCATGCGCACCGGCCCCGCCGCGGGAATTAAAATTATATTCGGCCGCGACGGCGGGCACGAAGCGAGCCGGATGCCTTTTACCGGCGGTCGTTAGTCGCTTATAGCCTTTAATGCTCGTCACGGAGAAATACGAGCTCCGCGGCGGGCAAAAACCCGCGCAATTTGTCGGGGACGCGGGACGGCGCGCGGACGCGGACGCGCCGCGGGGACGCGCGGCCCCCCAAATCGCGCGGGTGGCCGCGCCCGGCTTCCGGGGCCCATGAGGTGACGCGAGGGCGTCGGGGAGCGACGAGTGGCCACTCGCGTGCCCGGCTACTGCGCCTCGAGCCTCCGCGGGGGGAGCCTCGGTTTCTCACGAGGCGGCCCGCATTATCGGCTCGTGCGTGCCGGCCGCTCCTCGCCACTCGACGCCTAATGATTTGTATATTAAGCGCAATTATTGTCAGACACCGAAGCCGGTGTTTGCTTATCGGGCGCGCCCGCGGGCGCGTACACACCTCGGCGCGCGCGAGCCCTGCGATTGCGCCCCAACGAGATCGAATTATGCAAATGCACGGTGGCGGCCGCGCGCGATCCGGAGGATTAGTTTTCCCCCCGTGGGCGGCGGCGCCGGCCGCCAATGGCCCGCATAACTTAACCTGTAATGGGTTGGCTGGAATTAATCAGCGCGCCCGCGCCGCTCTGCAACAGTTTCGCTCCTCGATTTGCACGTTCGCGCGCCCGTAAGTCAGGGGGCGCTCGGCCGATAAAGATGCAGATTCCCGGGATAACGCCCGCGCGCCCGCTGACGCACGCGCCCGATCAATCTAGCCAAGCACCCTCTCAGGGCCAATCAACGAGGGCCACTTTCAAAAACTTGTAAACCGCCCTAATTAAATCCGGGCGGCGATTGCCTTGTAAATAATAAACCGGACGACGTTGATTAACATTGAGAGGCCGGGCCGCCGCCGCCGTCGCCGCCGCCGCTTGATCTATCATCCCGGGACCTCCGCCTTCGATTAGTCGCCGCGCTTTTTCCCCGAGGAATCGATAAATCGCACTCGGAATCTCGGCAGACAACCTGTCGCTTTACAGCGCCAATTCGCGGCGCGCAGCGCTAAGCCCCGAGGCCGGGGACGGGGACAGAGTCTCTCCGCCAAGGGCTCGCGGCCGTCCGGGAGGGAACGCCTGCCCGCCCATTTCTTATACTCGCTCATGCTTTCGTTCCGCGAAGAGACGTTTGCCATCACCGAAACCGAGTGCCATTGCCGATCTGGCCGGCCTAACTGTTCTTTGGATTATTGTCCCGGGCCTGCACTGTAAACACGCGGGAAAAAATCAAGCTGCACACGGTTTATGCAACTCTTATTTCATCTTATACGCTAGATTCCCTTCCGACATGCACGCGCGCGCGCCCGTAGTAGCTTGCAATCTTTTCTATTACAGTTAAGGTTTGTGAGATATAGCCGCCACTGACAAACGGAATGTTCCTTTGAAAATTTTCCTTGCGGCCAAGTGCACAAAAGTGATTTATCCGCGCTAATTGGTAATCGCGCAGTTTCACTAAAAAATGGCAATAATGTTATTAATAATTTCAAAGTTGTTTTTAAATGTAATACCTCCCAGGCGGTGTTTTTTCTCTTTATATCGGCACAAGTATATTTATATACTTTTTAACGTATTTTAACGAGCTCTTATTATCGGCCTGCAAGTGCTTATCTTTCAGTTAAGGCCTTGTATAAAAAAGGTAGAAAAGAGACGAGAGTCGAGCTGCTTAATTTTCCGAGGCAAAGCGAATGATTTGTAGCTGCTATACTTTATATTACATCAATCTGTTTGGGCTTCAAGGCGCGCGTACCCGCGGGGAGCGAGTAACACGTTGTATGTCGCCTAACCTCCGCGAGGCAGCCGCAAGAGCCGAGGCGCTTCCATTTCAAAAATTCCCCGCGCGGATATTGCGAAGAGTAATTTATTTGCGCGAATTCGCGGAGGCCTTAATCAAAGCCGGGAAAAATTGTCAGAGCGTCGGGCGGGTTGGGAACGTCATCCGGCGGCGGCGACCGCAAGGGCGAGGATCATCCTCGCAGCTGCTCACCGCAGCGCGATTCACCCCCCGGCTAACGGGACCCGATCGCCGCGCGCACTCAGCTTAATGGCCCGCGATTGTGCGCCGCCGCCGCCGTCGCCGCCGCCGCCGCGGCGTTTTTAATCAATCGATCCCCGGTTAAGGAGCTGCAAAGCCCCGAGCGCTGACTGTCGCTCGTGCGCGGCCTAAAAGGACTCACCTGTCCGACTCCCAGTGATCATCTCCCCGCGCAGCCTATCGAGGGGCAGTACGCTAATTGTCCACTTGTACTGTTAAAGGGCCGCTCAATGGATCATCTATAGTGTGACTACGATCCGGCCGTCATCCCTCCGCTCTTTACCTCATCTTTTGTTTAGAGCGGGCAATAAATGTTTATCTGCGGGACCTTGACGACGATGCCTGCGGCACGAGTTTCTTATACCGCTACTTGTACTAAAGTTGCTATCGTCGCCAACTACACACATAATAAATATTAATTGTTATCACAATGTGGTAGTTTACTTGCAAGCACTTTGTACCTTATTGGATCATTATAATTATGTACGTCATGTACCCTGTGCAAATAAAATTATTATCTGTCAATATGGACTTATGACTTTTGATTTTATTATAATTCTGCTAATCGTTTTTAACCAAACTATGAACCTGTTTTTATTTGGTGTTGTAAGTTACGATAATATGTTTATTTTTTCAGTGATCGTCTTAAGCTCCAGACGATTTAGAAAAAAGCAGTAGCTACACCTTTGAGTTTGTCTGTTTATTAGAGGCAGAGGTGTTTCCGTCGGTAGGAAAGATGTAGCTAGTATAAATGATCCTCGTTCACTGGTTGGTACAGAGCTTAACGTTTGCTTGCATTAGGCGGTGAGTAAGCTCCCCGGGCGGCGCCTAACGCGGGCCGCCTGGCTACGGGCGTTTTTACCTATACCCCAATGATAACGATCGAGGGCTGCTGGAGGTGTCGGGATAATGGGGCGGGCTTATCTAATGGGCGGGGGCGGGGGCCGGGAGGCTGCCGGGCAGGCCGGGCTTATTAGCGCGCGCTATCGGCGGGCGGTGGCCGCGGGCCTTGGGAAAAAGCGGCCGCGAGCGCCGGCGCACCGTTAGAGCCGCGCGCGCATTAGCATGTGGGGCCTGGCGCGCCCGCCGTTGGGATGCGCGGCGATTCGCGCATCGGGGGAAAGGGACCGGCGGCAGCTGCCGATCTCGATCGCGCGCCGGTGCCGTTAGGGGCCCGCAAGCGCCCACCTGCCAAGAGCCGCGGGGGCGCACTGGGTCAAAAGTTCCCCGCTGAGTCAGCCGCAGGAATTCGAGGCCGCGATTGTTTTCGCGCCGGCCCGGACGCGCGAGCCAGCCTTCCTTTTCGATCGCCGCGACCTTCGGCAATCGCGCGCCGCCGCCGCCGCCGCCGCCGCCGCCTCCTGCGCCGCATTGACCTTTCGCCGGATTATTACCCGGCTAATGAAGCTCAATTAGTCGCCGGACGATCAATTAGGCCCCATTCACATTGCATCACGCTAACGAAGGAAGACGTTATCGAGCTTTTATACCGCAGGGCAGGATGATACGCATCGGGATTTAAAACTACTCCAGCGTTCAGATTGCCTTAATTGTCCCCGCTGATACGCTTTAGATATCCGCGCGCGCTCTTTTATCAAGCTCTACCAGGCGCTTCTTCACTTTGCCAACATTCATTAACCAAACTCGTCCCTTTGCCAAAGAATAAACTATCGGAACGTGCATCTTTTTTATTTAATTACCGCGCATCATATTCGCATGTAAATCCTGTACAAGAGATAAAGAAAGTTGCTCTTTGGCAGGTTGGTACAGAAAAACCATCTAATTAACATCGACTATTTAATAATATGCAAAAACCAGAAAAATATCCTCGCTTATACAGATAATTTAGCCAAGTTGATACTAAAAATCATTAGTCGTAATTTTAAGAGCTACCATATTTGAAGAGTAAACCAATTATTATTGTATGTACACCGTATAAATTATACTTTATAGCCATTTGAAATTCGAATCACGATCGGTGTTAAAGAGAATACAGTTATATTCACTTATATATTATTATATATTTATGAAAGGTTATGTTTTATTTAGCACGGACTCCTTTGTATCCAGTACATTATAATGATGGTTTTGGATCGTGAGTCGTAATCGAGTGACACGCATGGGCTTTGTATTTCTCAAAGACTAATGCTTTTTATTGTACAACGAAAATGAACAGCTGTAAGGAATAGATAATGCACGAGTGGATGATATCACGCGCGCGTATGAATGGGTTCAAAAAAGAATTTCTTTCCCAATATCTTTTGGACAAACGTGTTTATTGCGAGGAAAAATGGCATTATCCTTTCGACGCCAGTAGAAGGAAGGAGAACTCTTTTCTTTTCTCTCGGTCTAGAACAAACAGCCCGACAGCCGGGGTATGATAATTCGAAGGTCCGTTGCGCGTGTAGACTCGCGGAGTTAATAAGCAAGAATAAGTTTCGTATCGGCAAATACTTAATAGGAAATGATGTATCGAAGTTTGAAAAAGTCAAGGCGATCGAGTATAAAATGAAGCGATACAATCAATCACGGGGCTTATTACCGGGCGAACAAAGCGCGCGTATCCGGCGGCCGGTGTTTTATTGGCACAATTCTCACCGCGGGAGAAAAAGCCGTCGGTCGCGCGCACTCGAAATCGCGGGGTAATCGGGCGGCGGCAAAGTGTCGCTCCGCGCGCGGAATGTCCCCGCGCAGGCGGCGCGCGCCTAAAAAGCCCCGAGGCCGCGCGCCGCTGAATCAGCCGCGGCGTGGGAGCCGATGCGCTTATCGGCGCCATCGCCGCCGATTCGGCGGCATCGGGCGCATCCCCTCTGCATGGGAACGCGCCGCCCGTAATTAGCTCCCCGGGGACGGCCCGCCGAGCTTTTTCGTCCTCGCGCGCCGCGCGGCTCGTTATTTATACGCGGGAATCATCGATTTTAATTAGCGATTATTGCGCGGCGATTGTCGCCGCGGCGCTGCTCGCCGAGCTGAGGTGTCTCATAAATGCCCCGCTCTCGTAAAATGATTACGTGTGCCACCGGAGCGCCAAGGTACCGCGCTGGAAATACCTGCCTCCCTGCCTCCCGCGCATGCGCTCGCGCGCACTCGCGCCCGCCAGGGCCCGACCACTCGCGGAAAAGGAGGGGCAATTTCAGGCTCCTTCGGACCCTCCGCGATTTCATTACCGGCCGCCTTTCGGAATCGCTTTATTGCCTTTTCGCGGAAGCTTTCTTCAAATTTGCGCAACCCTTTCTCATAAAGCTATCATGTTAACTATCAAGCATAAAACTGTAATGTAAAGCTCCTCGAAATAAATTAGCCTTAAGAAACCTGGATGCTTTTCATAAATATTTTCCCCATAAATATTCCAAGCTCGGAACTCTCAGCCGCTTTTCTTTACTCCGAAGGCTTCGTAGCTCGCCAAAACTTCATAGCCTATAACTATACTTTTGTTTTATTTATAATTCGTTATATTTTAGGTTTGTTGAACCACTGAAACCGTACTCATAAGTTTGCCGAGTGTTATGAATACGAATAATGTAAGAAATGAATCATTTCGAATTGGTTTTGTTCAAGATTAAGGTTTGATAATTGTAATAGGACGGGAATTCGATAATATACTATGCATATTAGATTTACATGTAGAGACACTGTACCAAAATCACGCGTAAAAATAACGTGGAAAAATGAAAACAAAAACATAATTATACATCTCAATTGATAAGCAATTTGAAAATAACTACATAAAAGTGCATTTATGTATACGCATATACTCGTATATAAAATTAGAATACAGAAATATGCAAAAAATGAAATGATTGCAAGATGTGCATGGATTACGTTTATAGCTGATTTCATTTGTTCATTCTCAAATTCTGAAATTTAATATTATCATTTTGTTCGTTTAAATCGCAAAGCTTATACATTTACGTTTTAGGATAGGAATGTAAAAGATTTATATCGATGACCATTTTTGTAAATGAGTGATAGATGTATTAAGAAAAGCTTACATCACTCCTTGTATATTTTTCAATCACTTATAGGTACTTAATACACTATATTCTTGTTAGATTAGTTTTAACTTCCAAAGTACTTTAGGAAATCGCAATGTTTCCTATTACTTACGTGCTCAAGACACGTGAACAGTCACTAACATTTACACAATTTTTATAATTTAAAGTATTCTCCTTTATCAAATTCCATTGGAATATTTACTTTATTGTTCATCTTTCTATTTACACACACATTAAGATGCATGTGTCGATTATCTATTTATCAGTTTATATCTGATTAAAGTGCGGGTGGCGACTTTTTGGCGATATTATATAAAGGATCGAAGTTTGCGAGCGCGAGCCACAGTGATGCCTCGAGTCGCCCGAAATGCAGGGGTAAAGCGCTTTCGGGAGGCAAGCCGGAGTCTCGTCCAGGTGAGTCGACTCGGCGCCCCCGGGACTGGGCCGCGCTCCCAGCATCCTTCTCTATCCGCCCCCCCCCACCCCGTCACGGGGCTTCCGCGTCTTGATTGCGCTTAATCGAATGCGGGAGCTTCGCGGAAGCGCGCACGCGAGTCGGCCGGGACACTTGTCGCGCCCTCGGGCGGCGCGGCCCACGGCTTCGTTAGCGCCCGGCGAGTTATGCGCCCGGCTGCAGGCGACGCTTGCAGGCGCGCGCGGCGCATTGTCCCGCGATTAAGCGGCCGCGCCGCGAGCCCAGTGAGATGTGATAAGGCGCCGGAGGAATGTAGGCGCGCAGGCTCGCCTGCGGCCCGCTCGCTAAATTTCATGCCCCCGATGTACCTGCCTCTCGGCTCCCCCGGCCTCCTTTACGAGCGAGCCATTCGGATATTTACGGCCCGGGATTATCGCGCGTTCGAGCCCGCGTAAACATCCGCCATTATTAGCCGGATTTTTAATTGTGCGCGCATGCGGGCCCCACGGGAGCCGCGTCCCCGACATGTTCATTGCTTATAGGACGTCTTCGTTACTTGATCATATTTTTTGCGCGGTGTACTTTGGCGGGAAATGATCGTGCGTTAAGAGCTGCGATCGGAGCTAGATTAAGCCTATCTCTGCAACGATAATGATACGTTAGAAAATTAAGTGCGATTGGGTGATAAGTACTCGATAATCGTGATAGCCACACTCCATATTAAAAGACGCCAGTTATTTACAAGTCAATTCTTATACCGTGTATACCGTGTAAATGTTCGTGAAGCCAGTGACGTTTGAGTGAAACGTGGTTGAGCTTTTGTTGAAAAACATTTACTATGTCTACCTGCCTAAGATCGAAGAGTAGATAGAATATTTAATTTATTCTTGAGATCGGAAAAATAGACGAGGCTAGCAAAGCTGCGAGTCTGACCAATACCGAGAGTATCTACTTAGAAGGTCTATCGGATAGAGTGCAGGCGGCATATGTGGAGGATGCAAAGCGCATCTCGACAGCGTGCATTGTACGTGCCAGTGTATCAGGTTATACCGCGTTAAAAGTTGTTGGTAAATTGTACAAAAACAGATTAAGTTAATAGCATGGCATTAAGCCTGGCACATAGCACGTAAGGCTTAAGCGTTGGCGACAAGACAAGAGGGATTGGGGCGCAAGTGGTAATAGGTTCGCACCCGATCAACCGGTGGCGGGCGCAAGCCGGCAAGAAATAAAGCCGGCGGACAAAGCCGCGGGTACGGCGGCGGCGCGTCGTCCCCCGCGGATAATGGCCGCCATTAATCTGGCGCGTCGGCCGCGCGCGGGTGAATGGGAGCGCGCGGCGGATCGGCCGATTGAATCGCGCCGGTTCCGCCGAATGGGAAAAAGCACGCGCATTCCGCGCGCACGCGCTAATCGCTAGGGGAGGAGGCGCGACCTTGGCGACGTCCTCGGGCCCTGGGCCTCCGGCGGCCCGGGGGGGGGGGGGCCGGATTCGGCCCCGGGGGGAGCCTGGGAACAAGAGCCCTGGGGGCCGACGCGGAAGCGAGCCCTCCGTAGCCGTGATTTACCGCGCGGCCGCGCAGCTTCCGAAAGGGACTCGGCTCGCGACGAGTGGGACTTATTTATCGCGGCCGCGCGCGGGAGCGCTAGCCCTCGCGCGATGCGCCGCGGCTGATAGCGAGGGCCGCCAGCGGCTGTGTAGCCGCTGTACACCGCAGGGATAAATCAATAAGCACCGGTTCGCCCATCTCGAGTGCCTGCACCTCTCTAAATCTGGAGGAGTGAGATCTCTCTTGCCGGGTGTCCGCGCGCGACTGATCTCGGATCGCGGCCGGCCTAGCCTCCAAATATACCGTTTAAGGAGTAGCCTACAGGATAGATAGTTACCTACACGTAGATTTATCTTCGGCAAATCTCGAGGATTCCTGCCACTAGCCACAGCCACGTACAAAACAGTGCGCAATGTTAAATTTTCATTTTTATCAACAATGCTCTAGCCTATCAAACAAAGCCACGACCAACCAGAAGCCGTGTACAAACAAAAGCAAGTGAAAGCTGGCTTGATTTCCCAGTGAAAACGAATTCCGAGTTCGCCAAGGAAAAACCAAGGAGGGCAGATGAAAATGGGGAGAACGGAGAAATGTTTCATCTTATTTTTAATAGCTGTTCGGCTGCATACAGACGTACAATTTATTAGTGGATGGAAATTCATTGAAGGTCTCCTCCATAGAGAAAAAGCGAGCGTTACTTACGTGCCCATAAGCCACCTGATAATAGAAGTGCGTGTCGCGGGTGACCGCGGGGAACCTCGCGGCCGGGTGCAATTGGCCCCACGGGGCGGGGGGCGCGGTATGCGATACATAATCCTTGTGCAATTTGCGTCCTGCGCGAGCTTGGGCGCATCGGCCGAGGGGCTTTTCACGGCTTGTCCGTCGGCTCAACCGGCCTGGGAGCGCGATGTCGCGTCATCGGGCCCGGAGCGAGGCGAGCTGGGCACCTGCCTCGAGGCGCCCAGGTAAAATGGAGCGGAAGCGAGGGCCGGGAGGAAAGCCCGGGGGCTCGGGTGACGCGCGCGCGCTCGAGGGCCCGCCCATAACCGATGAGACGCGCGACCCCCGGCGTTTTTGCCGCGGGAAAGCCGTGGCATTGGGGGCCGGGCGTTGCGCAATCCCGGAGGAGCGCTCGGCTGCCCGGCGATCGCGTGCGCCGGCGCGCGCAAGATGCACATAATAATAAAGCGGCCGCCGCCGGCAGCGCATCCCGACCCTCCGAATATCTGTTACAGGGTCGGCTTTTTATCGGCCGGCGCCTTGAGCGCACTGTTAACGCCCGGCGCGCGCCCGCGGCTAAGTTATGCCTCGCGCGGCCCATTACGTAATTGGCCCCGCGCGCGGGGCGACAGGTTTACAGTTGGCCGGCCGGCGGCGGCGGCGGCGGCGGCGGCGGCTAATTTATCGGCGCTTATCGGGCCCGAGCGAGCGCGCGGGTTCAAGGCCGCGCGGGCCGCGGCTCCCGTTGCCGCCGCCTCCTGCCCTTTGCCGCTAAATCACGGCGCGCGCGCGCGTCACGCGCCTCGTTACAATCATCGTAAAAGACAATCCGCCTCGGCGCGGCTTCCTGCTGCGCGATTAACGAGGGCGCGTAATTGGCCGGCGGCGCGCCGGGGCCGCAGGTGCGCCTCCGGCCGCCACGCGGAAGCCCGACATGCTAATCCGGCCGCCCGCGCGCGTTGAACCCGGCCCGCGAGGCCCGAGGGCCCAGGGGACAATGGACCGACTGCCCTCGGCCGCCCCCGACTGACCCCGCCCGCCCTGCCCGCGGACTCTGCCCGCCTACTGCCGCTCCATCCTTCACTAGATCTGCGTACTCGCACGATAAATACCGCAGTGGATCTCGAGTTAGCACTGAAAATATAGTTACCCCGAAGCCACTGGGAACTCGCGTTAATCATAAAACCATATAGTGTCTCGTTGAAAAAATAAGGCAATAAATACTCTATAAGGCAATTTTAATGAACAAATAGGAAAATGACGAAAATTGTCGCGATTTTACTATAATCTACAGTAATTTGTGTGGTTTATTGCAAGTGCCTCCAGTTTACTATCTGACTTAGTGAAAATTCCTGAAGAATTTTTCCGCGCGCCGACGCGCCGTATAAATCGCATAAAATCGCTGAATATCACAGATCGTTGTAAAACAAAAGTGCACATTAACTCGTACATAACAACCAAAAAAACAGAGAAAATATCTATGAGGAGCTCGGATGAGAAAAGAAGCGATGCGATGGCGGAAGTCGAGTCCCTTTCCGAGAAGTCAGAGCCGCGGTCGCGAGCCGTTTCGACTCACCTGTCGCGGATCGCCTCTGACCTCAGCTCGGATTACCGGTTTTCCCTGCTTGCGCGCTTTCCTTCCCCCGTGCGTTTTCGATCTCCAGCGCCAGGCCGCGTGGATCGCTCGCGCGGCAAGCCTTCGGATGCTTTCGACGCGACGCAAAAAGCTCCCCGGACAATATTCCTCGCTTTCTTTCCGCCGATCGATTTCATCCATTTTCCGCGCCTCCGATGCACAAAGGAATATTTTTAGCCAAGCCGCGCGATCCCAAGCCCCTTAGCTCGCAAGCGCGCGTTACGTCAATCCCCGAGTGCGGCGATCGCGTTACGCTAATCCCGCGTATATCGGCCTATGATTACTTTTTCAGACAATTATGCGGTAAATAAAAGAATCCATTAAACTAAGTTCAGTATGCTCGGCTATCGAATGTCGGGAGCCTCGGTAACGTACAACAATGTTCTCGGGATAGCATCCTCCTTTTATACTACGGCCTTTAAATCAACCGGCGCACGTCCATTAATAATTATACATCATCCCGCAAATACTCAATCAAAAATAATATTTAATTAGCGTCTTTCCCCTTAATTTAGTGCACGATCTTTTCTCCCTTCGTCATCTCGGCCCTATTTTTAAACTTTTTATCGATCTCAGTTTACCGATCCCAGTAAAAATCCACTGCACGCATCAAAGCTACAATTCTATACATTATGCATGCGTATGAATAATCGCAGCGGTTATCGTTTAAAAAAAACGGCAAAATATCGAATTACGCTCAACGCCGCGCCGATCCATCGGCGCAGTCTTGCGCAGGGTTCACGCAGGAAAGCATGATATCCGGCTTCTCTTTCAATGATCTGTTGCCTAAAGTATGCTCTCGATGTCGAGCCTTTTCCTAGACCTCTACCGAGAAAATCCCCGGCGGGCTTGCCGCAACGCCGGAGAAAATTTTCTCCTTCGTATTGCGCGCCGCGGCTGCATCAAATATTAATAGTCCGACTCACGCGTTGCGCGACGCGTCCTCGTGATCATCTTTGATAACGGCGCGGCCCGGCCGACAAGTGCGTCGCGGTCCGAGAATCCCCCAGCCGCAGGGAGGAAAACTTATGTAAGCCGAGGTATCGCGCTGGCTTTTCCGCCGAATTCTTGGGCACCCGCGTGGATCGGCCGCGATGCCTCGCTGCGGGAGTATGTCGCCGACGCGCGCTTTGTACCCGAATCACTCGCCTCGTAAAAAAGCATCCGCAGCGACAATTTATATCGTTCTGCATTTTGTAAATGTAGATTTTGAGAGCGAATGACAAGCTGGCGCTTTATTAGTATTCCGACAGAGTACCGAAAAGCTCCCGCGAAAGCCAAGGTGCATTGCTCGCATGCGAGGTACCGCGCGTCCGCCCGGGCCGTTACTCCATTTTGACGCTGATGTAAGTTATTCGTATTTTGTGGTAAACACAGCTGCACCATCGAATAACGAGTTTGTTATTAATACCGGCCAATTTAAAAACTCCTATAGATTCTTACTTGCCAGCTCGGTACTTACATCTTTTAGATTGAGTAAATAACCGTTTTTGAACAAAGACGCATACCTATTGTATTAGTTGCATTATGTTTCAACGTTCAATAATATACCGCCGGATAATTTTTAGATTTAGATATTTACGCTCGCTGCACAGTGAGAGAAATTGATGAAAAATGTTTACTGTATCAGATAGTGCAAGCTCAGGTAGTGTAAGCTCGAAACCTTCGTCGGATATACCTATATGTAAGCGTACCCCTATAGGGGCTGTACAGTACAGCCGTAGGTTATCAACTAGATAAAAATGGCCGTAGATTCTAGTAAAAATGACAAATTTATCGCGCAATTCTTATCTTTGCTAGTTAGAAAACTACGATACAGTCGTATTGGTTATTTTTATTAAAACATATCAGGTAATTCTTATGGTCAGTAATTCAGTAGAAATAAGTACATTGGATGGGGAATAAAAAAGTCTCTCCCGATAGAAAAAGTGGTTAATTTCCCACGTGGGAATAGAGGATTGCGAGGATTTAATGTTACAGAGAGCCATAATCGTTTGTCCAATTTTGAATTAGACGCGCAGCTTTATAGGAGGTGGAATAAATGGAATGGAGGTGGAGGAAGAGAATAGAGAATGGAGCTGCGGAGGCAGGCGCGAGCTCGCCAGGGGCGAATAGGCTTTTGGGATGAAGTTGGGGCCGGCGCGCGAGCTTTGGTAGAGTTAGCTCGGGAGCAGGTGAGCACGGGGAATCGCCGCTCGGCCGGAGGCCCGGGGGGAGCTTGACGGCACGCTCGGGGAATGCCAGCGGCAGAGGCTGCGCTCGCGGATTGACACAGATCAACAAAGTAATTAGTCGGCTATGGTGATCGAGCGATCGGCGGAAAGGTCGGGGCGGGCGGGCGGGCGGGGGTAGCCCGGGCTGGGCGCATCCGCGCGCGGCTCGCGGCCGCGGCCGGCTCCCCCCCATCGCGCGGACACACGCCAATTGGAGAGGAAGCCGCGGAGCTTGGGACGTCCCGCCGGGGGAGCGAGAGGGAGCCCGAGCGGCCGGAGAGTCTTTATAAGCGGGAGCCGTCCGCGGCCTCGGGACTTACTCCCTCGAGAGAGGCGCGCGCGACCCGAGCCGCCGACAGCGCGAGTCCGGCCCAGGACCGCCGAGGACGCAGCTGACACTCCGCGGGCCTTCCCTAACATGGGAAGCGCGCTCGAGTGAGGCGCCGCCGCAGCCACAGGGACCAGCCGACGAGGGTGAGTAGCCAGTGCGCGCGGGCCCCGCCGATATTCGGCGCGCGTCCCCAGCCCGCCCGAGCTTTGCATTCAATGCGACATTGTGCGCCGAGTGGGCGCCCGGGCCAAAGCCCCGGTCGAACGGCCCGCGGGGCGCCGCGCGGCACTTGGCGCTCGCCCCGCCGGCGTAATTCGGTCGCGCGCCGCCCGGTCGCCGGCACGCGTCGCGCGGCCCCGGGCGAGTAACGGCCGATTCGGCTGCCGGCGCCGATCCGCTCCCGATCGCCTGCGCGCCAAGCCGATCCTGCGTACTTGCACCTCGGCCCTCCGAGCTTCGTCTTGGAGTCGCCGATCGGCGGCCGACTCCGGGCGCGCGGCCTGATAGGTTAACTGCCGAGGGGCCACTCGAAGCGCTACTTTACGCGCTTATCTCAAATGTTAATTAGTGGCAGATGGTATCGGGCCTTGGGGCTACGGGACGGCCTAGCCTCCGCGGACGTACAAGGTATCGGCCGACCGCGCGCCGTTTAAATAATTCACGTCTCTTTCAATTAGGCTTATCGGGCGCCGAGGCCGCTCGGCTCTGGGATTCCCCGCGGCGAGCCAATAAACACCGGGGCCCGGAAGAGGGCGCGATAATCGGGGGCCCTTGCTCCAGGGGCAGCAGGGGACGTCCGATCGGCGCGCGGCGCACGTGCGACAAATTAGTCAGCGCGCGGCGGCCGTGCACCTGATGGCCGATCGGCGGCCCAAGGCCGCGGGCGCAGATCCCGCGCCGGATTACCGGAGATTCCTCCGCGCGTTACGTGAGCGGGCCGCGAGGAGGAAGCTGCGCCGTGATCCTCGGGGCCGCGCGGGCCTTTGTGCCCGATATCGGCCCATCGCGCATTGTCCGCGCGGCCCGCGGGGCTAATCCGGTCCGAGTGGCCATCGGCCGGGACGCCGCGGCCGCCGTCCGTAACTTAGTCCTGGCGATTAGAGCGCGCGAAAAGCGCTCGCCGGGGACTGCGGGCGTAAATCACGCGCCGGCGCAACTGGGACGCCGGCCCTGAGGAGAAATTGGCGTGCGATCGGCGCCTATTCTTAGCGCGCTTTGCATTATTAATTCCGCGCGGAGGGACTCGTTTCTGCCGGAGCCGAGGAAATCGAGTGATTACGCGCGGAAAGCCTCGGCGGAGGACGCGGCTGAGTCACGCGCGGCTCCCGCCGGCTGCCCGGCCTGGGGCGCCGAGGCCGCCCCCGGAGATTCGGGGGCTTCGCGCCGCGCCGGGGGGTCACCGACCCGCGGCTCAAGGGCGCGCCGCCGCCGACTCGCGATCCCGCCGCCTCGAAAAGGAAGCGGCTTTAGTGCCCGGCGCGCCGCCGCCGCCGCCGCCGCCGCCGCCGCGCTAATTACTTTCGTCTCGAATATCCTTTACGATCGGGCGCAGCGGCCGCGCGCGCACGGGGGCTATATTTACACGCGCACACGCGGAGCCGCTAGCGCCTAAGCTTCGTTAGCCATGAGTTATACGCGGGGGATTCGGGCCAGGCGGGCCCGCCGGGCGACACTCGCGCCGAGCCCCTCGTCCCCGGCAATTAGGCGCCAGCGCATCATCGGCAGCGCGCGTAATTCGAGCCGATTACGCGCTGCTTTACGAGCCGGGTGTTTATCTAATTGAAAAGCGAAGCCGGCGCGTGCGCCGATTACGCGGGTAATTCGGGGGCATAACGCCCGCGGCGGGCGTGACACCAAGGGCCGCCGCGGGCCCTTTACCGCGGGCGTAAAGTCCGGGGATTCCCCGTAGGCCGGCCGGCGGGGGCGACGCAAGGGCGGACAAAGCCGGCCTTGGCTTTCCCGGGCGGGGCGAAATTCGCGGGCGAGGCCGCGCGTGCGCGTAATGACCGGCTATTAGGCGGGTGCGTTTTTAAAGCGGGCCCTGCACCTGTCTTCTCGGCGGCTTCTTGCGCGGCCGGCGCTGCCGCGGCCTTCTGCGGCCGCTGCGCGCGCTTTTTCGCGGGTCGCGGGGCCTTGCTCGCTCGGGGACAGGTCGGGTGGCTTCTTGCGAGGGGGCAGCCGCCGCGGAACGAGTCCGGCTTCGCGCGTCGCCGGGAAAATCGGCGCCGCCGCCGAGCGGGGAGCGAGCCGGCGCGCCTCGCCAAAATCGGCGTCCCGGTCCTCCGGCTCACGGCTCCTCGACAACCCGCCCCCGCGCGTGACTCGTTGCGCGGGGGGAGTCGGCCCGGGGACGAGTCACGGGCCGGCCGCGGCTCTTTGGGCCTTTTCGATCAGCGGCGGGGGCCGGCGGGGGCCGACGGCGACAGGTAACGAAATCGTTGGCGGGCCCTCGGCCGAGCGCGGCTCCCGGTGGTATGCCGAGCGCCACACCTCCGCGCCGAGGCCGCCAAGCGGCGTAAAACCTCCCCGCCGCGCCGCCGTCCGCTCCCTAATAGGACTTAATTGCGGGGCACCGGGCCCTCGTTACGCGCCTAGTCCCCGGCAATTGCCGGCCCCCCGATGCAGCCGCATCTCCCTGTCGCCTCCTTCCCCCGATCTTTATACGACCTATGGCCAACTGCGCCGACGGTGCCGCCCAAGCCGGCACCCGCTTATCGGCTCGCTACCGGTACTGCGCACCGCCCTGGCCCCTGGAATCCGACCTTGGCCGCCGCTCCCGGATGACGAGGTGCTAACAGCCCCGAGCGCGACAGCTTTTTAGATCGATCCACGAGCGTTTGCTCAAGAGTACAAGCTCTGCGGATAGCCGCAGAGAGTACCCTCGGCAAAAAATTCCTCGGCTTTCTCTCTGTGCCAGGCAGCAAAACTGCCGGCGCGGACTCGCTCTTATCCTTCCTCGATTATGCACCAAATATTCATTTAGATCGGTAGCTCGACTCAACGAGTAAACAATCTGCTAACGAGTAAACTAAATGGTTTACAACATTTTTAGGACATAGTCAAAATCATTAGTAGATTCTTCTTTTTTTTAATTAAAATTATACTCTACATTATCAAAGTATATTTTATAATGATATAATACAATTTTTAGGGTTAACGACAGACAAATGACTTTTACTGGCAGTAGTTGCTGTAAAGTAGGATAACACCGGAAAAAAATTAAAACTACTTAAATAAATACAAAGATAAAATAATGTTAAATAGAGGTCGCTCAAAGAGGCAGACTTAGAGGTAAAAGGAAATAGAGTTGTATTACATAAAGTCGTGAACTAGATTAGTCGGGAAGCAGGGTATAATAAACGATTTGTATGTAATAAGCGATCGCGGTTGAATCATGAGCGCCACCCTGAAGCTCGCTAACGATGGGAGATAGTGTAGAGACGATGAAAGGAAATTCCGTAGGAGCGCTCCCTCAATAGCCAAGGATCTAATTCTACACTCGGCGCACGGCACACCGAGCCAAGGAACATCTGGTCTTGCATATCGGCCTTGACAGGTCGTGGAGAATGTTGACCGATTCGGGTAAAGGTACTAGCCGCGTGCATAAAAAGTGGAGCTATGTGCAGCTACACGAAAACACTTCGCGCAGCTCATGCATGTGATACGTCACGTGCGCGGGGTACGACCGCGAGGGGAATCCCAGAGGGGCATAAATCAACGGGCGCTTGATCGCGCGGGGACATTGGTAATGAACCCGAGGCTCGGCTGGCATCGCGCGCGAATTATGTCACGTTGGGTGCGGGCCACAGTCGGTCAGCGCGAGGCGTCCGACAGGCCCCCCGGAGAAAGGCCGCGCGCTCCTGCACTTGAGCCGTCGTCTCCGCCACCGCCGCCGCCGCCGCTTCTCCCCCCGCTCCGCGGTTCTTTACGACATTTGCCTGTCGCTCCCGTTCCTTTCGTCGCCAAGATCCCCAGCTGCGCCCGGAGGAATAACATGGGAGCGGATTTGTCCGCCGATACCTCCGAGCGATTAATCTTCCCTGCCGCGTCCGATGTTCTTCTCATGCAGTTCCCTATACCGGCTGCTTCAGACGCGGTCGAGTTGCACACTTTGTTCCATTCAAAAGTAAAACAAATTTCAACTAACACTCCGGCTTTTGCACACTTGAATTCTAGTAAAAAGCGTTGTAGTTTACACCGTCTATCAAATATTTGGATACGAATAAACATTTCAATCTAAAGTTCTGAGAATTGTCAAAACACCGCAAGAAATTATGCACGAACGAAGAACAGTGTGATTGAAAAGCATAAATAAATAGACATAGATACGTGGATCATAAAACAGCTTTATTCAAACACTTGCTTCAATTAAATAAACTCAAGGAAAGTAAAACGTTTATCGTTAAACGGTCCTACTAATTTCTATAACTTTAAACATTATCGTGTAGTGTCGAGTAATAGCTGCGATGATTATAGTTGGTGCATCTATAACACAACCTATAACGTCCCGAAACAACAGTATCTATTTATCTATGCATCTGGGGTCCATTATCAGATTACCAAACCATCGCCAAACCCATGATCTCACGCAACTGCACTCATTTCTCGAACTGTAAATAATAATTCATGGTTATCTTGTGCCATACATAGTTTTCTGTTGCGAATTTTGTTGAAAAATAACAAAATCACGAATTTAAATTTTAGCTTTGCGTATATTCGACTCAGAGCTTAAAGCTTCAACTTACTGGACTCCGTAACCTTGAGGAACTTGGATACCACAGGCGCAAACATGCCTTGCGCAACAGAGATCTTTTCCATTAGGATCGTGCCCTTCAAAACAGTCGTAGGGGACACCCGTGTTCCTGGCTAATGAGCAACCATTCACCCTTATGCTAAAATCATTTGAAAAACAATTATTCGTTACAGCACCATTCTGCGGTTATTAATTGACAATGCTGTAAGAAATTTTCACGATTCTTACCTTGCCCCACAAAAATCGTAAGCTGCAATCAATAAACGGTTTATTATAGTATACCAATTATTTTTTCGACGATAATTTAAAATCAGTCATAAAAAAATTATTACCAAAAGCCGTAGAAGCAATGCATAGTACAATAAGTACAGTTCCGAACAGTGCTGCTCTGAGCTTCATGCTGCTTGTTATATGCAGACTGCAACTATGTTAACAGAATTCAAATCATTTCGTTAGACAGGTAATGGCTACAGGCTCGACAGAATAATCCGTCATTAATTTAATTGAAATCAATTTTCTAGTAAAAGCTTTGCACATTTCAAAAGTATGAATTAAACGTAGCTGAGAAATTTATAGCAAACCTGTATTTTGTCACTTATTTAGACTGTCACAGTTCTAGCAATGAAACTATAGCCTCATTCAATATGTTTTACTGTATTTATACTATTAACTCGATAAATATCATAATAATATTTACTTTGCATTTTGTTAGCTCACTAAATATTTAAATCTACATCCCAGCGAAAATGAGGAAAACGGAAATCCATTGTTCTCATTAACTGGGTCTTCGATCCATATTTATTCTACATACAGTTGTGACTAATTTATACAGAATTAAATATATATTCTTTTATATTCTATAATAAAAATCAATTAGTTTGAATGGGGACTGCAATTATTTGCTATTTATTATACACAAATTTTATTTACTGCCTATTTTACAAACTATCGTCTACTGTTTGAATTTAAAGTAGCGCCGAGTGTAGCACGGTTATAGAATCTCTGTTATATAGAATTGAAAATGTCGAAAGATTGATAATAGCGCAACCGCCATCAAATTGATTTAATGCGCAGTTACTATACAGTGAGAGTTAAACGTGCGCACAGTGCATATATTTTCCGTGATCGACACGTGTGCGCCAACTATGTAGATAATAATGGAATGTAATTTACCACCTGCATGACAATGCCGCACACAGCGTGCCCCGACGCTCGTATTACCTATCTTGTATAAGTTATACATCGGACAGTTTGAGTGCGATCACAGGAAATTTCGACCACCTGATAATTTAGCTGCAATATCATCAAGAGAAAAATACGAGATTACCGCGATTGGCTTATGAGTATTTATAAGCGTGATTCGACCAGCAATTAATCATAACTTATATGAAATTCAATTCCTTTATATTTCTAACGCCGATTCATTACAATGCGCGCATTCGCACAAAAGCGTTGTAAATTAACGGATTGACCGCGACTCGGAGGTCGCGATATTTACGCACCGCATACCACGTAGATCACACAGCATACGGGGATGCGCGCATATTTATACATGCATATGTGTGTACCTGCGTGTATATATACGCATGTATATACAACATAGTGATAAATCGCGCAACGCGCCGACCGAAATCGGAGCGTGCAATTTCGCGCGCTCGTCTTGGCCGTTTTACCCGTATACATGCGCGCGTTCGCGACACGAAACGCGAGAATAATTGAGAGACGTCGGGAAGGATGACAGGGAAATTAATCGGTCGTTTATGGACTGGCGAAAAGAAGGACTAAGTATGAGCACGTGCTTCATTGATTTATGACCCGTAAAATCGATAGGGACGCCGACAATGTTTTCCGAGTTTGATTAAAGGATCGTATAATTTAGGTGCAAGGAGAACGGACGCATTAAATTGTGTGCTTTTCATACGCTCCTTTTCCTAATTAGTGCTTCCGTGAAAGCCTTCGATATAAAGGATTGTTCTCGATACGCCTTTACGCTTGATGAGCTTGGGGTATGGTGTAACATCTAATAAAGTAACGAACAGGTCTTTTTTTCATATCTATATTCCGTTGCTTGATTACGAAATACTATTATGTTATTTTTATTCGCATCGTTATCACGTACACAGGTCGGATACCACGAAACAAAAAGGTACACTAAAGGCTCTGCAATTATTGTTAAATAAATAACTTAAATAAACAGCCCTGATACACTAAAATATGATATTACTTAGTAGTAGTTTAAAATTTATACAAGTACTCAAACGTTTTAACAAAGGTTTATCAACTTCTTACCAAAGTAATGATTTTACTCTAGTTATGGAACTTTAAAAACTAGCAAAGAGTTAGAATAATTCGTTTGTAATAAGACCCCTTATGAACTTGTACTAAAACTATTCTAAAAACTGTCGGTTATGAGATGATAATGATATTTGTACTAATGCAAAAGTCAAATACATACGGAGTCTCTCAGGATGCAATAATTCCGGATAATCAATGCGGAGCAGCGGATCGCCATTGGGAAGCGAAGTTTGGCGAGTCACTGCGAGAAACGTCAGTCCAGTATCGTGCTGTGGAAAAAGGCAGAGAACTTGCGCGGCTCGTCCTTACATACACGGACACTTTCAAATTATGTCACGTTAAACAGACGCGTGTGAAATTCTTGACGCGTTATAAGTAAAGTATCGGAGGCTTAAGCCGTTTGCACTCGAGTTATTTTAACGCGCCGCAGAATAAAATATATCATGAAAAATTATCGAGTCGTTTTTTATATATTAATTTGATTTTCTAATTGCCCATTTAAAGTGATAAGTCTAAATATAAATTACGATTATAGGCATGAATTATACAACTCGTTAAAATCCTGCGGCCTCAAAGTGCCTAGCTTTTTCTACGCCTAGACCGTGACATTTTCTTTAAATATTATATATTTCGTTGAAAAATCCTAGCCACTTCGAATCGCCGTGCGATTCGGAAAAGTAACATTACTACCGTCGTAATTTAGGGGTGAAATATTTTAAATCAGTCGTTCTCATCCGGGGACTATCGCAGCATACGGGACCATATCCAGCCCCGGGACTATATTGCTCCGGCGGTGGTTCGAGCGAGAGTCGGGGAAAGGATTACGATCAGCGCGCGGCACGAGGCTCTTGCACTTCCGCAGGTCTTCCTCCTCCTCGCCAACCCTTCTCCCTCTCTCCCACTCTATCTCTCTCCTACCCGGTTATATATGTGGAATTTATTTGCGACCCTCGTTACTTTAAGCGCGCAGCTCGTAAGGTGCCATAAAAAATCAACTTGCAAGAGGATTTACTTGCAATGCTTGGCACTGAAGATTTTTTTAATCGCGCTTTAACGTCTTTCATTGTACGTGTTAATCTATGTGCGTGCGCGCGCGCGCGCGCGCGTGTGCGTGTGCGTGTGCGAGTGTGAGTGTGTCTATATAATCATTAATCAGCTGCAAATTAATAAAATTACAAAATTAATATAATTACATTTTTTATGTGCGCTTGCATTATTCATTTAATAACGATAATTGCAGCGCATCATTTTCTTATATAAGGATTCTATGTCTAGAATGCCAGAAATACATACACATAATAGTAACACTCGATATAATATTTTATTAATTTAGAGTTTTGAAATATTTTATTGTTTTTTGACCTTCGTTGTATGTAGGTTTCAATACGTACGGTTTATTTACAGTGAATGCTATTAATTTAAAAAAAAATGCTTGATTAGTTTCTTCATGATATACTGTCGGAAACAATGTTGTTTTCTACTTTCAATCTAAACAGACACAGGAGCTCTGCGGACTGGAAAAAATAATAAGCAATTATTTTAAGCCATGTAAGTCTATTTCTGCTTATGTATCGCATTCATTTTCAATGAAAATATCACGACGATCTAGATACTCGCTAGAAAACGTAAAAGGAAATATCCCTGCCGCAGGTGCATGACAGGCCTTCACAACAAAGATCTTTTACATCGGCTTTATTATTTTCTCGACAGGTGTAAGGGATGGTTTCATCTACCTTCGTCTTGCAATCAGTCCTCCTGCATGAAAATTTTGTGTATGCGTAATTTAATAACAGTATTCACTTTAATGGCTGCATTATCCATCACTGTACAAGTCGGATCAAGGCATGAATTCAATAGTCAGTATATATAATACGTTGAATTCTTACCTTTGAACTCTGTGATTGATATCTACAATCATTAAGCCTTTAATGAGACAAATTATTTTCATTCGTAGAAATCGAAAGTAAAAAAATAACTATTACCAGACTCTCGGTCAGAGGACTGAACAGCGTAAGTGGAACAGATTATGCAAATCAAGAGCACAAGGCCGAAAAGTGCCGGTTTGAAGTACATTTTCATGCAATAATCTAAGATAATAATTACCTGGCATGAATAAACGTTGATTTGATTGATTAGAGTTGTTTCATGCCATAATTATAAATAACATTTCTAGCTAATAATTTTGAAGCTTTTAAATTTTAATTAATTTTAAACTTACGCACAATTATAAGATAACTTCAGTACTATATAAAAGTAAACAACTATATGACTCATTAGCTTACTGCTTAACGATATTTATATACATGAATTATCACCAATTTATATAAAATGTTTATTGTTTTTAATTTGAAAAATCCAATTAAAGTCATAACATTATTTCTTTACAACATTTTCAACAGTCATAAAGCAACAAACTAAACAAACACCGGATATATTTTGATTGCCTTTTATCTTCAAAATAAGTACGCAGCTTGTATAATTTATTTAATATCTTGCGCATTTCGAATCGTCCGCAGAAGTTGTTAATTTGAGAAAAGTAAATAATGTTATATAGTATCTTTTGTCTCAATAAGAAAGACTCTGGAATCTCGAGAGAG
Source organism: Sycophaga agraensis (assembly GCA_018906755.1). Classification (NCBI taxonomy): domain Eukaryota; kingdom Metazoa; phylum Arthropoda; class Insecta; order Hymenoptera; family Pteromalidae; genus Sycophaga; species Sycophaga agraensis. The sequence continues at coordinate 93,750 of JACCIE010000083.1, forward strand.
TTAAAAATCTGGAAAGATTGGAAATAACTTGTCCGCATCAAGATATTTTAATGACGTAGCTACCATATTGCAGTCAGGGGTAAATGCGCGCATGCATTCCGCGATCGGCACGTGTTCGCCGTTTATGTGGAAAATAGAAAATAATTTACCACCTGTGTGACATTGTGCGCTCGGCAAGCTGCGATATTTATATGAGATACTCACTCGCGCGCATAAGTTCATGAAAAATATAGATATTGAGATTCTATTTTGATGAAGATGAGTAACTTTTATTCCTACATGAACTATAAATAGGTTTTCAAATATTATTATAAATCCGCTTCCATTTGAAATTAGCTGGCTGGTAGAGGGAGCGCAAGCATCCGCGGCGATAGAGCAGCATGCTCGTGTAATGTAAATAACATATTTTGAAGTCGACTCAAACACGAGACGAATTCTCGAGCGCTACAGCCGCTCTACTGCGAAGTGCTCTAAATGACTGGACCACGGAGACATTATAATTGGCGAGAAGCACGTCGCAGCCGCAGGCGCGATCGATCGGCTGGCTGGCAGGGCCCGCAATATCGGCCGGATGAAGCGGGCAGGGGTGGCCCGGGCGTCCAGCTGTTCCGGGGCACGAGCGGCGGCAAATAAAGCCGGAGGAGCTGGTAGGCTCGTGCGAGCCCGGGGCCGTCGTCCCCGCGACTTCCTCGGCGCGTATCCGCCGATCAGCCCCCGCGGACGCCCTAAATCCGATCGGGCGTAAATCGGCCGGCCCTAACGAGCCTCGTGCGCTCGCGATAGGATCGGCGCCCGTTAGCCGCCCGCGGCGCCGCATTAATTAATCCCGCGGATTGTTCGGCGCGCGGACGAGCTAATCGCCGAGGGCTGATCCTATGTTCGCGGCCCGTCGGCGCCCGACGAGCTGTGTATCCAGAAACGCTGAAGCCGAGGGCCATTAGCGTGCGGCGGCCGCGTGATTTCCGCCGCGGCTCGGATTACGCGAGGGCGTCGCGCTCCTTTTGCCAGCCGACTGGTACAAGCACGCGCGAGGCCCCCACCCGTTACTTAACAGCCTCTTCCTTTTCTTTCCAGGTGCGATAAGCCTGCATCATGCTCACGGTCCAGCGCCTGCTGTGCGTCCTCGGGGCGCTCGCGCCGCTCAGACCTGCCGAGAGCGGTGAGTAAGACGTCGCGCGAGCCTCCGCAGCCATCCCGGGGCCCTCGCTTCCGCCACTCCGCCCAATTAGCCCCGGCTCGCCCGACAAATTTCAATCCGCCGAGCCCACTCTTCCCACGTTTTATCTTATCTCGCGCCTTAATAATACTGATTGCTTGTAGGCCCTCATAATGTGTATATCGTTTATTATCGATCGTATACCCGGATTGCTGATTAATGAAAACTAACGTGTATTCGATATAAATGCGACGTTAAGATTACGTGTTTTCTGGATTATTTTGTTTCGCCCCGAACGCCGCGGCTCACTGATAAATTTTATCGCTCGACAATAAAATTTTATGCTTCGACGTGCGGCCCACTTGGGCAGTTAAGCCAAACAAGTTTCCAAACTGACACTGTGTACTTACGCTCATTACTCGGGACAAGGAAATTAAAAGGCACTGTATCGCGGAATCGCCGCGCTCGGGGATTTATACCGGCTTGAATTGACGGGCACTCGTTGACGTCATTAAAATTCGCACTCCATGCAAAAGATGTTATCTACCAGTGGCTAAGCTATCGGGGGACGTCGAGGAATCAGGCGGGCCGCGAGCGCCACAGTCTCCCCCCGAGGCGCGGAGCGTTAATGAACCGCGTGGGGAGGAGCAACATAACCGCTCCGGGGGCATTTGCGTTTAACATCGACCAATTACAGTAGTAAGGCCGCTAACAGCATTCGGGATCTGCGCTCGCACTTGTTGTTATCGTCAAACTGGTTCCCCGCGTGGACTTTGTTTTTTACCGAGCCGGACTTACGAGAGGAGTAAAAAAGGCCCAACGCTCCCATTCAGGTCGGGTATAGTCGGCCCTTTTTGAGATAACGCCCCCCAGCGATTCTTATTTCGATACGCGCAACGTGCCCCTGACCTACGAAGCTATAACACAACCGCGTGTACGAATCTCCCTCCATCTTTATTTGCATTCCCGAGCGGGAATTCCCGTGTGTTGGCTAATCGTTCACACAGCAACATTTACAATTCAATGAGAACTTTTTTGTTAAAGGCTACTACGACAACGAAGTTGCCGATTATTATCGGGCAGACAGCAGCAATTATGTCAGCGCTCAAGCGGCTCCAGTGTCGTTCGATTGTAAAGAAGAGGGTTTCCACGAGGACCCCAGCGATTGCCAAACGTTTTATAGGTGCGTCAACTGGGGCAACGGTAGTCCTCTGATGCCCGTCAAGTTTGAGTGCGGTACCGGCACTGTCTTTTCCAAAGCCAAGGGAAGCGTCTGCGTTCATCCTTCGGACAGTGGCAGACCCGAGTGTTGTGAGCCTGGTAACGAGATTGACCACAACGATCCGGGAGTCGCAAATGGTTGGGAAGTGGAACCGCAGCGTCCACAAAATCCCGGTTATCCTTCGCAACCTAATCCTCAATCGCCGGAGTACCCTACCCCCATACAAACTCCCCAAAGGCCTCTTTCGCCAGAGTATCCAACTCCTATCCAGATATCGCAAAAACCCGGTTATCCACAACAAAATCCAAAACCGCAACAACCAGGTTACCCTTCACAACCGCAGACACAGCGGCCGGGTTATCCTTCACAAACGCAAAGGCCAACCTCTTCGTATCCAGCCCAACAACCAGGTTACCCACAGTCATCTCAGCGCCCGAATCCTCCATTCCCACCTCAGCAGTCAACTTCCCAACCAGGCTACCCATCGCAACCACCCAGACCAACTCCTCAATACCCGCCACAACGGCCGAGTTCTCCATCGTTAACTCAACAACCAAGCTACCCCTCGCAGACGCAGAAGCCGAGTTATCCTCCTACCAGTCCTCGACCGAACTCACCATTCCCAACTCAACAACCAAGTTATCCTTCACAACCACAATCCCCGAGCTCTCCATCGCCGACTCATCAGCCTCAACATCCAAGCGAGCCAGCTCCTGGTGGATGTACCAATGAGCCAGGAGGTCCGATTAAACCCTGTGCACCAGCACCAGGCTGTGTCGAGGAAGGCTTCTTCCCCAATCCTGAAGACTGTCACAAATTCTACCGTTGCGTTGACGAGGACTCTCACTTGCAGAGATATGATTTTACATGTGGCGAAGGTACAGCATGGGATCAAGCTTTGCAAACTTGCAACTTTGAACATGATGTGGAAAGTTGTGGTACTAGCAGCGGGTCTGGAAATCAGTCACCGGGTTCTGGAGCTCCACCGAGTACGGCATCTAGTCAGTCCTCACCCTATCCTGGTTCTGCCACTTCACCGTCAGGACCACAATATCCTTCAGGACCAACGCAGTCTCCTTACCCTCCTTCGCAATCTACACATAGACCCACACAATCACCATACCCACCTTCACAATCTACTCAGGGCCCGTCTCAAACTCCTTATTATCCTTCGCAATCTACACATAGACCCACTCAATTACCATCTTCACAACCTACACAGTATCCATCATCACAGAGCCCCAATCAATCACCATATCCGCCATCACAACCTACTCAAAGTGCTACACAAAGCTCGACACAGTCTTCATATCCTACTTCACAATCATATCCTTCTTCGCAAAGTACCAAAGGTCCAGAGTATATACCACCGCAAAAGCCAATCAATAGTACTTCCCAACCGCCCAACGCTGGTGAAAAACCAAGTCCTTCGCCATCAAATGAATGCGCGTCCGAGGGATTCTTCCCAAACCCTGAAGATTGCCATAAATTCTACAGATGTGTTGATGAAAACGGTTCATTACACAAATATGACTTTGATTGTGGAACTGGTACTGCTTGGGACCAAGAATTACAGACCTGCAACTTTGAAAATGCTGTAGCCGGTTGTGGAGGTTCTGGAAATGAGCCTGGCACTGGCTCTTCGGCTAATGGTCCAAATCCTATAACTAGTACAGGTCCAGAATACCCTCAATCCGGCTCTGGTACAAGTTCAGCATATCCCCAACAAGGATCTAGTTCGACTTCAAGTTACCCACAATCAGGATCTAGTACAAGTCCGACATATCCTCAACCGACTTCCGGGTCAAGTGCAGGATATCCACAATTAGGATCTAGTAGCAGTCCAGCATATCCTCGTCCCGGTTCCAGTACTAGTTCAGGATATCCACAAGCAGGCTCTAGTACTAAGCAGCCATACCCTCAGTCAAGCCCTAGTACACGTCCATCATATCCACAGCCAAGTTCTAGTACAAGTTCAGGATATCCTCAAACAGGATCGGGTTCAAATACGGCATATCCTCAACCAGTTACAAATCCGGGATATCCTGGTCCATCATCTGTACAGCCAAGTACTCAATCTAGTCAATCTACTTCGAAACCTGGCTCAACTCCTCAAAGTACTTCACCATCACAACAGCCAACAGCACCACAAGTTACCCAATCACCAACACCACCTATGCCACATCAGACACAACCACCTCCACCTGCAGCGGGAAGTCAAACAGTGCAAGGTTCTCAACCTCAAGCACCTCCTAATGAAGTTTGTACTAGCGAAGGTTTCTTCCCAAATCCCAATGATTGTAGAAAATTCTATAGATGTGTTAATTTTCCACCACGTTATATTAAATACAATTTCGATTGTGGTCCGGGAACAGCTTGGGACCAATCTCTCCTGACTTGTAACTATATAGCCCTGGTTGCTTCTTGCGGGACTGGACCTCAATCTGAACCCTCAACTGGCGAGCCTCCAACATCTGGATCGGTTGAAATTGGGCCACCGTCTAAAACTCCAACATCATCGAGTACACCTCCTTCATCAACTACAACATCAGAAGAAAATAAAACCGAATCGAGTAACACATCGTCGACAAGCATTGAAAATAGTAGCGAAGCGTCATTAACGCCCAGCTCTTCAGAAAGTTCATCATCATCTAATACACCTTCCAATCCAGAAGGAACTCAGCCATGTAACAATACAACAAAACCAAACAGTCAAATAGTTTGTAATGCACCCGGATTTTATCCACATCCAACCATTTGCAATAAATTTTATCGCTGCGTAGAAAACGCAAAAGGTTTCAATATTTATCATTTCGATTGTGCGCCCGGTACTATTTTCGACCCGAGTATTGATGTTTGCAATTATCCGGAATCTGTGTACCCACCAAGAGACTGTGAAACCGCGAGTGGAGCTACAACCCAATCGTCGACAACCAAATCCCCATCGGAAACAACTCCTTCTGGAATAACAGTAAGTTCGCAAAGTATGACACCGGGTCCTGGATCAACTCCAACAAGCTTGAAACCTACTACAACGAGCTCTGAGTCCACTACTCCGAGCTCTGAAGTCTCTACACCTGGATCCGAAGGAACAACGATGACGGGCTCCGAGGCGACGGCACCTGGATCCGAAGGAACAACAACATCAATTTCTGAAACTACATCTAATTCTGAGGGAACGACACCTAGTTCTGAGGGAACGACAATGTCGAGCTCTGAAGCGACAACGTCTGGATTTGATGGAACAACAACGTTAAGCTCTGATACGACAACCTCTGGGTCCGAGGGAACAACGATGTCGAGCTCTGAGACTACAACATCTGGATCCGAACCAACAACGGCATCCAGCTCCGAAACTACAACACTTAGTTCTGAGGGAACCACAATATCCAGCTCCGACACTACAACTCCTGGTTCCGAAGAAATGACAACATCGAGCTCTAAGACTACAACAACTGGGTCCGAACTAACAACGTCGATTACGGATGGAACAACAACTGCAGGTGATTCAATGACCATAACGACTACTGATAGCTCCGAAGCGACTACTTCTGTAACAACGGACGCCTCTGCCACAGAAGAAATGACGCCCACAAGCAGTACGGAAACAGACGAGATAGCAACAACAACATCATCGTCTACGGAAAAGCCACCATCAATAGACAACTGCCCAATGGTGGCGAACTTAACAGACGAACAGCTGATTCTAGTGTGCCCCACAGGATTTAAAAGACATCCTAAACTGTGCAACCTCTTCTACCAATGCACTATGTCGGGTAATATGGAGATCAAGCTACTGGTGCTTCAGTGCCCTAACGGAACGATTTATGATGAAAAAGAAAATAAGTGTTTGCCCGAGGCGGAAAGCAGCCAAACGTGTACAGGAGCCATCGCGTCAAAACGAGTGCAAAGAAGAGTTTCGAACACTTCACCCCGACTGGTAAGTTAATCAGTGATCATCTTTGTCAATTCATGTAAATAATTTATTTCAATTCATTTCTAATTTCCAGATCGAGGTGTCCACAAAGACTCTATGTCCAGATGAGGGCCACTTCCCGTATCGCGATGGATGCAGCAACATATTCTATAAGTGCACAAGGGACAAGCGTGCCACGTTACAAGGCTATCTCTACAAGTGCCCCAAGGATTTCGTTTACTGGTCGATATCGAGACGCTGCGAACGCGCTTCCAGACTACCCATGTGCACGAGCATGTCCAATGAGACAGAATCAGAAAATGAAGCCTGGGCTAATCGCTGGGAAATACCTACCGAAGATCGCAACCTTTCCGCCAGATCCATTCGCAACTACTTAGACTTGTAAAGGCTCCACTAAGTTACGGGCGAGAACTACGCCATAATGCCATAACTTTATCGGTCCCTTCATCCGCGACGAAAAAGATCGTTCGCTAAACACGCAAAGCAGCAATATCAAAACTTCCAAAGCCGAATGAGTCGTGACTGGTTTTGATTTGACCGAAAGGCCTTTTGGTTATGTTTGTCGTGCTCCTCAAAACAGAAAGACGAGAAACATAATTCCATATCCAATTACGACCTTGCGTATATTTATAAGCTAATGATATGCAATACTGCCACAGTAGTTAGATAATAGAAAAGATGAGTTTAATTAAAACATTGTAGAATAGGAACTGCCGACAGAAAAACTATATTGAAAATGCTACAGGTTCCATGGAAGTGGAGACGAAACCGAAGAAGTCGAAAGGTCATTTCGATCTAGTTTTTTAACTGTAGGTGATTCATTTACGAACCTCCATTCGATTTTCACGATTTTTAAATTTTTAGTTTCCCCTCCTGTATCAAATTTCAAATTTGGAGGTAAGAAAATCGAACGCGATGTTCGGGGTCATGGGTTAAGGGACTCAAATGCAATATTTGATATTAATTCCAATGTAGTACTTTACGATGAAATTAGGATTATAAAAATATTTTTTTAACGTCTTCGCACAATTATTAATCCAACATTTGTGTCTGGAATACATATATGCGATACGCCATATACGCTCATGTGAAATAAACGATAATATACTATACGCATCATGTACATACAAATAAAACTACCTAAAACAATTTTTGTCATTTAACATAAGTTAAGCAGAGATACATTAATAACTCTTATTATAATTGTTCAAGTACAAAACATTTTTAATACAGTTGAATAAATTTTGTACGGTCTTACTAATATTATTACTAATACGATGAAGTTATTCGAAATGTATAGTAATAATTTTACAACCATTTAAGCAATTAAAATATGCCTTGAAAAAAATATTAGACTAACGATAGAAAGCTGCTTAAAGTGTAATAAGATTATGTACGTATTAAAACTTTAATTTTAAGTTAATGAAACTGGTTCGGATCACAGTTTTAACATGTGATTTCTATGTGCAATGAAACAAACTAAATAAACGAATGTCGATATTATTATATATATATAATTTTTATTTTACTGTGCCCTTAATAAAACAAAATTAAATACACATCTTACAGCTTCAAAACTAAAAAAAATTAATTATGAATGTATTTCTTTGACGTTTAAATAGATTTTAGGAAAATAAAAATAAATTTTAATGTTTTAAGTAATGTTGTTTTATTGCCTAGTTGCATTGTACAAAAATCGTAAATTGTGATTGCTGCATAAATAACAGCAATTTGTAAGCAACAACTTAAGTTCAATGAATCTACAAATAACGCGAATTAAAATGTTCAGTGCATATAATTATGTATGAAATAGTAAAAATTCACTGCAGACAGTTTGTAGTTACAAAATGGCTTAAAAGTTCTCTTCACAGTTACGAGCTTTTGTCTCCTTAAAGCTTTGGAATTTCTTGATCAAATCGTCGGTTCCGATTTCTCCGTGAACCTTATTATCCCTAGTTCGAACATTCACAGTACCAACTGATTTTTCCTTTTCGCCCACCACTGAAAAAAGGGAAAATCACGTCAACAAATTATTTAAAGGTAAAATATATAACAAAAGACCCCGTATACTTTACCAAGTATAAAATTAAATTGGTCGAGCTGAGCGTTACGAATTTTTTTATTGAGGGTATCACCGTGATCTGTATCCACTTCAGCCATGAATCCTGCTGCGAAAATCTTATCTTTCACTTGTTCGGCGTATTCGTCCAGCGATGCACCCACAGGTATGACCATTACTTGTCGCGGTGACAACCAAAAAGGCCATTTTCCTGCATATGATTCTGTGAGGATGGCAATCATCCGCTCAACCGAGCCAAGAATAGCTCGATGAATAATTACTGGCCGTATCTTCTCGCCTGTCTCACTATAAAAATATATCTTTGTAAGGTCACCTGTTCACATATACTATCAATTAAAAAGAATCCACTCACTTGACGTAAGATAAATTAAATCTAATAGGTAACTGGAAATCCAGCTGAATGGTTGCGCATTGATGAGCCCTTTTAAGTGCATCCATGATCGTAATATCAATCTTTGGTCCGTAGAATGCGCCATCACCGGGATTCAGGGTCCAAGGTTCACCAAAGGCATCAAGACTCTCTGAGAGTGCCTTTTCTGCAGCATCCCAAACAGTTATCTCACCAAGGAACTTTTCGGGTCGAGTTGAAAGACAAAGGTTAAAGGTAAAGCCGAATACCGAGTACACGTGCCTAAGAAAGTCGAGAGCGGAGATCATTTCTTGCTTAATCTGATCGTTTGTGCAAAATATGTGCGCATCGTCCTGTTGGAATCGTCTGACCCTAGTGAGACCCGTCAGCGCTCCAGAGAGTTCGTTTCGATGCAACACTCCAAAGTCAGCCATTCGCAGCGGCAACTCGCGCCAAGATCTATAAATAATTTAAAAATTATTTATTTAAATTATTTCTATTAAAACTATGAGTATCCTCTACCTCATTATAAGTAGGCTTTCGCTTACTTACCTATTTCGCACGTCAAAGATCATGCAGTGGCCAGGACAATTCATAGGTTTAAGTGCGAATGTTTCCTTTTCAACGTCGAACGAAAACATGTTGTCAGCATAATGCTGCCAGTGTCCAGAAGTTTGCCACAGTTTACTGTTATAAATGTTTGGCGAGACAACTTCCTTTAATTAAATATTAATTTACTAAAGATATTCAATAAATTCAACGAAATAACAAAGTAAAATTCAAAATCGATTAAGACCTGGAATCCTCGCTTTCGGTACTCGCCGCGAATAAACTCTACAAGAGTGTTATAGATATGTGCACCACGAGGTTGGAAAAAACAAGATCCTGGAGACAGTTCATGGAAGAAGAACAACTCCTGCTCCTTGCCAATCTTTCGGTGATCTCGTTTCGCTGCCTCTTCTTGGAACTTTTCCCATTCTTTAAGTTGCTTTGAATCAGGAAAACTGATACCGTATACGCGTTGCAATGTTTCAGCTTTCGCATTACCCTCCCAGTAAGCCGAGGAACTTTTTGTGATCTTTGCCGCTTTTATTTTGCCAGTATTGCGTACGTGAGGTCCTCGACAAAGGTCAATCAGTGGACCACATCTGCAATTGAGACAAAAGTTTTTGGATTAAATTTATCAGAAAAAGTATAAACAGATTGTTTTACAAACAAGCTTGTTAAAAACTGTTAATATGGATTTTCTAATACAATTATTGTATTCAAAACTGTTTATTATTGATTTACAACCAAAACTAATTTCTGAAATTTAATCCTTTGGTTGTTGCTAAACCTTATTCGTTAAGCAACTCTGTTGTTATAGGTATTACAGTTTCTCATCACACTGATATAATTTAAAATAGAACAATACATTTGATTACATGCATAATACTATTCAAATACGTATTTGTTTGTTATCTTTTTGAATAATTGTGAAAATAAAAACATTCAATAAATGTAGTTTCAAAATAACAAACATAACTTACACACCTGTAAACTGTTGTAGTTGGAGTTTGAACCTTCTCTTTTAAAATCCTAACCTTAAATTCATTATATTTAAACATTTCCAAAAGGTCTTCTTTTTTCATTTCAAGCCTCTCAAATGCCTGCTTTTCCTTGACAATATTTTTAAAAAGACTTTCTAAGAATGGGAATTCTTCATTAGAAATACCTTTATCACCAGTGTACATGTCATAATAAAAACCATTTTCAATTGGTGGACCATAACACAGACAACCTCCATAAACCCTCTCCATAGTTTCACCAAGTATGTGAGCACTAGAGTGCCAGAAGACTGCTTGAGCATCTGGGTTATCAAATTTCAGTAACTGCAAGCTGCAGCTTGATTCCAGAGGTCTATCCAAATCCCACAGTTCATTATTTACTTTGGCAATAACTGTATTGTCAGCCAAACCTTGACTTATGCCTCGAGCTACTTCATAAGGTGTTGTTCGCCATGACTGACCTGATACTGTTTTTCCATCAGGAAGCGTAATTGTTATTTGTTCAGTTGATTTAGCTGCCAAATCTGCCTCGTATCCAGCTTTGAGCTTATCAAATAATTCTATTCTATCCTGCAATAAATTAGGTAATTAAGTAAACTACTTTATACAATTAGCTGCACATGATAAATGTTTAGTTACTTGAATATAAGATGGCCATGGACTCAACTCTTTTACAGACACTTTTTCTGGTACAACTTGTTTTGTTTTCATTTTGATCTGAAATATAAAACAGATCTTTATAAACCGACTACAATAACATTATAATACACAGTTTATTAGTTTGAGTTTATTAGAAGGAATGTTTTTTTAATGTTTCCAGCTTTATTATTATTGAAAAATAAAACGTTTCCAATGGAAAATAAGTTAGACAGATCATTCTCAAATTCAAAAGTAGATAATATTTGACGTGTTAAAAACTCCTTATAATTTATTGACGTATTGTATTTGTCAAGACATTGTATCACAACATCAATTGGATACAGTGATGAATACTCGCACTGGTTAAACAACATGCGCGAATAATGGGTTAAGCTTGCGTACTATCACCTGCAGAATCGAATAGCCACAAAAGAAACCTAAACAATATTGATAATGCACAATACAAGACAACTAAAATAATGAAGAATTAGTAAAACCCATGTAAAAGTTGCAGGTTATGCTACCGCGATCGACCACGCGCTCGCTGCACACGAAAGCACACGTATTAATGGACACGAGAGGGTGTTAGCCGGGTGATCACTAATTTGTGTTTTGGTTTTTCCTTTAGAAAAGTCAGCGCACCAACCAATGCGCGCAGAGATTTCCACCTAGTGCCGGGTTTAGTCGCGAGCCTGCAACTCCGACAGGTTAGATTCGCCAGCAGCATTTCTGACTGCCCCTTTTTCTCTCGCTATGCCCTTGCGAGCCATATGGTTCCTATTCCGCTTTGTAAATTAGTTGTATTGTGATTTTTGTTTATTTGGTATCGTGCCTTTTCTTGCTTCAGCGTCACGTTCTGCAGAGCCGCAGCCACGTCGTCTCCCATGATTGTTGCAGTCGGCTGCTATATATAATTATGCTGACAAAACTCAAGCTGCTGCATTCGCTCCGACTCTCTGCGATTCACTGTTGCTTTATGCCAGCTGTGGCCTGCGGGTCTATTGCATATATACTTTGATGTCTCATTCCGAACTGTCCTGCCTATAAGTAGCAATAGTTCAAACCGCGGCTTGCCGCAATTCGGCAACTCCTCTATTATGCATAATTCTATATACTAATTATCTAAAAATGTGTCAAAGAGTTAAAAATTTAACGTACACTACTTAAAATGTTCAAACAAACAGTTGGCTATTGCTCTACATCAAAAATACATCTATATACATTAACGCACTCAATATTTAAATAACCGAGTAATTTACATTAGATTTGAAGTAATTTATTTATTATATTTGATTAATATTTGGACGCTAACATAATAAAAAGTTTTTGTAAAAAAAAAATCCGATCCTGCCAGGATTCGAACCTGGAATCTTCTGATCCGTAGTCAGACGCGTTATCCGTTGCGCCACAGGACCACACATCAAATCAAAATTCGTAAGTACTACAAGTTATGATCTAAAGAATTTCAATATGGAAAAAATGATTTTGCAATTATTACATATTTTCCAAGTTCATATTAAATTATCAACTTTACCTTCATAAATGTAATCACAAAACAATCAATAACGTATAAAGTCTTATAAATCCACAAAAAAAAATATTAATATTAAACATAAACAATTTAAAAGTTATGGTTTATTGACACTTTCCTATGACTGTGTAAAATTGTATGATGTTAAAATATATTCTGATTTATAAATTTTTATGTAGGAATCTGCCTTACCGGTGTCAGGTTTTTATTCTTTCAGATAGTACATTAAGTATTAAATTACCCAGAATAATTTAAAATCTGAAAAAAAAAATGTTTTCGTTAAAAATACGAAATATTCTTTTGAAAGTAGATTTGAATCTGATCTGCTCAGCTTCAAAATCCATTAAATAGTTCAAACTAAATTTATAGTATAGCCAGAGATGAATACGTACAGTTTTCGTTTTAAAATATTAATATCTTATTAGTGTTGAGAGTAAATCAACAGACTTCTTGTATTTTTTGTTTAAATTTTTTTTTGTTCTGATAAATAATTAGCTTCTTAAATATTAAAATAATTTTGATATGTATTATTTGGAAATACGGAGGATCTCTATTAACAAAGAATTTTACCAATCGTTTATCAAGCATTTTCTTGACTAATTCAGGAATCACAGGCACCGGTGCTAAGGAGCTGTTTTGCACAAATCTTTAAATAGACCGTTGATAACTGAAATCTTCGAAAGATTTTCGCAACTGGACAAAAATATGTTATTGTTCAAAAAGTTAACAGTGTGCAAAAAAATCATATATAAATATATGATATATATGATATGTATATATATCATATATATTTCAGCAACTCTGAGACTACAATATGAATTTATCTTTCTTGCAAGAATTACAAGATGGGAAAACACTAGTTTATCTGTGCAACTGAAGAGAAAGAATTTTCAAGCAATATTTTTACTGCTTAGATAGCCAGGCGTGGTGACTATTAAAAACTTGTTTTGGACTTGGAACTTAAAAATTTGGACAATAATTATATAGAAATTTTATAACTCCATCTATCCAGGATTTATGTATATTAAAAATTATCTGAATATTGGTATGTAAATGGCATACCAATCATGTATAACCTGACTATATTCTACATGTAGCTATAAACATAATCCAATGATAAACATTATATTTTCAAATCCATAGTTTTTTAGCAACTACTTACTGCTTTTGTGTTGTCTTCTTAAAGAATTAACAGTTATTCATATTTACAATTATTGTCATTTAATATTAATATATAGTTTCTTAATACCATTTATTAATAAAGCTTTTCATCTAAAATAATAGTCTTTTTATTCTAATTTACAATGATTTTTCAAATTTAATAAAAAGTATCAATTTACTTCATATGTACAAAATTTTTAAGACAATGATATAAAATAGGTTAAATAATACAATCGTAAAAAGTAATCATAAAATATATAAATTAAATTCATTTGCATGTTAAACTATATACACATAAAGTCATTGATCTCATGAGTCTTGAAGTGGAAAGTTAAACTTAAATGGCTCATTTACTACATCAGTTCCAACTACTACTTTTTCATGCAATGATTCTGTAGTACTTTTAAATTTATCATCTTCTGATTTATTTGTGACACAATTTGCTTTCTTAAAAAATATTGATTGCTTTTTTTTCTTATTTTGTATAAATTTTACTTGTGCTGTTTTTTTGTCTAATTTCTTTTCTTCCTCTGCCATTAATCTTCTATAATCTCCAAATGTGTTTCTCATTACTTGACGCTTTTTAATTATTGAAGTTTTATTATTTGTTAGTGCATTTAAGCTAGCAGTTACATTGTACTTTTGCTTTTTTTCAAGTTTTAAATCTTCAAGTCCTTGTTGCAAGTGTTGAATACACCAACATAATTCAAGTTCAAATTGATCCTCAGCTTCCTGTTTTTGATCCAGTTCTTCTTTTGATTCTACACATGACTGAACTTCCACTTTTGATGAACTTTTGGATGTAGGAGCATTATTTTTAAGGGTTTCTTGTGGTTTTGTCGACTTTTTTCTTGACATCTTGATTATATACTGAAATATTATTAATGAGTGAAAATTACTATTTTTTTAAAAAAATTAATCGATATATAAATTCTGGAAAAATTTTAATTTACGCTAGAAATCTCATAATAGAACTTTAATGAAATATTTACAGTTACACAAAATTTAGTTCATATTAATGATTACTTTTTACAATAAAAACTCAAAAACTTTGACGAGATAAACTTAACCTTCAAAATACGCGCGAATGTATTTAATAAATGTAAAAAATATAAAAAAAATATCACAATAAAAAAAAATTATAATAATTTATCCAACAGCTTACATTTTAATAAATTTCAAATAGGGACATAAGTAAACTCTGATGGTTGTATACAAATTTTAAAGTGCTGTGAAATGACGCGAAACTTAACGAAACTCGTATAAGACTACAGATTACTGAATTACTGATAGAAGTTGCACACCGTGGTAGTTGGCTAAACCTGGCTAAACCAAGTGACGATTACAGATTCGCATCAACATACTGAACACACTTTGTGTTCGAGCGTAAGGCAGGCATGTGTGTGAAACCATGTGAAACCATAAACTATGATCAGTTGACTGGTTGACAGTGTAGCCACTCTATGATCGGTTTGCTCACTTCAGCCAACATGATAATGAACATTCTCCACATTCCACATTACGATTTGATATATATATATATACCGATAAGTTTTATAGTTCAGCTCAGTTCAGTTCATCTTCGCTCAGCTTCACTCATGACTCAGCTTGAGTTAGGCTGAGTTAGTCAAATACAGTCAAATAGTATCAGTTAAGTTTTGGTTGGATTTACTTGCAACTTTTTAACTTAAAAAATACACATTATGTTCCATTTAGTTCCATTGGACATTATTGGTATATGAATTGATAAAGGAATAGCTAGAATTTATATAAAAGATATTTAAGCAATCATATAAAGATGAGTTCTGCAACAACAGCTGTAAAAGTAAATATGTTATAACCTTCTAAATCTTCCTTAAGCCGAAAAATTCAAAACTCAAAACTCATTTTTGAAGCAGTACAATTAATGTATCATTTATTCTTTTAAATCAATCTTTACATTAAAGTAATAGATATTGTATTTATCTTACAATAAAAAATTTTTTTTTAAACAGTGTTACAAATAGCTCACAAAAATAAATTTCATGTAATTCTTTTTGTATGATAACAAACGAATTATTCAATTCTAAAACTTACCTTTTTTATTGCATTATTAATTATTACATTCTTAATATCTATTTTTTTAATAGCCACAGCCTACTATGCAACCTCAAATACAAGAATTTAGTATTAGAGTACCAAAGTAAGTGTTTATATTAATATTAAGTTCATAAACTAAAATATTATAAATATGTTATATTTTTTAGAAACAATAAAAAGAAACACAATGTAATGCGATTTAATGCAGTATTAAAAGTAGATTTTAAAGAATGGAAGCAAGTGAAATTAGAAAGAGAGAATAATATGAAAGATTTCAAAGGATTAGATGAGGAAATGCCAAAGTTTGGAGCAGGATCTGAATTTGGAAGGGATGCTCGAGAAGAGGCAAGGAGGAAAAAATTTGGTATTACTAGTCGAAAATATAAGCCTGAAGATCAACCTTGGATACTTAAAGCAAATGGTAAAGCAGGAAAGAAATTTAAAGGTATTAGAGAAGGTGGTATAAGTGAGAATGCAGCTTATTATGTGTTTACACATGCTCCTGATGGTGCAATAGAAGCTTTTCCTTTACATGAGTGGTAATTCATAAAATTATTTCATTACTGTAATCTTTTAATTTATAATTTTTTAAATTATTACTTTTAATTAAAATTCAAATACTGTAATATAATTTACTATTGACTAGGTACAATTTTCAACCTATTCAAAGATATAAAGCTCTGAGCGCTGAAGAAGCAGAGCAAGAATTTAGTCGAAGAAATAAAGTGATGAACTATTTCTCTCTTATGCTGAGAAAAAGGTTGCGTAATGATGAAGAAGGAGGAGAGGATTCTGAATTATTAGAAGGTGAAAAAGGTAAAAGGCAGAGTAAAAAAGAAAAGGAGTTCAAAATTTCAGAAATGGATGACTGGATGGATAGTGATGATGAAGAAGGTTCCAATAGTGATGAAAAGGAAGATAAGAAAAAATCTGATGATGAGGATGATGCCAAAAAAAAGAAAAAGAAAGGTTTGACAGTTATTTTTAAATATTGATTGCACTGAGATAATTAAAGGTTGCATCAAATGATAAAACAAAAAAATTAAAGCAATTTGTCTTTGCTCATATGAAAAGAAGAGGCTAAAAAAATAAATGAATGCTCCAACAAAAATTGCCTGAGACTACAGTACTCTGTGGTTAAATTTGCTGTAGTGATAAAATACAATAAAAGTACACAAGGAATTACTACTATTTCAACCTGAAATTTCTCTCAGTGTATTTTCAATTTATTTATGATAATCCTTATGAACCATTTTAGGTACTTTGAAGAAAAAGAAAAAGAAAAATGTATCTGATGATGAAGCATTTGAAGAAAGTGATGATGGTGATGAGGAAGGAAGGGAGTGTGATTACATATCTGATTCATCTGCTTCAGATTCTGAACTTGAATCTCAAAAAGAAATCAAATCAGTTGCAGAAGAAGATGCTTTAAGAAAGTTATTAGCATCAGATGAAGAAGAAGAAGATGAAGAAAATGCAGATAAAAAGGACGATGATGACAAAAATGAGGATGAGGAAAATAAAGATAAAGAAGAAAAGGTAAGAGTATCCTATTTATTAAAAAGGATAAGCCACATTTATTTTATTTAGTTCACTCATAAATTTAATGTTAATAAATAAAAATACGATATATATTAATTTTATTAAACCTATTAAAATTTATACAATTACTTTTGCAGGATAAAGATAAAGTTAACAAAAATGGAGATAAGAAAAAAGATAAAAAGAAAAGTAAAAAGAAAAAGGATGATGGCTCTGATTCTTCGAGTGATTTGGAGTCCGGACCTGATCAAAAAAAAGACAAAGATGACAAAATACCAACTAGTACACAAAGCTCTCGATCTGCAACACCTACACAAGTTAATGCTGGACCATCAGATTCACTCAAAAGAAATTTAAGTAGCTCACCAGAAACAACTCAAATTAAAAAGCTGAAACTTGAAAATAATTACAGTCCATCTTCATATATTTCTGGATCAAGGTATGTGTTTATTTTGCATTAATGACTTTACTTTCAAAATTTGAATCAAAGTTGCTGAGTAATATTTATTTTTACAGTGAATCTGGTATAACTGAAGATGCAGTAAGACGATATTTAATGCGCAAACCTATGACTACAACTGAACTGCTTCAGAAATTTAAATCTAAAAAAACTGGACTATCTTCTGAACAAATAGTGACTATAATGACAAAGATTTTGAAAAACATTAATCCAATTAGTCAAAAAATCAAAGGTAAAATGTATTTTTCAATTAAGGCACAACACCATCAACAGCCACATTGAGTTATCGAATTTGTACTAGACATTGTTTAATTTATTTGTTAAATTAAACTTATATTATACTATTTACATTTGTAACTTACAACGTTAAATAACGTTTGTAATAAAGCATTTGTAATGCATTAGGAAAAAAAATTTCTACCATTTTTAGTTAAATTTTTCAATTCAATATAATTTTCTAGAATGTATTTCAGTTTTATAATATCTAGCTGTATGTAAATCTCTTACCCTTGTAAAAAGTTTGCATATTATTGTAACATATAAATAAATGTAATTATATTTCTTCTAAGAAACGTTTAAATAATATACAATGTCTATTGACAGAAAATTGTTGGAATTAGTTTTTACTAACTTCATACCTTTATAAATTAATTTTTTTTAATTTCGAAAATATTTAAAAGTTTTATTTTTAGCTTTATAATTGTACTTTTTATACTTTAAATTATTTCAGTAAAATTTAAATACATTAATATGTCTATATCTGTGAAATTGTAATATTGTCATTGTAACTGATGCATAAAAAATCTCGTAAGCTAATTTAGGGTATTACGATAGTGATCAGTACTACTAAGTCTAATGGAACTAGCTAATAGTACTAATTAGAACTTAAGTTTTTGCAAACATTTACTTCCAATATTTATTGCTTTTCAACTGAACAGTTTTTAAGTGTTCTTAAACTAATATACAATTTATATTATTTATATAAATGCATATTAATCAGTAATCGTAATAGAAAAATTAATCCTATATAAAATATTACTTGTAATATTATCATCGAAAATGTAATAAGACGAATGTTTAAGAAGAATGTTTTGCATTGAGATAATATCGAAATTTTCTATATATTCATTAAGCAGTTTAGAAAACAAAAGTGTGATTTTTTATAGAGTATATGTATTCATTTGAATCACAGAATAATCATTTTATTTTTTGAATATAGCTATTTTGTTCGAATCAAGATACGAATTTTGTCAACAATCTGTTAGTTTATCCATAGTATCCCTTAAGAATATCCACTCAGCTGACATAACGTGATGTTAATTCAAGATGATCATCCTATAGTTAAGAAGTTCAATGCGGAATAAATCCATCGGAGCCAAACGAGCACCGATTACAAATTCTCGATTTGATCACTACACTCAAGCAGTTCGAAGTAAGCTGAGGCAAAAGGTCAATGGTGTTACCCACGGATTATATTTTAAAATAGATGTACTATTATTATGTTTAAGCAATTAATTTATGATTTAATTATAAAAACACTTATTATAATTATTTATACGTTGGTTATACAGCATTCTCTCGTTCCTATCATCCGATTGAGTGATGCCGTGGTTTTCTCTTGCGATAGAAAAAGTCGATATTAATTCGCATCGTACCATAATCAACGATATAATAGTATATATTGCAGTTGTATTATAATGCTGCTCTTTTAAATGATTAATGCTTAATTATAAATACAATAAAACAAAAATAACATTCATTGAATACTATAAGCACCTTATCCTTTGAAATGTGAATGTTTTGGTCAAAGTATAATTGACACGAATGGTTACATTGACAGATTGCTCCGTAAAATTTTAGTCTGTAAACTTATTTAGTCTATCAAAAATATCTTTAAAACGACATGTTACGACTTTAATACAACCTGCGCGACATAATAAGTTTACGTTTGGACGTTATGAAGACGCTTATTGACGATGAATATCGTATTTGTAATACAGCGCCGTTTTCAAATTCGGCTTAGAAGAAAGCGTTAGGAATGCCGTTAAGAATCTCTACAATTTAATAATAACAAAAACAATGGATCGCAGCTGATCGCATGGTATCGCGACTGGTTGAAAGGCTGGATCAGCCAGTCGATGTCGGAGAGAGGCGCACTCGCGTCAACAATCGGTGCCGGAAAAAAGCTGGGGACGTTTCTATCGGAAAGATAGCGATCGCTGTAAAAGAGGAGGAGATCCTCTCTCCTGACCGAACTCCCCCGTATCTGTCTTCCCCCAACTTGTAGTGCTCGAGAAAAGATTTTCTGCGGGTCCAGCGAGGCGAGCCGCGAGTATCGCAAGTGCGCTCGATGAGATCGGATCTACTTTGCTTATTATTTGGTTGCTCTTATTTGAATGCACAGGAAAATACCGGCATTTAAATGAGTGTCTTTATGTGCCTCGGGGCTCCGCGACTATCGCAGACCTGGAGTAAAAGAAAAGTCTTCCGCAATAGCACCTGCCAATTCCACGTCCAAATAAGTCGCTGGATCAGCGTAAGTTAACCCATCGTACCTTATGATTACTATATAACTTTAAGATATTTATTTATGTCACTTTTTCAATTGAAATAGCACTTGAACACGCGAGTATAGGGTTTGCATACATGTACATTATAACATATATATCCAAAAATTACGTATTTATTTTATTGTTTATTTAAACAGCTTTCAATTTATATTAAAGACAAGGATAAAAAATATATATTAATTTTCAATTTTATATTATAGTACGAAAATTTCCGTTATATAGATATCATGCACCTCTTTTTCACGATTTTTATACATGTATGTAATGCAGTATAAGTAATGCAATTTTAAAATGCGTTTTAATTTGAAAACGTGAAAGGTATTTGTATCGTAATATAAATACAAAAATAAACGAGAGAATATTTTTTATTAACATCAGGATATTCATATTATAATATTATTTATTATCTATGCTAAATAATATATTACAATGCTTTATATCGTGTATAAACATTACATTTTATACATTTGTATCCAAATTGTAATTGTTTCGACATCTATTTTATTTTCACATAAATCATAAGTTGTGTGAATCTATTTTGTATACAATTTTATTATATTACCTAAGCATATTCTTAATTGTATCTGTATGTCTATTTCAATCTGGCGTTGACAGACGATTTATTGAGACTGTTTTTTAAAAACGTATATTGGTTATCATGTTATAAGCGATTGTTGCAAATCAAATTAAAACACGTTTAAGCTTCCTTATCTATTCAAATGCGGATGCAGTTCTACATTAAGCTTGTAAAAGACAAGTAGTTAAAATACGGTGCACTGAGTAGTGTAAAGTGACGTAAAATGGTAAACAATTCTACTGTGTTTGCAATAAGAGTATGATACATATATGCGTAGTTTATAGTAGATTTAAGTAAATACATCAATTTTGAATTAATTTAATTTTAATTTTATAATATTCAATAATATACACGTCTTATAATTTTACTTTCACTGTTTTAGCGATCTAAAGAAAAGGAGCTGCTAAAAAAATATGAGGTACTTAAAATTACTAAATTATTACACATATATTATCTTCAGTACGTAAAACAACGCCGTATTTAAAATAATTTTTAAAAGGCATTTACAGTTAATATTGATTTAATACAATTTTACATAGTCTAATAAGCCCTTCAGTCAATTAACTGGAAATCAACTAATTTTGAATTCCTTCAAAATATAAGTAATAACTATATTGTATTATTATAATTATATAGCTTATATACGTATATAAATTAAGACGTTTCTTTTAAAAGATTAACACTGTACTTTTAAAATATTGAGTAATCCATTATCAAAAAATGCGATTAACTTACTTATAGTTTTGCGTTGAATGATAAGATTATCGTAATCGATATGTATTTGAATAAATATACAACATGCATCAATTGTTTTATACAGGCATATATGACTTTAATTAAGTTTTAACAATTCGTAATTGATTTATGTAATTACTTATTTATAACAATTTATAAGTAGATCCCTATTAAATAAATTTTTGTACAAATTTAGTTTGTATATTAAGAATATTTTCGCAAAATGACAAGAAAATTTAGAAAGTTATTTTAAAAATAATATTTTTAAATACAAACAGACTGCATCAATTTTATCATTGCGTGGCCTTAAGAATATTAAAAAACAGAATAATAAATATTGTCATTAAGAAAGTTTATTAATTATTAAGGACATTGCAAAAAACTATGAAAAATAATTATCAATAATTCAATTTAGAATAATAATTTTGCGTCTAAGATTATTTCTTTCTTTACAATAAAAGTTAAGTCATAAGTTTCAAAACAATTCTAATTCCCTTCATAAATCATGCAACTGAAGGCCAAGCTAGATTTACCTGTGCATATATAAACAAGGTATTGTTTTCAACTTACAATGTTTTGCGATAAGGTAATAATAGAATTGACGCTGCATCAGAGTAATCCATTTAAAATAAAAATACCAAGGTGTTCAATTCTTTATACTAGCTTATTGCAATTGCAGCAGTGACAGTAAAGAGTTTAACCGAGCCCAATATTTTGATCCTTTAGGATAAAATGGAAAAAAACCCATGGACTGGGAAACGTTGTCAATGAAAATGTGTATAAAAAGTTAACCAATGCGCCTTTGCTGATTGCAGAACAGCCTGAGGGGTAAGGTGATCGCGATCCGGCGTGAGGATCAGTCGGTATGGGAGCGACGGGCGCCCATGGCCCCGTCTAATGTCCGCCGGCTTATCCGCGCGGGGGTGAAGGTTATTGTACAGCCGAGCAATCGGCGCGCGTACCCTGCGGGAAGCTACCTAGCGGCGGGCGCCTCAGTTCAGGAGGATATAAGCAGCGCCTCGGTGATCTTCGGGGTGAAGCAGGTGCCAATCGACCAACTAATACCGAACAAGACCTACTGCTTCTTCTCGCACACGATTAAGGCGCAGGAGTCGAATATGCCCATGCTCGATGCAGTCCTCGATAAGAACATTCGGCTGCTGGATTATGAGAAGCTGACGGACGACAACGGACACCGGCTGGTGGCTTTCGGCAAGTACGCTGGTGTCGCTGGGATGGTCAACATCCTCCATGGCCTGGGGCTGCGGCTTCTAGCCCTGGGTCATCATACGCCCTTTATGGTAAGAATAAGTCAGACCGTTGCGTTGGATCGAGCTTCCGCTTTAACAATCTCTATATTTGTATGCAGCACATCGGACCAGCGCACAACTATCGCAACTCGGGGATGGCGCGGCAGGCGATCCGAGACGCCGGCTACGAAATCGCCCTGGGCGCAATGCCCAAGTCCATCGGCCCGTTAACCTTCGTTTTCACGGGCAGTGGCAATGTTAGCCAGGGCGGCCAGGAGCTCTTTCAAGAGCTGCCACACGAGTACGTTCCGCCGGAGATGCTGCGCAAGGTCGCCGAACATGGAGGTCTCACAGTAGAGCGCTTGGGCAGGTTGATTAAGGGAGTGAGCTAGTTCGACTGACCGATGCTTTATCTGCCCGTAGACACAAGCAAGATGTACGCCTGCGAAGTTCGCCGACGCCACCACCTCGAGCGTAAGGAAGGAGGGGGCTTCGACCCAGAAGAGTACGATCAGCACCCAGAGCGCTACACCTCGACCTTCAGCCGACAGATCGCCCCTTACGCCTCGGTGATCATCAACGGGATTTACTGGGCGGTCGACTCACCTAAGCTATTGACCATTCCCGACGCGAAGAACCTTCTGCGGCCGGCATACACGCCCTGGTTGCCCATAAGCGTTGGTGCCCCGGCTTTGCCTCATCGGATGCTCGCCATCTGCGACATCTCCGCCGACCCGGGTGGCAGCATTGAGTTCATGAACGAGTGCACAACCATTGATACGCCTTTCTGCCTATACGACGCGGACCGCAACAAGGACACCAAGTCCTTCAAGGGTCCGGGTGTCCTTGTATGCTCGATCGACAACATGCCGACGCAGTTGCCCCGCGAGTCGACCGACTTCTTCGGCGACCTTCTCTTCCCCTACGCCATCGACATCATTCAGTCGGATGCAAGGCGACCCTTAGAAGATCACTCTTTCACCCCTGCCGTCCACGGGGCCATCATCGCCTCGAACGGCGAGCTGACTCCCGGTTTCCAATACATCCAGGAGTTGCGCCAGCAGAGCACCTGCCGCAGTAAGTCCAAGGACAGCGGACCATTTGACAAGAGCCGTACGGTAAGTGCGAGCGCCGCGCCGCGCTGCCTGTCCGGAATGCGTACTCAGCTCTGCATTCTCTCTCGTTGTAGGTTCTAGTCCTAGGGTCTGGTTATGTCTCGGGACCGCTAGTCGAGTACCTCCACCGGGACGACAACCTCCACATTGTCGTGGCCTCGCAGCTGAAGGAAGAGGCGGAGGCTCTGGCTGCCAAGTATCCGGGGGTTGAGTCCCTCTGCCTGGACGTCTTGGACAATCCGGGGGGTGCCATAGAAGCGATCGGTGCGGCCGACGTGGTAGTCTCGCTCCTGCCGTACGCGCTGCACCATGTCGTCGCGAAAAGCTGCATCCGAATGAGGAAGCATCTCGTCACTGCCAGCTATCTGAACGACCAGGTCAAGGCCCTGCACAAAGAGTGAGTGCCGTTCTGACCCTTGCTTACAGCACTAACTCGACCACTCATAGCTGGTTATCTAGGGCTGAGGCTGCCGGTGTGACGATCCTTAACGAGGTCGGCCTCGACCCGGGGATCGACCACCTCCTTGCACTCGAGTGTTTCGACGATGTGCGCCAGGCCGGCGGGCGCATCGAGTCCTTCACCTCTTGGTGCGGCGGACTACCCGCACCCGAGTGCTCTGCCAATCCCCTGAGATACAAATTCAGCTGGTCTCCACGGGGTGTCCTTCTCAACACATTATCGCCTGCCAAGTACTTCCACGAAGGACAGGTAAAAAACGCATTATTTTATATAATTCGCATAAATGTGTGTCGCTAAAAATCTAATGAAATTCATTAGTACATAAATGGTGTTCTAAATTGATTATGGTTTAATTAACTTTTTACACCGAGTGAATTAAACGATTCTTACTGTTTCATATTACGTGCAAGCAGATAGTTGAGATAGCTGGAGGCGGCGATTTGATGTCTACGATTCAAAACCTGACCTTTCTGCCGGGCTTCGCTTTTGAGGGCTTCCCGAACCGCGACAGTACTGTATACAAGGAGCTCTACGGAATCCAACAAGCGCACACTGTTTTGCGGGGCACCCTAAGGTTCCGCGGCTACGCGGACACGATCCAGGGTCTGCAATTGCTCGGGCTAGTCGACCCCAACACGCACCCGATACTCCATCCGAATGGTCCCGAAATCACATGGGTAAAGTTCTCGAAAAGAAAGCCTCTTTAAATTACTAATATTCATATTGAATGATTTGGTATGAATGATAGCGTTATATACTGACTACTGAGTTTCTTCCATTAACCTTGAGGAAAAAAAAACGAAAAAATCATAGCAAAACATGATAAAATTAAATTGATTCTTACATAAATCTTATCCAATTCTCCGATCATTTATGTCTTCTCCATTTCCTTAGAAATTTCATTATTTTGAACCTTCTTTTTTTGTCAAAAATAAGATTTGTTTAGAATTTCCTTTGTAGGTAATAAAATAGTTATCATAGAACAAAAGAAGTTTTGATTGATTAATATCTAACACAAAAGAGTAGCAAAAGCAGTTGTGATTTATTATAAAGATTTTATAATAATAATATGTGATATAGCCAATCACAGATTTGTTCTTCTAGTACTTCCTTTACTTTATCCAAATATTGTTGAATAATAATTTCAGTATCTGTTACCTAAATGTGTAAGTCATTATTAATTATTCTTCAGCGGACTCTGGTGTGCAATCTGCTAGGCCTAGCAAACGACGATATATTCTACGAGAACCTCAAGCGCAAGCTCGCTGAGCGCCTGGGCTCGGAAGATCGCGCGCGTGCCGTTGAGGACTTGGGTCTCTTGCAAGACTCGCAGGTTCATAAGTTGGGCACGCCCATCGACACCCTGAGTCACTACCTCTCGCGACGACTCGTCTACGACGCCTCCGAGCGCGACCTCGTCGTTTTGCGCCACGAGATTGGCATCCGCTGGTCGGACAATCGGCTCGAGGAGCGCGGAGTGAACCTCGTAGCCTATGGCGACGCCGCGGGACATTCTGCTATGGCCAAGACCGTCGGCTACCCAGCCGCTATCGCCGCCAAAATGATCCTCGACGGTGATTTTCCCATGCCTAGATGTTACTCTGGCATTTGCCCTGAGCTCAGTATTTCCAATGGAAAAGTCTCACCGGATCCTTTTCGTTTTAGGAGAGATCCAGCAGCGCGGGATTGTACTGCCTTTCAAGCCGGACATTTACCGACCGATGCTGAGTCGTATCCGAGCCGAGGGCCTCGAGTCCTTCGAGACGTCCAAGTGGTTGTGATCATCTCCAAGATGCGTTACTCTATACAATATCATTCGCAAGCTTTTGTATATAGAATAGTTTCGAAAATGTAATTATCCCGTGGGCGCTGTAGCAATGATAATATTCAGAGCAGCGTTTATTTATCGGTGAACCTCAGAGCTCGCGTTATTGTTATCGTTGTTATTGTTACGTTATACAATAATATATACGTACATATACGCGCGCGCGCGCGCGCGTGTGTGTACATATATATAGAGATAGATAGATAGATAAATAGATATATAATACGTATAACTAACTAACTATACAAAGAAATTCCATACGAATGACTTTGAACAACTTTGGACCTTTTTGCTTGCAATGACATTTTACTCCATCACAAGGCATGTATAATTGGTGAGCTCGGTCACTGCCGTCCTATGATGGATTCAACACTGAAGGAAATAGATGCACGCCTATCCTGCGGCGGGTGGCGCGCGGACGCGGCGTCGCTGGCCTCCTGGGCCTGCTGCTGCGACTGCGGCGGCGTCGGCGTCGGCGGCGCCAACTCCTGGGGCAAACAGGCCAGCCAGGAGAGGTTGGGGTAGCTGGGCGCGGGCTCGGAGGGAGGGGCCGGCTCGAGGACGCGCGCCTGAGCCAACTGGAGCCGGTGGCGCTGGAAGTTGCGTAGGCGACGCTGGTAGGCGGCCGCGGCACGCTCCGCGTCCTCCGGGGCGCTCAGCTGGTCCTGAGCCTGTTGCTGACGGCGCAGGGCCACCTGGGCGGCCATGACGCGCTGGCGCTCGACCACCAGGAGGCAGCAGGCGCACCGGCACTCGCGCCACGCGCACTCGCGCTTGTGGCCCTTGAGGCCCGAGACGACCCCGTGGTTGCGACAGCGCGCGCACTTGGGCCGCCTCGCCGCGACCGCCCCGCCCGGACGCTCGGCCTCCGTCGGCATCGCGCACTTGCCTGTCGCCCTCCGAGTCTGGAGCGCGACTGCGTCCGCCGGCCGACAAAGGACCCGCGGTGCCTCGGCGACAGGCCGCCCTCTCTGAGGACACGCCCCGTGGACACGCCCCGCCCAATCGCCGCACGACTGACGCCTGCGCCCGTGCCCGGACCCCCCACAGCTTATTAATAACTCCCCCGCTTCGGCTTTTTTAGGCGCTCGGTAAGTCGCGCCTCCCCCATCAGCTGCCCCGCATCGACTATTCGGCTCCGCCACTGCCGTTTCCAAATCCAATTGATGAGCTTTCACTCTTCTGCCTTCATTCCGCGGTTCGCGAGCATGAGATCCAAAAAAACAAAAGATCCAAATGTATGCATAACCATTCAGATGGTACAAGCGCTCAAAGTCGAGTAAACTCTTTTGCTTATTTTTCGGTTGGCTAAAGTATCCTAACAGCTCTTGTATATCGAAATAATTAATACATGTTTTCCTCAAAGTACCTATATATTTACATCAAAAAATTGCATTATTTGTTTTGCCTGTATATTGTATGTCCCTATTATGCACGGAAGGACGTTATAAATATTAATAATTCTGTCATCATGCAGGCTTGCCTCTAAAAATCTAGGTATAATAAAAAATTCACCAAAAACCTATATGTACATCTTCTAAATAATAAGTATATACGCAGAAGTAATAACATGCTTAAAGAACAGATGATTCCAAAAGATTTTTTAAACACTGTAAGCTTTTCCGACTTCTAGCGGTGACGCATGTCACGTGTCAAAAGTCATACCAGGAGAATTGAAAAGTGGAAAGAAACTGATACCGCGAGGGCGTATATATGTGGGGCGTGTGCGCATCGTACCGGATGGGTGACTCTGTTTGCTTTTTTTTATCCAGAAAAGTGAAACCACTTTAGGGATTTATCTTCCGCGACATTCAAATAACTTGCGGCTTTGTTATAGTTGCAGATTTTTTCTTTAATGATCGACTAAATATTTGTAAAATAATAAATTGTTTCAACTCCTTAATACCGATCGAAATTCACACATAGACATATGTACAGATGTACATATTTGTGAACATCAAACCTGCAAGTTTCACATCAGTTAACGTAAATTAATGACTGCGATTTAATAATAAGTTCAAGAATAAATTTTCAAAAGCTTCGTTGGCAACAGTAAATTAAGAATAGCTCGCAAAGTTGCTACCGATACGATTTGACCGACTGACCGATTGATTTATCGTCACAAGCTCGCGACATCCGCGCGACTGCGAGTGGTGATGTCGGCTTTGATGGAACCGCGGCCACGAATCGACTTCAAGAGCTCGTTAACTCACGACGAGATATGCCCGCGCAGCGCAGCGGTTTAATATTAGTCCGAAGAGAGCGGAGAGTCGTGTTTTCGGAGGGCGCGACGCGGCTTCCGGGGCTTATTACGCGCCACCTCGTCAGATGTTTTTGTAAATTGCTACGTTGTTGACTCAGGCGAATGCATCGCGGTATCGGTGGCTGCTTTCGTCAATATTTCTCTTCCAGCACATCCTTCGCTGCTAGCCGTGTAGAATCCCGGACGCACCACTTAATATAAAAAGCCCTCACGCTCGATACTCTATGCGCAGGATAAAGCAAGGAATAAAGCGCAGCAAAAAGCTGATTGCACAGCGACACGTGGCCTACTCGAAGTTATCACAACAGCATACACACATATATATATATATCGCGAGGTAGAAAACGAAGAGGCCGCCAGCAAGATCTCGCGGACAGTTGACAGCGGCTCCACCTTGTCCGCCGTCAGAGTCGGGAGAGTGGCTGGCACGCTTCCCTCGTCCTCGAGGCGCGGTGGCATCTTTCGCTTATCGGCTGTAAAAGTCACGTGGTACAACTCGGGTCTCTTGAAGCTTGATCGGTTATCGAACGGCTGCGTGTACATGACAAGGATTGAAGGATCGGCGAGAGGGGCGTGAAGAAAGCCACGGGCCGTCATTCGTCCTCTGACCTCGAGTCCATCGACATCCTTGAGCGCGACTGGGAGCAGCGGACCAGGGATATGCGGCGGCGGGCAGGGCTGCAGCGCCCGTAGGAGACATCGCTGAGATGCCGCACTGCGTGGGAAGTTATGGTTGGTACTTCGGCAAGTTCCTCCTCGGACTCTCGGGAGTCCTCGCCCTCTACTATGGCTACATCAAGGAAAAGTAGGGTTACTGCGACTATGGCGACTTGCCGTCCGTTACCTAACCTCCTCCCTGCGAACTAATCCCGAATCCTTGCAGGGCCGCCTCGGAAAAAAACCTTTGCTCCATCTCCCGAGATGAGGATGCGGAACGAAGACGGGGCAAGTGAGTCGCGTTGGCCCTACGAACGCTCCCGTCCGGTATATCCTATAATATTATATAAACGTTGCAATGGCGGCGTCATACACGTATATCCCTCGCGCGTCGTATGGCCAACGATATAAGTATAGTAACCGTCCAACGGTCTAATGATCGAACACTAATAACCTTTAGTCTTGAATTTACGAATGAAGGATGCTGTGCGAGCGTTGCAGCGTCAAGCAAGGGTAGGTAAATCTGGCCCCATCTGCCTCTTCCACTCGCTACATTTTTGCTGCACTTGCAGGGTGCAAACCAACGTGCGCATCAAGTGTGTCTGCAAGGAGCGAACCAAAAAATCCATGCCCGTCAAAGAGCTCTAAAGGCAAAGGCGTCATCATCAGCGGCTCGCAGTTGCGAGAGCTACTGAAGGAACAAGTTCCCCGGTTCATCGATGATCTGGAGCAGGTGCCTGCATGGCCCAAGCCAATCTATGCCGCTCTCGGCTCAACTCCATAATCTCATATCTCAGTGTTCATCTAATATTTGTGTCCCCTACTAGAATTTTCGATCGTTATCCAGTTAATAATAAAGCTACGCCCACTCGGATGTATTTTGCCAACAATTGTATGCACTTGATATGATTCCCATAATGATGGCAAATAAGTTCGCGCATAAACTGTTCACGTGTAAGGATTTCACAGGTTATGTGAGAAAAAAATATCTCGCACAATCTTGTAATTTTGTGTTTCTTTTACATTCACTGCATTGAAATTTGTGTATAGTTTCAAAGTATAGAAAATGCTCCAAAGTACTGTTATTTCAGTGTTTGTTTGATAGTTTGAAATTATTATCGAAATCAATTAAAAACGAAAAAAGTATGGACAATTATTGTTTTAATGTAATTTTGTCTATTCGTGCGATTCCATTTGTATGCAAATTTTATTGAGCAAGTCCATAGCAGTAGTTTCATATTGTTACCGATTGAAATATTCACCTTGGAAAGCATAACTTGAAATGGGGAACAAATAATTTTCGAATCAATGCTTCCTTCATTTTAACTTTCGATTTACTCAGAACGTTTATTAATATCATTGCGGAATGTACTCAAATAGAGTACTAGAGAAAGAGCTAGAAATTTTCCTAAATTTGGCACAAGTCTGAGCTAATAACAAGGCAAAAGAAGTCGTTAACAGTTCTCTGTTTGATCCTCAGGCGATCAAGTTAAAGTTCAGCGGGTCACCTTTGGGACACTCGACGCGCCTGGAGAGCAACTCGTGCCGGCCTTGCAAGGGCTTAATGGACGCGTCCAAGTCGGATACTCTGCAGATGCTCCACGGGCCACCCGGCCAGAAATGCGGGGGATGTCCGCAAAACCGGCGCACTCCGAGCCCCCAGCGAAGGCGGACCGACGAATGTGGCTGCACCGAACGGCCGTCTCTCTGCGAGGTTCTCCAATGCACGACGACGTACGACGTGCGACCGTGCGACCAGAGCTTCGCTTCCATCTCCATGCTCGAGGAGGACTTCAACCGGAACTGCGAATATCTCAACAATCTAGAGGGCTGCGAGCCTGTGCAGGTAGCTTTTGAGTCTATGGGGTTGTTAGGACTTTGCGTCTCACATCTCGCGGGTCGCACGCAGACCTCGACCGACTGCAAATGCTCAGACACCGGAACTGAGGTGGACGATTGCACCTCCGCGCCCAGCTATTGCTGCTGCCAGGACTGCGACACTCGGAGGAAGCGCCAGCGGCCACGTTGCTCCTCTCCCCGAAGGGCGTGTCCTTCGCCCCTGCCCCCGATCCGCGATCTCAGCCCGACCTCTCCCTGCGAGCCGACGCTCCGCCCTAAGACCGCTCGAGTCAACCCGTGCGTCGACAAGTCGACCGTCCAGCAGAAGGTACGCTAGCACCGCTGGGTGCTGCAGTCCGGGCTAACTGTTTCATCCCTTGCAGCGCACCAAATTCAACGAGTCGGCCAAGCTCTTCAAGAAGCTCTACAATTGAGCCTTGAGGAGCGCCGAGAGGAGCCAGGCCCGGGTCATCGGGGCCGCCTGAGCCCCGGCCCCACTCGATTAATAACCGCCCGCCCGCCGCCTGACGCTGCTATAAGCGGAGCCCCGCTAACGAGCCAAGCTGCTCGACACTTTCCCGCGCGTCCTTGCACCTCGACACCAAGCATCCCATTAGAATTCCCGCGGCTACCCGTTCGGACTAACTGTCCAAATAAATTGATGACTCAACAGTATCTTGTTAAATCCATCGACGGTCCGATTATGTACTAATAGGCATTAAAGAGCGTTCTTCATGTTCTCTTTCTCTTTATTTTATTAAAAAGCAAGTTTGAAATACTCGCGGATTCTCTTTTCCCATTAGAATCGCTTTGAAATTGTAGGAAGCCTCTGTCGAGTACTTTACTTTTCTTTTATCGCGCGCGTTCCGTCCCAAAGTACAATTAAGAGTGACTCGAGTTCCCAGAAAATTCCAGTTGATAATTATTAGTATTAATAAACTCCTCCGACCGTCTAATAACGCCTGGAGCTTGCAGAGGAAAGTCGTGGTGAGCTGTGCGAGCTTATTTTTGTCACGATTTATCATTTTCCGCACGTGCGAGCGCCACGACATGAATGACCAGCTTTGTGAGGAAGATTAGTATGTCGGTGGCATTGTTGGACCTTTCATGTATACATCAAATAATGGAGTTTTTAATAAATAAAAATGCAATCTGTCATTAATTATTATTATATATATATATATATATATACATATCAATTATATCTTTATACAAATTTTGTCTTGATATCGAATTTAGATATAATATCATTCTATGCAATAAGAATCATTAAAAAATGTACAATGATTTTAAAAGAAAAGTAGTAGATAATAACTCGGTATAATGCAATAAGGAAAACGAGAACTAGAGTAATCGCGTAAAATGAACTAATATACCTCTTACTTGCATTCCACATATTCACGACTGCACATAAGTGAATTATACTTTTGAGGCATAACCTACACGGGGTTCGTTAATTGCTTTTTTGATCATGTTCGATGGTTATTTCAAAGCCAGTGAGAGAGTAAAGATGTTAAACGAGCAAACTGGCCGGCTGTCAGTTGCGAGCGCACTTCCCTCCTTCGGCGTCTCTTTCGGGAAACGAAAATACGAGAGAACCAAAGTGACCTGGTCTATTTCTAAAGTTACTGTTCCCAACGCGAACATATGTCACTCACAGCTGATTATTTTTCCCGTTTCGATTACACTTTCGGTTCTGTTAAGAGAAGATCAGCTTGTGACAATGTTCCACAGCTACACAATAACACGCGTATTTTTTTCTCGTTTCGGTGAACTACATAAAATGGGGTTGTCAACAAAGAAAGATATCCGAATGAAAGCTTGAAAAGCTATAAATCGACATTCCACGGATATATTAGATTCGTAAATTAATTTATCACATTTTCTACTTCTTTTAAAAATGTCATATATATAAAAAATAACTAATAACTACTTTCGATAAAAAATACTTAATTTTATAAGTAGCAATAGTTTTGTATAGATTTGTTATTTGTAATGACTTTCAGTATAAGTTAATTAATGATGATTGACCTAGCAATTGCATTTATAAAAAAAATTTATATTTATACTTCGGTTTCACAATACTTAGTATTCAAAATTTTTTTTATTATTTCACTAGTAAAATGACTTTTAAAGACCTTAAAAACTTAAATTGGCATACAACTTAAGAATTGCATAATTAAAATTATTCAAATAATAAATTGTATATTATTTTCGCTAACCAAACACTATTAAATAATATAAAAACATTGGTTTCATCAATCATATAATATAATTCTCGATGGATAACAGACTCTGTTGTGTGTAGCAGTCAAATATCCATTTACTGTTTATAATTTGAATAGATCTCGTACTGTTTACGTCCTCTACTTGTCTTTTGTATCGATCTATTATATCTGCAGAAACGAAATCGTTTATGAATATATAATTTACACTTGCATTCAAATCAGTGGACTTAACCCCACTCATAAAAGTAAAAGAATATTGTTCAATATCTAAATGATTTTGAAAATAACCAACAATACCCCGAAAAACACCAAAAGGTGAAACGTGATTGTCAAATAAAATTTTGTCTATTTTTTTCATTTCCGCAATTGTAAAATCTGCATATTCATTTGCCTACAAGTTTTTAAATATCAATTAATATGTATTACATGAATTTGTGAAATTATTGGTTGAATTTTGATGTGTGCAAACTTACTGTTTCGTCAATTTTCGCTAAAGATCGTTTTAGACTTTCCTCATTAGCAGCATCCGTATAACTATCTGAATAGTGATCATATAATTGATCCATTCTAAGTTTAGTTGAATTTTGCATAGAAAACAATTCCCAATGATAAAATTCCTGTATTTTTGAGATATTCTCTGGTTTGGTAGCTCTTTTCAACCAAGAAAGACTCACAACGTCATACTTTTTACTCGATATTACATTTTGAGCTTTTAACTAAAAATTCATCAACTTTTATTATATTTGACTATAAATTAAAATCATATTCAAGCTAAAATATTGCATTGATTTAAATATATTTTTAAAAGATTAAAAACTATCTTACTGTTTTTGAATCTCCAACAATTACACAAAATGTATTTTCTCCTGGATTTTGTACCTCCTTTGCCATATGTTCTTGCAAAATTGAAGATATATCATTTTTGTTCATCTCTTCATCTCCATTTATCACACAAATCTCCTTGCCATTAAACAAACGTGATACACGCGTATATTCGTAATTTTGACCAGATACAAACGGTTCATAAACCATTTTACGAAATTTAGTTTTTCGAATTTTTGGTACTACTTCTTCCACATCATCGTTAATATCATCAGCCGTTACTTTTCTTTTAGTTAGTTTTTGCACTGCTGTATATTTACTCTGTAAATATTAAAATTAGGTTCCAAACTTTTAATTTTGTAAAGTAATATGTAAGGCTAACAAAAACATTACAGTCTCATCTCTACACAACTTAAATTCACGATTTTACGATAAATTCATAAAATAACATTTCCTAAATTGTAACAAAAATTAAAAGAATACCATTTCAAATTACCTTAACAAGTTCCGTGAATTCGGTAACGGAACATGTGTTGTACCAAGGTTTGTCAAGTCTCAATTTTAATACTCTAGGAAATCGCAAAGTATATCCTGTTGGATAAGAACTAGACTTTATAATCTCTGTTGCACGAATTTCTAAAATTAAAGAATGTTTTGGAGATATCCAAACATCTGGTTGCTGTAACTGTAAAATATTTTTTTAAATTATTAGAATAAAATATATTTATTTTTACGACATCAAAAATAAAAAAACTCACTCTTGGAGCAAATACACCAACAGGCTTGCTACTTTTCCAATTTGGCCTAAATATTTTCTGAATTGTTTGTAGTTCGTTGTCATTTAATCCTGACCGAACACTGACTACCGCAAAAAATTCTGAGGGCATGCCATTTTTATTAGTCGGTGAATTTGCAACTCCAACCAAAAAACTGCTTATTATTCCACTGCATCTACCTTGTCCATAATAACCACCTAATATGATAAGATCCAAATCTTGGACTAATCCATCAGAGTACTGAAATAAAATATCACCTTGCAAAATATTCGACTCCAAATAACAACTGATTAAATTAATATAAATAGTAAAATCAAACAACTTTACTTCAGCCTTAATCTTGTAGCAACCGCTATTTTCACGAATATTGGGCTTGTATAAAGTATCAGGTTTCTTAATAACAATACCTTCATCATCGTTGTCTAAACAGGTGTTAAATATCTCGATAAGTTGTTCTCTAAAAGTGTGATTAAGAAGATATTATTTCTGCAGATTATATGCAATGTTGAATGATTAAATATTGACCGATTAGAAACAATTTTGGTGTTACACTTCATTAAAATCCCTTCTTTTTCCGTAAACGCTTTCTTTAAATAATCTAATCTTTCTGAATAAGGTTTATTGATTAGTATTTCATTGTTGTAATATATAATATCATAGATTACAAAACAGGGTTGATAGCAACTTTTTTCAGTTAACTTTTTAACGTCATAATTTAGAGCCTTAGATCCGAAGCATTTCTTCGTTTTATGCCAGCCCATAAGTTCGCCATCTAGAATAATTGAATAACAGTCTTTGTTCAAAAGTAAAGCTATATTAGAAGTCAAAAATCCACCTGAAAAATTAATTTTTGTTTATTTTTTATATTAACACAACTCTGCGTGAAAATCTGGAACAACATATGCCAAATACATACCCGATTCAGAATCTGGTCCATAACTGGTATTATGAGTAATGTCATATCCTTGCCTTGTAAAATATTTGAATCTTCCATCTTTCAGGTGCACCTGCAACCTTTCACCATCGTACTTAGTTTGCACGCACAATTGCTCGTTGTTAACAAAAAATTTTCCTATTTGTTCAATTTTAAATCGTTCCAGCAACATAGGCTTAATGTGAGAAAAAAGTTCTATTGATATTTGAAAATTTGCATCCTCATTAGTCGAATCTGAAAATCTTTCACAAACTCGGCGCAAATTAGAAGTGACATTAAACAATTCCTGGGCATCTTTATGTAAAGCTAATAAAATAAACATAATAAAATTTCGATAGAATTTTTTATATTGAATATCTTTGTATAGTGTATTCTACCTTGAAATACTTTCTTATGAGTAATCCCCAATCTCAAATCCTTCAAAAGTAGCCTTGTTAGCCACTTTAATTCTATTGCACTAATTTTACGAATAAGATAAATAAAATGCTCGTCCTTGTTCTTACTACATTCATGACAATTTGCGATATTATTAAGAAATTTATTGACATTTTGAATAGTCATAGAACTGCTGTCTTCAAGCAAGCGACTACGCATCATCCAAAAAATTCTTTCTGCTAAATCATCGCTTTTGTATCCTAAATCGGTCGGTTTTCTGGATAAACGAGATTTATTTGATTCATTTTAAATCAAAAATAAATACAATTATTAATATCTACGTACTTATAATTCATTAATTTTTTTGCGTTGTCACTCTTTTTCCCCAGACAAAATACTCTTGTGTACAATTGAGCCAATGATTTTGATTTCATTCCATATGGACCTCTGTCGCGCTCCAAAGATGGCAAAATCAAGCGAAAAATTGGAAATAGAGAAATATCCTGAGCAACGTTTCCAAATTATTAAAAGATAAAAAAAATAATATTGTACATAAATATATTATAGATTTAATCGATTAAATGTTGTTGACTAATTTTTAACGATGCCTGAGCAACAAAGAAGATGCAATGCTATTCTTCGAATTCTTACCGCATCCGGATATTGAGTTCTCATTTTATGCGCATGAATACGACATTCTCTAATAAATTTTTGTAATTCTTCGAATTTTTTAGATCCATTTGTTTTAGCTATTCTTTCAAACAGTTTGCATAATTGCATAAATTCTATTTTTGAGTCCAAAGTAACGGACATTCTCTGAAAAATGTTAACAGTTATTATACAATTTATTATATTAACTTACATTATATATAATTAAAAGTTAGTTTCATTTTTTTATTACATGAAAATTCTTATACGAATACTTGAAGGTTTGAACTTAAACAAAAGTCACAAAGAGTGAAAATATAAACGTATAATTTTTTTTTAAATCGGCTAGAACTGGAAAGAGAATTAGACAGAAAGTAAACTGAACGTTCTTTAAAGTAACTGTGATAAAGGGCTGACATTAAAGAACATTAAGGATGAATTCAAAATAATTTATGTTCATCGCGGCATTTTTTTACTTGTAAAAACAATTATATAAAAATTATTGTTGAAAAACGAAAAAATATAGTGATTATTACAGTCTTGTTCAAATTAAATTAAAAAATATAAAAAAAAATTATTTCCTTTTAAAAAAAAATTTTAAGAGCATTACAACGTTTTTTCGTTAATTATTTATCACAATATAGCCATTTAATGCCTTACTTTATGAATTTATCCATGGAAAATATGAATATTGAAACGTGCTAACCGACAAAATTATTTTTTTAATAAATATTTTTTATATCTCTTTACTTAGTTTTTCTCTTATAAATTCATTCTAATATATAAGTTTTTTATATTGTCATTATTTGGAAGAATCAGTACATCTGATGCTCTAAAACTTATTATAAAAATAAAGTACTCAACTTTCTGTTCCTTGTGAGTCTCAAAACTCTCCGAACCGAACGATATCGCTCGTTAATGTATTGTTTAAAATGCGTTGCACGGTATAAGGTATATTTAAATATAATTTAGCGTATTAAACTTATTTTTTTTAAATAGTTAGGTTTGAAAGCAGAAAAAAATAAAATTCATACTTAAAAAATAAATAGATGTTTATTTCTTTTCATATTGTTATATACTCCTCGAGATACATTCTAGCTAAATGATGATTTTCAGCATGCGTGTAGATTAAATGTAGGTTGAAAGCAGCTTCTTTCTTTAAATCTAATAAGGTGGAATTTTTCTCAACAAGTTCTGGTACTTTAGACTCAAGAACAAGTTTATAAAAATGTACTGCACTTGGTAATAATCCAAGTTGGTGAAAAGATCTGGCCATATTGTAATTGGCTTCCTGTGCTCCTTGTTCGCCTCGTAATTGCATATATGTTTTCATAAAAGCAATGGCTGAAAATATAGATTGATTAAAAACAACTGATTATGAAACTTAAAACATTATTATTATTAATTAAAAACATGATCAGAAGTAATCTTTAATATTTATCTATCTTACCTTGAACGACAAGCTGATTCTTTTTAGCAAAAAACTTCTGACATGCCATTTGTAAAAGAGTGATTGAAACTAGCAGGGCCAGAAGAGGACTTGGGTTCACTTTAAATAATGAGACGTAATCGTTCAAAGCGTATTTGTACGTTCCAGATACTAAACAATTGTTTGCATGCAATATGTGAAGATATGAAAATGCGTCTTCCTTGCCCAGTTGTCTCATCATAAATCGGTTGTGTCTTGAATCTTCGGCACGTTGAATAATAATATTTAACAAGTTCCATGGTTTTGACTTCTTTCGACTCCTTACCAGTTCTCGAACAACGTTGAAACCGTTGTAAGAATCATTGTTGCGTATGCAAGAAATCAAGCAAAGGTACATCAAATAGTTGTTTTCATTGGAAAACTTTTTTGATGATAAAGCTGTAAAACATATCCTCTGTAACAAGCCAAACTTTTTAAGCTTGCAAGCTACTTGGCACATTTGCAGAAGTAATTGGAACTCTTGCTTTTTAGAAGGTTCATTATTTATTGAAAATGTAGGTAAATTTTCATCAACTATAGATTCACCGCGAGATAAACGATCTCGTTGTAATATTTCTATTCTTTGACGAACACCACTGGTCCTGCTTAGAGCAGTAAGCTCCAATTTTGATCTTAGAGTTATGCAATGCCTCGATAGTAAAAGCAAACCGGATTCAAAGTATTCGGTGTATCTTTTAACTTTCAGTAATAGTTTGGTTCTTTCATAAATTACCCCTGGATCAAGAATATCTGTTTCTGGATCTTGTTTTAAAATTTGTGTTGCTTTATTAAATTGACCCTTTAGTTTATACAATTTAGCTAATTCCATTCGTGCTCCCAAATGTTGAGGTGATAATTTCCTTACTATCTCATATGATTTAATACCTTTATTTAAATCTTTGCAACCCACCCAACATTCAGCATGTCTAAGCCAAACAGCAGCTAAACTAAAATTTTCACTATTAACTAATGGTTCCAATAAGCTTAAAGCTCTTTTATATTCTTGTTTATTCATGAATGCTTCTGCAATGTCCAAAAATAGATCTCCTGATACTTCAGGGTTCTCTAAAGAGTGAAATTTTGATACTAGTGTATCAGCAATTGATATTTCATTGAGCTCAATTAATGAAATTATACACTTGGCTTTCAAATCTACTGCTAAATCATCTGGAATATTGCAAAGCCTTATTTTACTGATAGGTTTAATATCTAGTTCAGTCAATTCACAATTGACTGAATTTACCATAAAATATTCTATACAAATTGGAGTAAATTTTGTAAGTATATCTAAACATCGATTAAATTGTTTTACAGCTATTAAAAGTTCAGTAATTATATTAATTTCTTCAAGAGTAGCTAGCTGTGGACATTTTTTAAAAATATTTTCCATTCCCTCTAAAGCTATTTCATACATATTTTGCTGCATACAACGTTTAGCTAACATAATAGCATATTTCATTATGTTTGGACCATCTTCTGGTCCCAATTGATGAAGTAATTTTGAATAAGCACGGATGTAAGCTTTTTTATCTCCATACTTATCTTGGAGTTTTGCACGGGTTTCATATAATTCAATATTTTTTGGACTAGCTTGAATGGCTTTAGAATAACAAGTTAGAGCTTGTCTTAGATTTCCAAATTCTAATGAAGTATTAGCTAAGCGTACCCATTGCTCTGAATCCCTAGGACTAAGATGAGCAGCTATTAAAGCAAACTGTAAAGATTTATTTGGTTGATCAGTTTCATAAATCATTGACAGAGTATGAAATGGTTCAGGAGCATTTGGAACTTGTCTGTTAAATGGATACATAAATTAATTAAAATCACTTTTAAACAAATGATACAAAAAATGTAATATTAATAAACCTTATTATTTCCATACACATTTGAGTAGCTAATTCAACTTCTCCTCTTGCATATCTTAAATTAGCTTCTCCCATGAGACCCTGTAAAGCAACTGGTAAAGTTCTTCTTGTCCTTTTTGGGCGAGTTTTAGCAAGTTTCTCAACTTTTTGTATGTTAACTTGATTATTTGTTTCAGTGATTGAAACTTGATCCGAAACAATACTAAAATAAATATACCTTTATTTTTTCTTCTAAATTATTGCTACATTATGTAATATTAAAATATTATATATATACTTACCTTGTTGCTATTTCTTCTACTTCAATGTCTACATCTTGATCCATTCTGACCGTAAATTCAGAAAATGTTAATTCACCATTCAAAAATTGTTTTGTTAACAAGTTTTCTTCTTCAGTAGAAAGCACATATTGTTCTTCTACATCAGACACAGCTTCATCATTTTGACTATACTCGATACATTTCACATTGTTTACTGTTACATTTTCAGGTATTCTTTGAACCTTTATTGCTTCAGCTTCAACAAATTCACCCAAATCAAGATTCATATTATTAATAGTTAATGGATCTAGTTCTTCAATTTCTACAGGAACTAGCTCAACAGAATCATCTATAATAAATGATTCTTGATCTGTGATATGTGCTAGTTCATTAATCATTTTTGTTGTCAGGTCACCTTCCTCTTGTGATTTTTTATCAGACTCTATTGTATTATTCATTGTAACAAACTTGGTAGTACAGTAATTATTCAATTCTTCAGTTGAATTTAACAAACACCACTTCAAGTAAAAATAATTTTCACATAAAAAATAAAATATCTTTCTTAATTTGATATTTTGAACAAAATATTATGTTCCATCAATTCATTTTAAAACACTCTTAATATATACAGAAAACAGTCCACAATTATAAATTAAGAAGTAATAAACATTTTAAAAAATGTATACTTTAATTTTTAAATAAATTATAATTTTATAAATACCATCCCTAAACAAATTTAAATTGTAATAGTTTATGCACATTTAAATAAAAGATTATCCTGTATTAATTATTTTTATAAATTTTTGTAAATACACAAGATATAAGCAAAAACCTGAGAGGCAGTAAGAATATTGGTTATGTCCAGATAGTGTTACCTGCAGAACAATGTTCCTCTATAAATTCTGTTTAAGCTTCCTGTCAATCTGCCTAATATCTATAAATGTATTTTGTTTCTCATGTAGATATTCTGACAATACAAATTGATGCTGATTTCCTTTTAAACTTGTATGAACTTATCATTTTTGTGTGCAGGTACAAACTTGCTTAGTATGTACTTCGACTTTATAGACTGACTTGGTTATGCCATGAATATACAGCATATCGGTAATAAATATTGCAGAATATACTATAAAATCTCTGTACAGGAAGTAATTAGCAGTTATACATATGTATGTAATTATATAAGTCAGTTATGCAATTATAATTATACGTTTTAGCATTTTAGTTGTGTTTTTTGATAATTGACATTTAAATACATGTGGCTGACTGGGCTGACGAATGGTAACCGTTCTTCTGCTTTATCAACAGAATAATTCAATCTAAAATCAGATGGTAATTTTAATGTTCAGAAATCTTCCTTTTCAACAGTGATATGACAAGTAACTTTTATTATACATAGTAACTAGTGTGAACTTTTTTCCAGTTATTTAATATTGAATTTAAATGGAAAATTCAATTTAATATGGAATTCCTTTATACTTGACTCTAAATTATAAAATTTAAAAATAATTCCTAATACTGTCACAAGGAGAATACCAAATGTAGTCGTAATGAAATTATTGACAGTCTCTTCGAAGTTAATGATTGTCTGTAACTACTGATTTACAAATTTGAACGATATTTAGAAAAAAACGATACGCTGAAAATATTATTAAGTTTTTTGTTATATCCGTGACTTGATTTGCTATTAAAATCGACAAAATAGTGAATTACTTATTGAAACATTTTTATTGGCAGATGAACGTGGCGTGTCTAATCAAAATGCGTGGCTGCACATATGTGTTTCAGACAACCATATTATCACCATCGTTATCAAGCGTAATGACGTGAATAGAAAATATATGTATGCGTAGTTATCACAGGGGTCAATCCCGTGTTATATTCTATATAGACTCGGAAAGTTTGGCGCGACAGTCGTGCTTCAACTCCAACCAACGTCTTCCCCTATTCCCCGCTTTTGAGAGCTGATTGCCTGAGTTTCTGCCTCGTTCGCTCCGCCACAGGCCAGAACCCGTCCGCCCCGTAC
The DNA here is from genome assembly GCA_018906755.1 of Sycophaga agraensis. Taxonomy (NCBI): domain Eukaryota; kingdom Metazoa; phylum Arthropoda; class Insecta; order Hymenoptera; family Pteromalidae; genus Sycophaga; species Sycophaga agraensis. Next base: position 136,146 of record JACCIE010000083.1, read on the forward strand.
TCCAGTCCAGTCGTCTCTCAGAACTCGCGCTACGTTGGTGACTATATCGGCGAGTAAGAAAATAGGCGCGAGTGCTTGCATCAAGGAATAGAACACCTTGAATTTTTACATTTCTTCTACAAGTGCATCAAGGGCGATCAAAGAAATAATGTCGGAAAAACAAAGTGTGTGCATCGTCGGCTCCGGAAACTGGTAAGAAACTCCTTTCTGTTATAAGAGCTTTAAATTTCAACTCTTGTAGGTTAAGGGTGGTGTATAGTACTTATTTGATTGTTGATGCTTTCTGCCCCATCGTTCGATTCTTCCCTGACTGTTGTGTTGGTTCAAAGGTTTCAAAATGCGCAAGGTACCTTGACTTTAGTTTATGAAGGTTTAAGAATGAAGTGACTGTATAATTAAAACTACGCATAATTTTTTTTATTTAATTTCTGGCAAGTCTTATTAAATGAATTGTTTCGGTGTTTCAGATGCCACTACGATTAAGGTTAAGTTCATATAATTATTATGCTTAAAAATAATTTAGCTGCTTTATTTACTCTAGTTTACATTCACTTTGAACTGAAAGAAAGATTTTTATTGCGCAACAAAAACGGCTAACGAAAAGCTAGTATTGACATTAAGAAAATATTTTTAAAGAATCACTAAAGATTTTCTTTAATTTGTATTCTTTATTCAATGCATATAATAATGATTTAAATTTAAAACAGAGGATAAATATCGGATACAAAATAGGTGTTATTAAATTAGCAACTATGAATATGTTTCTTTTTTTATTCGGAAAATATTATGAACAACTCAAAAGTTGAAATTATTTCAAATTTAGTAGTTTTAATTTATTTCATTTTTAAATATTAAAAGAAAATTTTTATAATTATATTTCTCGTTCGCAAAATCTAAAAATTATAGATCAATTGTCAAATAAAGATTGTTAAAGTATTTTTTGTCACAGATATTATCTTTCAAAATGTTTATAATTGTAGAGATTTTTTTAAAAATAACACCTAGTCGCCGTCTTGATACTCTTATCTGTGCCCATATTTATAAAAATAAAATATATTGTATGTTACTGTTACAGAATAAAACTCTTGATTTTAATTTTTACGTAATTAGTATTTAATATTATATTAAATTCATATTTAATGTTATATTTTCTCAAAATAAATTTAAAAACTATAAGTGGTGAGGTAAAAAATGATGTTAAATCATCATAATAAATACCACTTTAAAGAACATGTAAATATGCAAACTACTAATAATTACAACAATTTACATAAATTTACTTACAGAGTAATCTATAAAATATGTAAAATATTTCTTTTTGCTTCGTATGAGTATTTAACCGCGTGACTATGAATTCTGAATTATAAGCCGAGTTGATTTCTTGCCTTATCCAAATCAATTGGAGGAATGTTTCTAAATACATAACAGAAAAGTGAATCTTTGTAACAATTATAGAAAATATTATTTAAATTAAGTAAAAGTTTTTTTACATTTGCATTCGTCGTGTGTATACAAATGTAGAAGATTCTTTTTAAAGATAATTTATATAAGTACGGTTATTGTTAAAATATAGAATATTTAAAATTATATTTATATTCATTACTTTAATTGATAAACAAACATAGCGAGTGATTTTGAACTTTCTATATACATTTCATACAATCTTAAAAAAATAATCTCAACAATACTATTCCAAAAAATTATATTTTGTGACTATAGAGATGAATATGCACTTTTGAATATTTATATTAAAATCAGATTAAAAGAATGGCATACGTAATACTTCCTTATAGCTTACTGGTTAAACGTCTTATTTAATACTTTTGAAAACTTTTATACAAAAGATGCTTGCAATGTTAAAGAATATCTTATCTGTTACATCAAAATTGTGAATAAGTCCTTCAATGACTTTCATGAGTCTTCTATATGCAATTAATATAAGTCGAAAAAATGAAACTCATATCTGAACTGAATAATGCCTATAATATTTTTTCTCATAAACTGTGTTTTATGTAAAGTGCCCTGAGAGAAAGAATTGATTTAATTCATCTATTTATAGTAATTGAATTCATTAATGATTATTAGAAATTGAATCACTGCAATATCTTGTATTATTAAAAGCATCTGACGAACTAATTGGAAGTATTTTCTCGTAACGTTTTTTCGCTTCATTTCTTTGAACTTATTGATCAAACTGTCCTAGTAGGACAGTATTAACTAGTAGTTAATTCTCATCTTTTCAAATGTTATTGGATACATACACCTTTGACATTAATTGCCAATTCTAATGGATATCTGCAAATCGATTGTAACGTGATATTACATAGTTATATTGATAGCTGTAGTAACTGACAGTAAACATTACTGAAATACACGCGTATAATATTTCAGTCAGTATCAAAGAGTTAACAGACAGAGGAAAATAGCAGAAATTCCAAATTTAATTTAATCATTATTATCGCCTCGAAAGCTGTATGTGTCAGCCCTGACCTTCCGCGGTACCTTTTCATTGAACATGCGGGCACAAGCACGGGAACTACGTGTGTTCTGCGTGATGCGCGCCAGACTCACACTTCCCCACCGCATGTTCGTTGCTATTATCTACTCCAACAGTCGAAGGCTGTGAGAAATAGTCGATGCGTAACACGCGTGATTATGTACAGCCATAAGTATATTATACAGTGCCACAAGTATCTTTGTCTGCGAAAGACCTTGAACGAATCTGTTTTTTTATCAGTCCCGCACACCATAGTTTTCCATCTTACAAAATTTTGATGAACCAGAATCATTTTCTATTTTTGAATAGAAGTTTTAAATTAAAAACATTTGAAATTTTTAAACCTATAGAATTTTATAAACAATATTATACTTTAAACTGTTTGTTTTAGTTTACTATGTCATTTCTTAAATGTATACAAATTATTAACTCCAACGCTGTTTTATCTTTTGCACGTTTAGAGATTATTATTATCTCCTATCTAGAATAACTTTCTTTCTTACTCGAGGTTAATTACAGTTAGATCTCTGTATAATCTAATGTCATTGATTTTACCCATATGGTTTCAAAAAAATTTGGTATATGATCCCTGCAAGTAACTTCTGTAGTCACTACTTCTAACTGGGTTGGTAGGGCTTCGTTCGATCGATACTAACACGAAAGAGTAGACTCTTACATAAATGTTTCTTATTCTCGTAACTAATCATTAAATAAATTTACATATTTGAATATATTACAGATAAAAATTGTTTGCCTTAGTAAATTCATAGATAATTTCGATTAACATAATCATAAGGGCCAGGGTAACAATTTCTTTTTGAAAAATGCCGAACTGATAATAGAGATAATAATGCTTTGATTGTAGGGGTTCGGCAATAGCGAAGATTGTTGGAGCCAATGCAGCCAAAAATGATGCTTTTGAAGATCGCGTCACCATGTATGTATACGAGGAAATCATCAATGGTCGCAAGCTCACTGAAATTATTAACGAAACACACGAGAATGTAAAATATCTGCCAGGTCATAAAATACCCGAGAATGTCGTAAGTTACTTTCATTATTTCTAAACTCAATTTTTTTTATCTCTAACATAGAAATATTGAAACCTGTACTATAAGTTTCCTCGCAAGTTTCATCGATGCGTATGTAGATTTAGCTTTTTACTGAATAGGTTGAGAGCGGTCAAGTAAACACGTGTATATTCATAAAACGTTACTTTCTATATCCGAAGACCGGAATGATGCAAATGAGTATTTCAATCCCGATAAGATAAGAAGTTATGTATGCGTATATTGACTGAGTTTGTTTCACTGGAGAAAAATTTTATCAGAATTGGTGGGTGAAACTTTTTTCTGACCCAAAGAGAAGACCATGACTTCGTAATTTCAAATACAAATTTTCCATTAAAACTTATCTACAATTAAAACAGTTTGTGATATTGAACTAGATTAAATAATTATAACGGTCGACTAAGTAACTAGAGTTATATATAGACAAACATGCAGTTAGCGTGAACAGTGGAGGCGAACACTTGAACACTCGTTACCGATAATTTGTAATATACACTAATGATGTAGTAATACAATCTGTACTTTATTGCATAGATCTTGCATTATAGTGATTGTACTATAATCTTTATTGAATGCAATTAAAAGAATACCTATAAATAAACATCTTGACATGAAAAAAGTTTTCGCCTTGTCTAATAAAATTGTGAATGCGCAACACTATGTGCATAGATGTCAATGAATTGGCTCATCAAAAAGATTGCATAAAGCTGCGACCCCCTGCACGGCATTCAATAGTATCCACACGCGAGCTGCGCGCGCCTTGACGTCACAGAACAAGCTCTATAATGTGTAAGTGGCAATAGCTTGACGCATTGGACGAGTTCACCTGCAGGATCTTCAGGTTTTTGGGGTTTGCCCTTGGCCTTGACTTAAAGGTCTCGCCTACGTCTGTGCCTCCTTACTAATGTGTAAAGACCGTTGTCATACTATAGTGTGAATATGTATCGATCAATGCAGTCCTAATCTGTGCTCGATATAAAAATATCTATAGTTTTATATTGATTCTTTTATTGTGGTATTTTTAGCTTTTAGAGAACGTGAAACCGCTCAATCTGATTCGATTGATAATGATTATTTCAACAACCAGAATTTCTCTTTTATATATGCAAACTCTCAGTAAAATTTAACAATTAATATATATGTAAATAATTAATTAATGTAGTTCGTATATCTTCATAAAATATGCACGGCCGGAACTGTTATTAAATCTTATAAACTTTCAAAAAATAGTTTCTTTATCAATTATTCGATTTGATAAGAGGATAAAGCGTACATCAAGAATTGGTATAGAACAATTCACTATACAAGTATACAGCAAATTTTTTACATGAATTAATTAAATAATATTATATTTAAAAAGATATTGTTCAAGTCATGGTAGCTATAAGATCAACAGAAATGATTTTTTTCTAAATTTTTATTATATTTTTTTATTTAGAATATGAAACGGAGCAATATATAACTTCAAGATATTTTTTAATAGAGCTCATGAAAATGCTTTGATTATGGTATGTTTATTGAAAAAATATTATATTTTTATTAGCCAGGATAAAGAGCATAAGATTCTATGTGTGGAAGTATCCATCGTGTCGCATTTACCGAGAAAATGTTGTATGTTTTCAAATTCAACGTTGACAATATAGTTCAACTGATTATCATTTACATGAGCATTTTATGAGTAGAGTGCAGTATTCCAATATACATTGTTATTTGGAAATTGATTAATGTGTACTTTGTTAATATGACTCGACGTATTTTATCTCTCGTCAAAGTAATTGTCATTTTGGTTCCCTTGATTAACGTATGCCAATCAAATTTCATCCATAATATCACAACATTTGTTACTCGATTTGTTATCAATATGTTTTATTATCGGAAACATTTTATGAGCAATATGACGTATTAGTTTTGTATTTATTTGATTCATTCAAACTGATTTAAACTTTTTTTTTCATTTTTGACGGTATGTGAATTGACTTTCACATGATAACTTCTTATGACTACAAATTATGAGTCCATAATGCTTATAACTCATGTAAGTAATAATTTTCTACAATCGCTAAAAATAAATTTAAATAAAATGTATCCTTCATTTACGGTTACATAAGTGAAAATGGTAATACATTATATGCACATTATACTTTTATATCGAAACAAATGGTATCAGTCAATAAGTATTTTTTAAATAATTCTTACTTACATCTGAATTATGATGCCATTATACATTATGGTACAATAGACGCGAATTTTTGTTTTTGCTAAACTATAATTTGTATTTATAATTTTATGTAGTAATATTAACTATAGTTTTTAATTTTATTATACTCTTTTTTGCATTACTATTATTGAGTATACTCACGTAGTATTAACAAAAAGCAAAAGGCATAAAAATATCAGTAATAGGTTTTTTATTTTACTTATTAAGATAAATATCTAAAAGTTTATGAAAATTATATAAACGTGTACTTCTGAAGCTTTAAGTAGAAAGAAAATATCATCTATTTAATAATTGCAGTCGAATTTTATTTTGATAATGATATCAATTAATATTTATAACTACGAAGATTTTAAAAAGCTATATCTATTAATATCGAACATAAAACACACTCTTAATGTTTGCCACTTGCTGAAATTTTTACATGCGTATATATATCAATTCAGATAAAATTAAAAATTTTTGAAATTAATTTTATATTTTTATGTTTATAAAAATTGTAAATTCGAGGTATTTTATTTCAATTAAAAAATGTATATTAGTCAATAATTTTAAACAATATTTTTTTTCAAAACTTAAAAAAAAAACAATGGTTCTCATTAGCGGTAAGATTTACCGCTGTTCAATACTGCTGTTTACGAAACAAACGAACGTTTTCTGCACCTACAATTTTTTATATAATAATAAATTAAAAAGAATAATTAATGATATGTATTTAAGTAAACAATTATGTTAACAAATGTAAAAATAATCTATGCAGATATTGAATCTATTTTATGAAGTTTGTTATTAATTTAAAAAAAATATACAATATATTTATGTTTAAATTTGATATTTTTCTAAACGTATATTTGTATACAATGCATCTGCATTCAGCGCACGTGCTCGTAGGAAGAGAGAGAATTCTTGATTGTTCATGCAAATAAAGTGACATGAGTCACATCTGATGCGAAAAGTGTTTAGCCGACTGATACGAAGCGGTACTCAAACGGTAGTCAAATCATAGAATTATTACTTTTATAATATTCATATGCGTATGCAATTCATTGTTGATCAAGGCTACTATAAGTACGGATCAAGTTACACACTTAGATTTTAAAAAGTTCAGCAGTAGATACTTGTTCTCGTTCAAAATTCACGCAATTTACTTATTTTATACCGGTATCAACATAACGCGTATGAATTCTATCTTCTAATTTAATAATAGCTATTGGATAAGAATGAATAATAATAATCTCGAGCAGAGAAACAAATGAATTAAACAACAAAAAATATAAAACTGAGTATAATACTTTATTGATATTAATAAAAAATGTATTAGTAATTTTAATCCATTTTACTTCTATCACCGAAAACTGTAATAAAAGAAAATAAAACCAAAACATTTCACATAATATTCGCATATCGGAATGGTTTGTCACTTTGCTCAAAAGTGCACAAAAATAATTGTTGTATAAATAATCATAAATAATTTACTTTTGTATCATAATACACTAATTTTAATCAAATATATATTATATTCAAATAAGAGTCTTTTCATGGTACACATGGTGTGCACTAATGAATTAAAGTAAAGTTGAATATCGACAGGTTGCAGTTCCAGATGTGTTAGAAGCAGCAAAAGACGCAGACATCCTCATATTTGTAGTGCCCCACCAATTTATCCGAAGGATATGCAGTACACTACTTGGCAAGATCAAGCCGACCGCCGTCGGGCTTTCTCTCATAAAGGTTTATGCATATTTTATAAGACCAGCTCATTTACGTTAGCGCATTCTTGCCTTGTAACAGTTGGATATATACTCTATGTACTGCTACATAGAGTCAATTTATGCTGAGTGTATATTACTCTTTAAGCGTAAATAAATTTAAAAAGATAAAAAGATAATGTTTTAAAAAGATAATTAAAACTTAAAAATGATGATTTAAAAGCAATTTAAAAAGATAATGTTATTTTTTCATAATATACAATATGAAAAAATTTTTATAATAAATTTAGCACATACAGTTTCTGTCTTAAAGACAGAAAATTAATAATGAAATAATAGTGTTTTCCAGTAGTTTTTGTGTGTAACTTAAGTTAATTGAATATGCTTATGTTATTTTTACTCATTAGTATTTATAGTTTCTTGAAAGCATTTTTTCGTATATTCTTGTCCTTCTTTCTAATTATACTTTTTTCTAAAGGCTTTTTTCAAACAAGATACAAGTTTATTAGCTGTTACTTAAAAAATAAGAAAAGCAGTTAACTGCATCTAAAACTTTGAATAATTTTCTATGACTATTTGACAGTTTAAATATTCATATTCCATTCATCAATTGACCTGAATAGAATTTTTAAATAATGTCTGAAGTGATTCTTTAGATGTTTCACAGATTATTTACTAATACTTATGTGCAGGGTTTCGACCAGAAAGAAGGTGGTGGAATTGAATTGATCTCCCATATAATTGCCAGAGAACTGCACATTCCTGTCAGTGTTCTCATGGGAGCCAATTTGGCATCCGAGGTTGCCGACGAAATGTTCTGCGAAACCACCATTGGTATTCAGACCATTTAATCTTTTTTTTAAATTACTACATTTAGTATATCATTTTCTAAAAAAAGATTGAGGCAACACTTTGACTATAGAAAATTGTACAGTTTTGGTTTCGGTATATAAAATATCGTATAATCGCTAATCTAAACATTATTAGTATGGATTGCATAATAATTACGTGAAAGTTTGTACATGTGCCAGAAGAAGCAAAGTGGTAGAAGTTTGTCTTTAACATGTCTCGTAACTTTTTCGTGTGTCTGTCACTTACGAAGGGGAATCTCGATGACGCATGTGAAATATTTTTATCTTGTACTATCGACTTCTGATACGATTTCTTTAAAAGTAAAATGTTATCTCAATTCAAATAAATACACAATTTATTTTATATATATACACGCACACATTTTGTTTTTATCTTAAAGTTAAATTATTAAATTGCATGATATATCTTTAATATTAATCACATTATTTCTTTTAGGATGTAAGGATAAAATGAAAGCACCGATATTAAGGGATATTATTCAGACTTCATATTTTCGAGTAGTTGTTGTTGAAGACGTTGATTCCGTCGAGTGCTGTGGTGCTCTCAAGGTATAAATTTATTCAAGTCAACATTTTTTACGCATTTAACCACTATTCTGTAATGGAATATCGCAGTTTTTCCATGAACTTATGAAGCATGTTGAATTAATAGCAAATAGTCATCTTTTTATACAGTTATATAAGATCAAATAAAAATTATTATTATTCTTACAGAATATCGTAGCATGTGGTGCTGGTTTCGTTGATGGTCTTGGACTCGGTGACAATACTAAAGCCGCTGTTATAAGACTTGGACTCATGGAAATGATAAAGTTTGTGGATGTCTTTTTTCCGGGTGGTAAGCTCGCAACTTTCTTTGAGAGCTGTGGTGTTGCTGACCTCATTACAACTTGTTACGGTGGTAGAAATCGTAAAGTCTCTGAAGCATTTGTTAAAACGGGCAAGGTTTGTATTCGTGCATTTATTTTTTAATAAAATTAAAATAAAAATAAAATTTAAAAATATCAGCAAAATAAAACTAAGCAATACAAAAATGTTATAGACCATTGTAGAGCTAGAAAAAGAGATGTTGAATGGTCAGAAACTACAGGGTCCATTTACCGCTGAGGAGGTCAACTACATGCTACAAGCTAAAGGAATGGAAAACCGTTTCCCGTTGTTCACAGCCATTCATCGAATTTGCGTTGGCCAGCTCAAAGCAACGGACCTCATTGATTGTATACGCAGTCATCCTGAACACATGTAAGCCATGATAATTTTTTAAAATGGCAAAATGTTTAAAAGACCAGAATTTCCTTGGTAGTATTTAATTATATAAACAGTCCTCTGACCCACTGCAATACGTGATCATTATGCAGATTCGAGTTGCAATCTATTTATACTATAGATAGTAAACAAAGAAAAAGGAGAAAAACGTTTTTTTCAGCTTTTCAATAATCTTGGATTATTACTATCAAGATTATTGAGATACGTAAGAATTTTTAATAGTTGTTTATTTGCGATTAGTAGGGAAAAAATTTAAATAACTGCAGTTTGCATGAAATAAATGACGCAGATTTATAAGCTATGAACTAAATAGGCTTTTAACTATAAGTAGTTATATAGAAAGAAAACTGTTAAATTGTTGCAAATATTTATTAATATTTAATACTCTTTTTTCATATTTCATCACGTTTGTATAATTTTAATCTTGAATTAATTTTTTTTCAAAATAGAGAAGAATTAAACAATATGTAGCTGTATTTAAATAATACAAAGGTGCTTATTAATTTGTATTAATTAAAAGGTTTATATTTGTTTCTATAATAAGATATGCATTGTAATTTAAAATTTCTTTTTCATTTTTATATAGCGAAAAGTGCCAAAATGAATCATTTTTAATTATTGATATCAAGTTCCTGCTAAAAAATAATAAATTTTGCACGTTATGTAATATTTTTAAAAATAATTTTTTGAACTTGTGCAAATTAGAATATCAGAGAAAGAAGCCTCGCGGTGCACTTATAACATAGGGAATAATGTACATATGTATATATATTTGTTTTACTTTACTGGCTTTTTATTTTTCGACATAATAAAATAAAATTTTATCATATGAAAAAATTATAAAGAAATATATTATAAGGCGCTTCATTTTATATTGTCTATTAAAGAATATTGGAAGTCAAGTAGAATATTAAATATGAAAAAATAAAGTAATTTTCAAGTGTGCAATGCTTGATGTATTCGTTACAAAACAGCTCGTTAAATGTTCAAAAAAATGATCGGTGCATTACTCCGAAAAGTAAGCGAAATTGTATACTAAGGTATATATATATTTATGTATATTTACATATGAATCATACATCGATTTATGTGAGGTACGCCCGATTACCAACATTAGTTTTTCATGCTTCTGTTTTCCAAAGTTTATGGAAATATTAAAACAAGGACATATTCTTTAAAGAATTATATTTTGTGCCTTTACATAGATATTGTGATTTATTACAAAGCTAATAAAATTACCAGATAAACTGCAATCGACGAAACATTTCCAGTACCCGTTATTATAAAAATTGTTATTTAATACTATTAACCATTCTTAGGCAAGTAAAGCATAGTATTTATACAAATTGAACGAAAATGTATGTATATATTAAGGTGTATAACAACAAATTCATAATATTTCAAGTGACCATAGATAATGATTACATTACTGTTAACATGTAAGAGTAATATTAATGAGCACAAGTGATCGTTTTTTTATATTACGAACAGTTAAAAATATTTTAATATTCTATAAAAAAGAAATTACTTATTGAACTTCGAATACTAATTTTTAGACATAAATAGACATTTAATCTTAGATTATAGTATAAATAGTACTAATTATACTCTAATTTCAACTCTAATTTTATTTTACACTATTAAAAAAAATGGTTAATTTCTGATTTGTGTAAATTATTTAATAATTTACATATTTGTGTCTTTAATTATTTAAGAAAATCTAAATTCTAAACTTCCATGTATGGAAACATTAATAATTATATTATAAATTAAAAACTAGTGAAAAATAATACAATAGTTATTATTATTGTATGTAATTATGCATTCATAAGATTATAAACAAAAAATTTGTTACTTTTATTAGTTTTTAATTTATTCTCAATATATATACAATGTTTTTAGAGAATATACAATTAAAATACGATCTAAATGTTACCATCAAATTTCGAAATGAATGTAAATGTCCATTAAATTGCGAGGTTCTGTTATAAATTAATCTATGGAATGTACTTGAAATTATGGAATAATATATATAGATATATACATAGATAATTATAATTTCTTGAAGTTATACTTTTATAATTTTCTTTTTTTAAGAAAAACCTACTACTAAACCTACTAATCTGCAATATTTTCCGAGATAAGAGCAGAAATACAGCAATATTTAATTGATTTAATAAAATAGCTTTATTTTTATCATTAATTTTAAGTTATGATAAATAGATTTTATATGTGGACTTTAATTTTTGTATTTATTCAAATTTGATTTTATAATATCTAATCATTCAGAATCCTGTGCAGCAAATCTAAATCGTTATTTTGACTAGTGAAAATTTAATATTTTTATTATATATCAAAATTTTAGGGACGACAATGATGCCGAGTACAGTGAACAACTTTCCAACTCCCCAAAGAGTCGCCTTTGAAGGCCATCACTTCAAGTAAAATAAAAAAGTGTGTGAGAGAATCATGCAAAAAATGTTCCACTGAAAATCATCACAATAACACATACGCTTATCTTTCAACACTTCATAGTCACATCGAAGTTCACATATAAACAAAGTTAAAGTCAAAAAGCTGAGAACCATTATCATCATCATGCGTTGAACATCACCGCAGTTCGGTTCTGACATGTTATCGGAAGAAAAATGAACTATTTTTATGTACTGCAAATTAATTATTTGCTTTTTTATTTCTTTTACAGTTTAAACAGTATTTTGGTACGCTTTTTCTAGTACGTTTTTGTAAAAAAGACTGTAAAATAAGCTTTTATACTTCATGTACGCAATTTTGTTTTTTATTTGATTTATTTATTGTTAAAGAACTACAATATTCTTGTTAGGTAATGTGATCATGCCACTTATAAACTCTTTGTAACAATAAAATTAAAAAAAATTCATATATGTGCATAGTTATAAAAGGAGAAATTGTTTTTTAATTGTTTATAAAAACTAATGTTGCACTTGAAGAATAAATTTATTATATTAATTCGGAAAGATTTTTGCATTTATATTCTATTCTATACAGCCTTTTTACTTTTTTGCAATCTATTACTTATTTTATTAAAACATGTAACTAATAAAAAAATGTTAAAACAAAAATTTCTTTAGAAAATAACTCTAATAAGCTCAATATTATTATTCATGCTAGGCAAATCATTCTTAGATGTTAATAATAGTGATAATAACAAAAATAATTCTCATAAAGGAAAAAAAGTAACTCTGTATTTAAACATTGTTAGAAAACATTGGTTTGATAGAAAAGTTTCATAAACTCATAAAATCATGAAATGAAGTTGTTAATCTAATAAAAATCATTTTGTCATTACTTATCTTTCAGTCTCCTTAATGGGTACTTATAAACTAATAAAACATAATAATTCCTACATTCACAAGTGGAGGTATACGTAAATCTGAATTACATTAAACTAAGTAATAGTATCCAGGCGAAATTCGATATAAATTTGATGGCGCGATTGATCGGAGTATCTGAGTAATTGAACTACTTTAGAAAAGAATAACTTAATGGACGAACACCTGCAAATACGAGGTTTTGCAGTTATTCCAATAAAAGCTCGAGCAATAAAAATTATATCCAGTGAAATAAGATAGAGAGCTAGAGTTTCATACGATTGGACTTGCATAATAAATATACCCTTGCAATACTGTCATTGGCTGCCCAGCGCGCTATTTCACGACATATAACGCATCTCTCGTTTCCCCGCTTGCGTAAAAATTGAAATCCCAATGAAGCGTACCGGTGGAGGCCGCATGTACCGTCCACTTAAATCTGGATTGTTATCGGACCTGGCAAGGCGTGCATCAGACCGCAGGACAAGTGGATCCAGAGCGAGTTGGCGCGTCCAGGGGAGGCTGGGCACACGCCGCTATCATCGCCGTTAATCAACCTTCCGCGCTAATTTTAAGAAGCGATCCTTGGCTGGGAGCGTGCGGCGTTGACGGGCGGCCAAGAGTCGCGCGCGGTCGCGGCTAGAGCGGAAAGCCGTGAGCCCGCGAGTCTCATTTCGACCGCAGCTCGAGTGACCCAGAGGCCGCGAGAGCCGCTGCCGGACCGAGAGTAAATCGCCACCCCCCGACCCCGCATGCAACGATCCTCCCTTTCCGCACTCGCGCTGGATGCGTCCGTCTAGCCAAGATCAAGTGCGACCCTGTGTTCGTTGTGTGAAAAATCCATTAGTTATCCTTTCCTTAATTGTGTGATTTCGACCGAGATTTCGACCGGGCGGTGACAGCATTTTCCTTTGCTCCGTATTTCCATTTTTACGGATATTATTTCGTTTTGATTAGATCAATTTCGCTCGCAGCTGCTTCACTGTACTTTTTGGCACCATGTCAAAGATTAACATTTGCATCGTCGGCAGCGGAAACTGGTAAGTCTGATATTTATTTTTACAACTTGTTAGATGTCGATTTCACGGTCCACGTGCTGCCTTAAAACTTCTGTTCTCTTGAAAATTTTCGTCTATCAGGGTTTTGACTGCATGTAGAGTGCATTAGTTGCTGATTTACTCTCTAGTTAGCGAATGCGTTTATTATACTATTATCGTTAAATAAAAAGAGAATAAACATTAATGCTATTTAAAATCTTCCTCGTTTGCTTTCGGAAAAGCTTCGAATTTGAACTACCTGATATATCATTGATATACAATCGATATAGAATCTCCTATTGGTCTAAACATATACGTAATTTGTTTATCGGTATGTGTCATTCGTGCAAACCTGCTTTATAACCTCTATTCAAACTAGGCTCTTTCGAACGGCTCAAAATAATGCAAGAAAAAATCAAAAAAATTAAGTCCGCTAGAACGCGATAGATCTTTATCCTCATTTTTATGAAACAACCAAATTAAATGTGTGCCAATGATCCTAAATTGCAAGAATAAGGACGTCTCGCAAGCGTTCGTATTCTATAAATCTATCAGTTAAGTGCAATAATGAAGCGGAAATCCAAAAGTACAAAATTAATTACCGTTATCGGCAATGGTAGCATGTAAGTAAAAAAATCTCAAACGAATCTTTCTTCGGAGCTGATTATGAAAATATTGTTCTCGTTAAGCGGCAATGAGAATAAAAAACCTTCATAGAAATTAACATACACGTGTTCAGTACCGATCATATTTCACAAGGAGTAGGTGCCAGCTAAACCTTGTCTACTCTATAGTGCATTGAACTTTACTAATCCACTAAAAATAGTAATAAAAATAATGCAGATGTAATTTTTCACGTTCAAAGATATATACTCTGCTTATTATAAATCAATTTGTCGACCAATATAAAATAATTTACGTTATTAAATAATGGCAATCATAGTAAAAAGAATAGAATGCATTAACAGAACGTCAAGTCGTATAATTGAACGAAGAAGACGATGGATGCTCAAGGACGAACATCGTGCATTCTATGCCAGCGCGAGAGATTATTTTGAATTTATCATGCGAGTTGCACAAATGTTAGTTCGAAAAACTTTGTTTTTCCATCCTCTATTGACACATTACGTAGTATATTGCACTTCTTCCCCATTCTTTAGTCATTGAAATTACGTAAATAATTATTAGACAAGTACAAAGTTTTTCATGCTATGCATAATTCTGATTTTGCTATATATTACGTAATTATTATTGTCGATTCTACTTAGATTATGTAATAGAACATTGTAAAAAATTTCATGTGTTAATCTTCATCTATAGCCAAATTCGTAATCAAACGCAACAATCTTACCCGGTTATATTGTTGTGTTAATTTAGTCTAGTAAAAAAAAGAATTTTAGCTTCATATCATTACGAAACACCTGTCAGTCAAAAAAGTAAAGAAAATATTTGTAAAACATTCATTAGGGGCTCGGCGATCGCAAAAATTGTTGGCGCCAATGTCACCAAGCTCAGCGATAAGTTTGAGGAGAAGGTGACGATGTATGTGTACGAAGAAATGATCAATGGCAAGAAACTTACAGAAATCATCAATGAAACCCACGAAAATGTCAAGTACCTGCCAGGTCACAAGCTTCCACCCAATATTGTGAGTCTTATTTAAAGAAACATTTTTGAAAAAGTATTCACTTTTATTTTGTTGCATTTTATTGGCATTTCATATTATCATCAGAAACTTTCCAGGAAAATCTTACAATATTGTTTTCAATGAAATTAATTTCCTATTTTTTAATATAAAAATATGATAAATTTAACAATTTTTAGGTCTAATATTCCTTCAACGTAAGCATATTTTATAATGCAAATACATATTGTATAAAATCATTGATAAAGGTAACATTATTAAGTTTTACGATTACTAAATTTAAACAAAGTGCTATAATCAGTAATCGGTAGTTGTTCGAACATAAACTCTTCCGGATGGCATTGAAACTCGATCGACACCTTTAGGGAAAAGCTGTGGGATGTCTTCCTCTTTGACGGATGGAACAATCATGACCTTATCTCCTGGCTAAAAGTTTTTATTCGTATAATTTTATCAGTTTTATATAACTCTTTCAAAGTATACTCACTGTCCAGTTTGCCGGCGTAACTATTTGAGGTTTTTTATCTACCAATTGTAAGGAGTCGATGACTCGAAGTATTTCGCTATGAAATAATACTTATAAGTAAAGTAATAACGCTAATAATAGTGAATATTTAGTTTTTTTTAATTTGCATAATGTAGAGTGCAGGGGTCAATACTGTGCGAGAGTCATGAGATTATCATTTATGAGGTCATAATTTATAGCAGAAAAACAATCAAATTGAATCGGAAAGAAAAAGTATAAATTAAGTTGTTGTGACAGATATTTATGATGCTTAAAAAATAATTATACCGTACATGAAGTAATATTTGATGAATAATTAGTATTTACAATGTTTAACTAGGAAAGTGCCCAGACAAAGCTTTTGTCGACTATAAACATTGTCTGTTTTGATTCGGTATTGTACACATGAGTATAGCAATAATTGACTAAATAATACGAAACAAGAAAATAGTTTAAAAAAAGTAAGGAATAAAAGATCCGATAAGTCTCGTGATAGATTAACGCTTCCATACTCACTCAACGTTACGTCCCGTGGATGTCGGATAGTGCATGGAGAGTCTTAGCCTGTGGTCCGGGCTGATGACGTACAGGGCGCGAACGGTGACTGCGAGGTCCTGCTGATCCTTGCCCGCCTCGTCTATCATGCCCAGCTTGACGGCGAGATTACGCTCGGGGTCCGCGACGATCGGGTAGGGGAAGTCCCCGGGGATGTCCGGGCAGTAGGACTTGATGTCCTACAGGTGCGAGGTAAAGTAAGCAAGTCATGAACACCAGTGCAGGAGCGAGATGCAAGGGACTCAACTTACATTGACCCACTCGACATGGTCGGCGAGCTTGTCGACCGACAGGGCCAACAGCTTCGTGTTACGTCTTTCGAAGTGGAGCTTGTGGACGGCCAACCTTCCGAGCTCCGTCGTGCAGACGGGCGTGAAGTCCGCCGGGTGAGAAAATAGTACCACCCACCTGCGGGATTTCGATAGGGTTACTCGGTGTTTGGGTCACTGATTCCGGCTCAATGATCGGATTAGTAGCGCGCCCCGAACAATAAGTCTGGTGGTATGTTTAAAAAACAAATCATCCAGATGTAATCTACGCGTGTATATATATAACTCGTTTCCTCAACGGAGGTTAGATTCCAGTTTTGAAAAGAAACAAATATACGAGTTTCCCAATTTTTCCGATCCAATAATACTTCTAAGACCGAAGCTGTATATCAAACAAGCGGTATCAGTATCAAAACACATCGCACGACTTGTGTGATATGTCGGAAAACTAATAAAAGAGGTCTCACGATTGAATAATTATTATTATTAGAGCTCATAGAGCGAGTGGTTAAAGCAGTTTTCCTCCTGAGCTCTGAATGTAATTGCCAATATCAAAGAATTAACTCGACACGGAAGCAGGCTTCAACGGTAACGATTGCCCAGAGCTATCGGCCGGTAAAAAAAGAAGTCCGATACCTAGACGTAATTCTACTGTGCACCATCGGCGGGCTTTGCATGCACTGTTCGATTTCTAGGACGACCAATCCAGCGGCAGAGATTGCGCAGCGGCATCGCGCGCACGTGCAGTATAACGCGTCGGGTGCTCTCGCTTCCTCGACACCTCTGACATTCGCTCACGGAACTGCAGGAGCGCCTCGAGGAGCGCGCGAGGTCGCGCCCGACATTGCCCGAGTGCCAAGATCAATGCCACCACGAGTAAAAATAAACAAATTTGTTCCAAATTTGGTGAAAATTGGTCAAGCGCCAAGTTTGGCGCAAATCAGAGTTGCCGCGGGGCTCTCCCCCAAATTCTCCGTGTAGGCCGATACGAGTTTTCTCAAATATAAACAAGGATTTAATTTTACGTATGGTAGTGACATTTTCTAGCAGTATATGCTTTTCGTGAAGATCCGTACACTTAAGCCTTTCGTTTTTAATATGATAATCATAAAGTTCACTACAAAATATAAATATGTTATTTTATTTACTTAAATTATATACATAATGTGTCTCAAAAAATTTCTTTTATTATTTTTGTTTGGTGTTATGATTTGGAAAACTGTTGTGAATTTCCTTATTCTTACAGGATGTACAGTAGATAATAGGTAGTGCGTTTGTACATTCAACAGTCGCGCTTATGATTCCGCCTTGGTATGACGACGAAGCTTGCAGCGAGCAGCGCAAGTAGCTCTAATAAGGCGAATGAGCGACACTTCCCTTAAACTACATGATTTATGGATCGCCCCCTTTAAGGCCCATTGAGTGCGAGCGCGGAAAAGCGATCAATTAGGTTATGACAATGAAACTCCATCAAGGTTCGTCCGTGTATACTTTCGATGGCCTTTATGACAAGGCCTTCCACTGCTTTTTATTCAATTCGTATAAAGTCGAACATAACGAGAGACTGTAGACCATTCAAAAGATACAAAAAGTTTTTTCAGTTAAAAATTTGCATCGCTTAACAATTATTAAATAATAGTTATATCATAGAACAAGTGTTAACTGCTTTATTATTTATTTGTTCATTCATTTTCCATTAGTTTTAATTGGTTTCACCAGTTTTAGCATAGTTTCCATGTACGTGAATGCCTCATCAAAGAAAGTCATTGCGTTTTTTTTTTGCAATATATTAATTCGTTGTCAACCTATCAGCTTACCATTATACTTTCCTAGTGTAATCTACAGCCATTACATAATCGTATTATATACATCAATATTATACATATTATAAATAGCATATGACACGTGTGCATGCATTCGAGCTAACGAAAATTTTTTCTACACTAGCACGTAATAACCTTTTCTCACGGCAATCATTGAAATTGCCTCTACATGGCATGATTTTAACGCGCACACTCCCGCCCACTTCTACACTATGATTATTAAATAGCTAAGAAAAGTAAAAAAATGCAATAACTCACGAATCCTTCTGCCATGCGTAAAAGTCGATTGGACCCTTAGTCGACTCCCCCTGGAAATTCGGTACGATCGAGTTGAGACGCATGATTGCCGGTTGCGGTTACTATGACTTTTCGCACTACTGCTCTCGAGTTTTATTGCGTCCTCGCGAATTCTCTCCCTCTCTCCGACTGGTTTGTCTCCTTTTGGTACACCTCATGCATGACCTATGCCGTACGCGATAGTTATACATACACTCGCATGTACATAGTCCCTCCAGTTAGTGCGTACTACACACTCAAAGAAATATATGGCGTTGGTTTACGGGGATCACTTTAAATTTCAATTGAAAATGGTGCAATAGCATATTGAAAGATAATTACAAAATATAACTAGTAAATCTTCCGAATATATAAGTTTTTAATTATACATAAGGAAATGGATATTCACAAAGAGTTACGTAATTATGTCATCTTGCATTTTTTATGCAATTCGCCTATACATACTAATGATAATTAATGAAGATCTAAATCATACATAATTCATATTTTTATATTTTAAATACTTTGGACATATCTTCTCTTGTTAATAATGAATTCGCATAAAGCAAATTACACTTATATTATACACTACCTGCATATTACACATATTTATAATTTTCAGATTTTCAGATTAAATGATCAATTAATCTTTTACATATAGACCATACCTTTTCACGGTACAGGCGATTAAGCAGAAAATCTTGTTATTTCTGATTTATAACCATGTAAACTTATTGCGTCCAAACAATAGTATCCATCGCTTTTGTTAACGATCGTTGAATAAGTCATTGTACTTCAACATTTTGTCACTACAAAGTATAACTGCAAACATTATGTGGAATATTTAAGACACCCTTCAATTTTTGCTTAGCCTTGCTTTATGTAAATCAAAATAAACATTTAAGTTCTATTTCAACTGTCAACAAAAAGGTAATAATAGAATCAGCTTAGCAGTGACGCGCATTAACCACCAATTAAGGAAACTTTATATCGCGATATCGCATATTGGTTTCGTACAATTCCTATCATATTTTAACGTTTATAACTGAAAATCGTAAAATTTTGCAATCAATATCTACGTCGAAAGACCTTTTCAAAGTCATCGGTTTTTAAATCATATACTTTCTAAAAAAGTCATAACGTACTTTTGATTAATACATACATGTGAATATATTATAATCATTACACTTATATATTTGTCTAATAAAATAAACTTGTTTGAGTTATATAATAACATTAGTAATTACCTTTAAGTACAAATAATACATTTATAAAGTTGTTTAAAGTTTAAATGCTGTTTCTATTCTGTGCTAATATATGACATAAATGGCAATACACTGGACAACGAAAATGCATATATTGTGGCAATTAAAATTGTATCAATACGCGTTTGAATTTTCTTATAAAAGTTGATTTTTATGATTTATTGAAGTAGGAGGTAAGGTCTCTAATTTATGAAAAAAAATCCTTTCTAATGCACTGTAAATGAAATTAAATACATAATTAAATAAATATATAATTCGCAAATAACACGACTAAAGTAAAGGATGAACCACTAGTATACTAATAACAATCTTCGAACTGCAGATCGCTGTACCGGACATTGTCGAGGCAGCTAAGGAAGCGGATATTCTTATCTTTGTCGTACCACATCAGTTCATTCCGAATCTGTGTGCTACCATGCTCGGCAAAATCAAACCTAATGCCGTCGGCCTCTCTCTCATTAAGGTACGTATTAAACACAGAGCTGCAATAAGCGAATAATGCACAAGGTACAAAAATAAGAAAAATATCCATGTAGTACTTCGTTATTTTATAACAAAAATAAGATTATAAGATTTTTGCTAATTTTATAGGGGTTTGCCCAAGGAGACGGAACCAAAATAAAACTTATCTCAAAGGAAATTGAGGAGAAGCTGAAGATCCCATGCTCAGTCCTTATGGGCGCAAACCTTGCTAACGAAGTCGCCGACGGGAATTTCTGCGAAACTACAATTGGTAACGGACACTTTAAGAATCGAATTGTTGTACCTTGTTCATTGTTAATTATTTTCTCATTTTAATTTATTTGTTATTGCTAGGCTGCAAAGATAAGCGTATGGGACCGATTATGAAGGACTGTATGCAGACACCCAACTTCAGAGTAACGGTCGTTGAAGATACAGAAGCTGTTGAAGTTTGTGGAGCCCTAAAAGTATGTGTAATAATGGCATGTCTCTATTTTAATTAAAACACAGATACACTCTCTGTGATTTTCGATTCTCTAAGAAATTCATATTTGTAAAATTTAATTTTTCAAATAGAATATAGTCGCATGTGCAGCGGGTTTCGTCGACGGTCTTGAATTAGGTGATAACACAAAGGCCGCCATTATCAGAATTGGTCTTATGGAAATAATCAAATATATTGATCACTTCCATGGTGGATCCAAAATTACGACTTTCTTCGAAAGCTGTGGTATTGCTGATCTCATCACCACTTGCTATGGCGGCAGGAATCGCAGAATCTGCGATGCTTTTGTCAAGTCCGGCAAGGTCGGTGCACATCAAGCCTTTAAAAGAATTGTAAATTTCTCTTGCTAAATTGGTGGATATTGTAGACAATCAAAGAACTGGAGGACGAGATGCTTAATGGACAAAAACTTCAAGGACCGTTGACGGCAGAGGAGGTTTATGGGATGCTCAAAGGCTGCAACGTCGAAGGAAAGTTCCCTCTTTTAACTGCAGTGCACCGCATTTGTTGCAAAGAACTCAAACCCCAGGACTTGATCGATCAAATCCGCAACGAGACCTCGTGCGTACCAACAGTTTCCTGCGGCTGTGGGTCTTACGTACCCGATCGCATCAAGCTTGCGCTTGTTATTAAGTTCAACCTCAATCGACCCTTGCACTGCGAGCTTTTGTCCTAAGAATGTATCCTAGCAGGCTAGCTAGGATAGCTTTTTTTTATTGCTTTTTTCAAACTTAAAAACCTGATCGCACACGTAGGTCGTTTATATCGGTTTCAATTTTTGAGGTAGCTACACTATTTGCAAGGCTTAATAACTTTCCATTTTAAGTAACAAGTTTATTATTTGATGCCTCTAGTTTGCATAAAGAACATTTAAGATAAGATTTTATATACACTATTATAATGATTGATTTTTTGAAAGAGTAATTTGAAAAACAACTACAAATTAAAAATTCAAAAATTATAAAAGTGTAAAGCAATGAATTTTTTGTTTTGTAAGTAATTACAGATCATTTTACTTGTAGATATAGTCCACAAAACCTGTACTTATGAAGTTAAACTACAATCTGTCCTATTAAAATATGTACATTCCTAATCAAGTTGTGGATTCTCATCATTCACAAGTAACATTCCATGTGCTAATATTTATTTTGATGCAGTAGAAAGTAGAATTACATTTAAAGTATACCAAAACAAAATTAATCCTTTGTTTATTTTTTATAAAAATTTAAACTATTATCATAGTATATTCAATTCAATGTTTATTATTAAAATGAAGTGCAATATCGAATCTACTTTCATTGTAAACAAAATTTGATAATTTCTAATATTTCACTACTTTTGCCTGTGGTTGTGATAATCAAAAAAAAATTTAAAGAATTTATGGATCTTCTTCAGCAAAAAAATCATATTCACATCCTATCAAATCCCTTCTTTCAGAGCATAAGCCGTTGCGGACCACTAACCAACGAGTAAAAAGTATCTTGGATGATGTTATGGCGATCAATAATTGTGATATAAATTTATGTGTAAATAAATTAAATACAAAAAGAAGAATGTTATACATGTTCTAATAGTCACATTTTTGTATGTAGACTTATTTGTAAATATGCACCATGGAACTCCACTATTCTGTAAATAAAATATATTGATACTTAAATCTCATTAAATTGCCTTTTAAACTGACTTTCTTAAACAAATGTAGATTCAATGATTTTAAATTCATTTTATAAACTTATTTTATTTAACGAAAATTCTAACATAAATAAAGTTCTTAATTTTACTTAAAAACACTTGCATTCATTTTTTTGTATCAGAACACTTTTTAATATTTTTAAATTGTGCTTCTTTGATTTTTGGATGATCTTTATATAGAAGTACATCTTCTGTTATTCCAATTTCTAAAATTGAAATAAATATTTATTGTTATACCTTAAAATTTTATATTTCATAAATTAATTAAAAACATTATTATTTTACCATATCTTCCTTTGTCATTTAAAGAAACTTGAATAACAGTAGTACGAAGATCATGCTCCACATTTTTAGCAAATTCCACTAACTACATAAAATTAAAAATGTATATTTTGAATATAAAACTTTATACTAGTATAATACCAATGCAGATATATACCTCCTTAATAGTTGAATCATTTGTTTCCTGCATATTTTTTCTATATTCATTATTGATTTTTGCCCTAATTTCTGAAAATGTTACATGACTTAAAATTTTAATAAATTTTTAACTTAAAATCAGTACCTTGCAATGCATAATCATCTCCTTGAAAAATTTTCAAACGGGTTCTATGTAATTTTTTGAAAGCACTTAATGCCTACAAAATAAAAAATGTTATTGAAACTAATCATTGTCTATTAATCGAAAAATTGTAAAGGAATCAATTAAAATTCAAGCTTTAAATGAATCATTGATATTTATATTAATAAACTCTCTATTAGTATAAAATTTATTTAAACGGAAAATTAAAGTTTAACGCACAACAATTGAATATAACAGAATTATTAATGTAAATGATCACACTATATAACTATTATTTACTAACTTCTTTACGCAAGGTTCCAGCCATACTTCCAAAATTTACGTGGGTATTTTGTTAGTTTTGAATATATATGCTAACTTTTAATAATTAATTCCAAAATTACTACCAAAAGTATTGTCAAGCTTTAAAAATAAACATAGGTAACAAGTACTGCATAACCTCTTTTTATTCGATCATCATGCCGTGTTTGTCCTGAGAAAAAATGATGTTAGGTTAGTTATTTTTGGCAATAATACCTAACCTAAAATAATGTAGCTCACGCCATCTACGTACATCTGTTATTGCAAAAAGTTGCAAATATTTTACAACTTTTCTTTGAATCCTACTTATTTCTTTACGGAAATTATAGTTGCGGCTGGCTGCAGCACAGCAGTCGGCACAACGGTGAGCGGTAGGCGAATGTTTGGTATAGTCGGGTACACGGGTTTTTGTAGTTATGCTTGGTTATGCTTCTGCCGCTAGCTTATGCATTGTATCACGTATGTACGTACGTTCGTACATTATATTTGCGGGTAGCCATGAAAAGTATATACTTTCTGAAAGGACTTTGCGATTTTCGCGTGACTAAAAATTATTTCTAAAAATAAGGATTAAACAGAATGTTTCAAAAATATTTAATTGTTCCTTTTCTCAAAGTATCAAAATAATAAGTGAGACTGGTGAGTATGAAATTCAAATTACTTTGCTTTTTCAAAATAAGACATTGAATTAGTTTTAAAAATAATGAGCAATTTATTTCCATCTTATAAATAATATTTGGTGGAATTTCTGTACGTTTCAACAAATACATGTAAATCGTGAAATTAAAAAATCTATTAATTGCATAAATTAATACACAAATGAATGTTTTTATAATTATATAATAATAAGTAATTTCTATAATCATTAATTTTGTAAGATGAACTCTTGAATTTTGAAAAAAAATTAATTTAAAACTGTATCGTTAAATTTCAGAAAACATGAATGCATATATCTTTTAATATTTAAAATCTTCTGATGAAGCAAAAATGAAGGACTGTCCATTATGTGGTCAAACAACTTACAATGCAAGTACAAGACTGATAAAAGATGCTTGTGGTCATACAAAATGCCGTTTGTGTTTATTACAAGAGGAAAATGGATGCAGGATATGCCAGAATGAAAATATCCAAAGCAGTCCCCATAGAATCGACTGCATAGGAAGTTTTAGTAAATAAACAAATATTTTTATGATTAATAATTAACCTCATAATAATTGATAGCATAATAATTAATTTATTTTGTTGTCCGAACATTAAAATATTAAAAAAAATTATAATTTTATTAGTTGAATTTTACATAATTTTACATAATTTATATTGATAAATATTAATTATTTTAATCATGATATAATGCAGATTATCCACTTCCGGAAATATCTACACTAATTTATGAAAATCCTGATATTACTCCTCTTGAACTTGTGGTAAACAAAATTAATCACAATATCATTCAAGAATCTCCAACTGAATCTCCAGATTTAGATACTGTACCTACAATAAATGAATATAATACATATTTTGGACAAGAAAGTAATCATACAAAAATAAATAAAAAAGAAAATGTTAATAATGAAGATGAAATTCTTTGTAATAAAGTGGATGGAAAGAAAATTCATAAAGAGGATAATGATAAAATTCTCGATTGTATTATTTTTTTTTCATTTTCCCTGCTATAGTTTTAGAATATATTTAATGATTATTATAATTTTTCATATATTTTAGGTAACTTTTTATTATTGCAATCAACCCAAAATAACAGCCAATCGAGTACTGAATCACTTGAGTTATTCAAAAAAAATTCAAATCATTGTACTCTTACACAATTTCAATGTAATAAGAAAATACCTGTGATAAATAGCTCTTACGAAGAAAGTGAACAAAAAAATGAAATTGTACTAAGCTACCAGAAAGTTAGTAATGATGCAAATATAAATAATAGATGTGAAAATAATGAAAAAGAAATCAACAATATTAATGAACAAAATTGTAATTACATAAATCCTAATTTATACAGAAATAAATGTAGATTGTAGGAATAAAATATTAATTATGTATATTTAACATTTTTAGCTCAACTGCCTCCTTCACTACCAATAGAAATTCTTTCTCAAACAAAAAATAATTTTAATGAATTTCCAAATGAAAATTTGAATAATAATTCTCAGTGTGACTCTGTATTTTATGAAGGAAATTTAGTCATTGATGAAGATAGTGACAATAATGTTAGAAAATGTTCCTGTAAAGAAATAGACATCAACAAAGGTACCAAAATGAAGCAGTATGGAAAACTAGGAAATAATCAAACAATTAATACCTGTGACAAACGTAATTGAATATTTTTAATTTTCATTATTGGCATTCATTTGTATCAAAAAAATTTATTTTAAATTTACAATAATTTAAAAACCCTTTTTCCTCAGATTCTACTCATTTTGAAAACGAATATAAAGTAATTAAGTTCAGTGGTAGTTCCAGTGAATATATTATTAATACTATAAATACACAGCAGCATCTTGATACTTTAGATGAAGAAGAAATGCTTTTAACTTCAAATGGAAATATTTCAAATGAAACAGAAGTGTATCAAAATAAAAATTCAAACTGGAAAACTACTATAATAGAATCATCCACTATGAAAAATGTCTCATATAGTACACAAAATATAATAAAAGTTAATTTAAATGAGGCAGAAAAACGTAACCAATCTGCAAAAAGCCCTGAACTGGTACTATCCACTGATTTGCCATTTGAAAATGCAAGCAAAAAAGATAGTTCCAATAATTCTGATTCTAACACTTTTCAATCTATTGGTTATAGAAGTCCAGAATTTAAGTTATCCGATTATTTACTATTTAAAAAAGAAAATGAAAAGGATATTCTAGTCCAACCTAACATAAGCCCTTCTAATTGCTTTGGTTACAGAAGTCCTGAATTCAAATTATCTGATTACTTATTATTAAATAAAAAAACAGTTACAGAAGAAATTGTAGAAACGAAGAAAGAAGAAAATAAAAAATATAAAACAGTTATTACACCTCTTGATCTGATGAATAATAGAAATTTAGATAATTTTAAAAACTTAGAAGATTCAGACATAGACAAGAGACATTTGATTGAAAAAATTGATACTGCAGATAGTTCCATTGGATCAATAAATCTTGTAGAATCAATTAATAAACCATTTACATCTGAATATATGAATTCAAAACATACTAAACCGAGTTATTTATTGAATGAAACTCAGAGTCAATTAATGTTCTCTGATAATATAGAAGAATTATCTTCAATGATAAATAATAATCCAAAAGAAGATGATGATGATGATAAAGAAAATAAGGAAATATTAAATAAAGAACAAGAATCTTACAACATTGAAAAAACTACTACAGAATTAAAAATTTTTATATCAATGAAATCTAAAACTCAAAGAAAATTAAACATAGAAGAAAATTTGAAACTATTTAACCATAACAAAAGACTTAAAACTAAAAATGACACAAATTTAAAAGACATTGTACAAATCAAGAAGCCTTTAACTGATTCAGACAAAAAAGAAATTAAGCAACGAAAATATAACAAACAAACAATTATTCAAAAAAATAAAAATAAAAAATCGAAAGTTTTGATTTTTAATGATGAAAATGAAAAGGTTTGTATTTTTTAAAATAAGTAGAAACTTGAATTATTCTTTTATATTGTAATATTTATATAAGTAATATAACACAAAAAATGTTCAGAAAATGGAAGAGTTGGTTCGAAAAAGAGGAAGGCCAAGTAAGGATTGGAGTCATATAGTCACATTACCAGGCAATCCCGCCAAATATAGATGCACATTTTGTGAAAAAGTATTCAAAAGTCTTCGATGTAAATGTTATCATTCCAATTGCCCATTGGGCAAGGCATCGTTTGAGTGCAGAATCTGTGATAAGACTTTTGCAAAGCGTTCGCACTTTGAATATCATGAAAGAACACACAGTGGAGACAAGCCTTTTCAATGTGAATTATGCCAGAAAAAATTTGTACAAAAAAATAAACTAAACAGACATATGTTTATTCATAAACGTAAGACCAAATTTATTTAATATTAAACAAAAATTGTAATCTAACTTTTTCAATCTTGAATTAACTAAATTTAAAATGATAAGAAATGTTATTTTGAATATACTATCAAAATTATAATTTTTATTACAGAAAAAAATGAAATAGAATGTAATGAATGCGGGAAGAAATTCAATACGAAGGAATACTTAAAAAATCATTTAGCTGTTCACTTGAAAAATTCATTTAAGTGTAAATTCTGCCCTAAGACTTTTACAATCGAACATAATAGAAAACGTCACGAGAAATCGCATTTAGGTACATATTGAATGTATTTCGTAATTTTGATTTTAAATGCTATTTTTGTGTAGTTTGTTAAAATTTTCTAAAAAAAGGATTTAATGTATTATTTATACAAATAAAAGCGTATTTTTAATTTATATTCATAATTCCACAGCGGATAGACCGTTTAAATGCGATGTGTGTACAAAGGACTTTAAGGATAAGTTTCTTTTGACAAGACACAAAAGAATTCACGAGAAAAGTAAATCTTTTTCGTGTCACATTTGTCATAGGATGTTTTTAGGAAAAGCTGAGGTGCAACGACACATGGCTGTTCATTCTGGTATAGTCTTTGAAACTATATTTTTGAAGATTTTGTTTAAAAAGCTTTTAAAACGTTTAATATGTAATGAACTTAAAATATTTTATTATTTTCAGATATGAAACTATTTTCTTGTGAACACTGCAATTTGGAATTTCGTAGAAAGGACAATTTAAACCGACATGTGAAACACCATCACTCCGGAGATCGGTTAGATATTCAAATCAGGACTGATTTGTCCAATTCACAAAATCCGAAAAAAGAAAAGTATGCTGAGGAATCAAACAACAAATTGATAATAAATCCTAAACCGTCAATCAAACCAAAGAGAATCTCTCGATCCAGCTCGACATCAAGCAAGAGTTCATCTAAGTCTTCACAGGTAAAATTAAAAAATAAAATACAAATAATTAATCCACTAAAATATATAATTTAATTATAATTATGCAGAAAAAGTCGAACTTGCGTAAAAATCGAATAATATCAACTGGTGAAATTAACAACGAAAGTGTAGTAATGAGGGTTCCAATTAATATTACGCGCTTTACCGAGTGTAATGATACTTCTAGAACAAGACTTACAGAAACGATACCTTTAGAGGAGGCACTCGTTCTCAATCGCCAAATCGAGGAAAGAATTTATACACAAAGCTCTTTCTGTAACTTTCCAGGATTAACGCGTAGAGCGGACTCACCGTTTGGGTATAATAATTCAAAAAAAAAAAATACGTTTTATACATTTAAAAATTTTCAAGCGATAATAATTCATTCCTTATACCATTTACAGGAAGAAGAGCAATTGTAATAGTAGTTCAAGTTCTAATGATGCAACCATTATAACAAATAAACAAAATCAAGAGAGATTAAAGACTGGAATTTTAAATAAAGATCAGAACAACAAAGAATGGAAGATCTTGCGAAAAGATATCAATGTACACTGGAGACGAAGAACTGCTGAATCTTTAAAACCTAAAATGACAAAAAAGTGAATAGTCTTTTTATGCTTGTTTCATCACTGTATTTTATATATTTATAAAGTATATAATGATTATTAGTATCTATGTAGCCAAACGATATAATGGAGCACTTGAACAAAAGATTATCCAATAATCCTTTTATAGAAGAATAGCTACAGCACTACTTTTGTTCTTGGCTTCTTTTGATTAGTTTTTAATGGAATTTGTACAAAAGCTTTATATGTATTTAAATAATAAGGTAGAGAATAGTTTGTGATTTTAGATTTAAAATATTTTTTATTATAAAATATAACTTCTTTTTTATCGAAATTTATTTTATAAATGCACGCGTAATATTTTTACATAGCTTATCTTAAATTCATTACAAATAAATGTTATAAATCTAGTTTAAAATTATACTATTTTACTTTCTGAGACATTTTAAAAAAATATATATTAGGAAACTTCTGTTTTTATTAAATGTTAAAAAAATAATTGTCAATAATTCTAACCGACTTTCTAACTATATAAAATAAATGTTTTTGACGAGCGCATTTTAAGCAGAAGTTCAATTTTTATAAAACTCATCGACAAAAATATTTTACAGTAACTTTTCGTAAAATATATAGATTTTATACTATTTTCTAGAACAGACTAATGTATTTTTGAAAATATAATGTAATTAAAAAAGATACAGTTCATATAATAAACAATGCACAAATCATAAAATTGTCCTTTGATTTACTGTTATTTATTGAAAGTCTATAGTAATCTGTACAACTGGAATATAAAATGATTCGAAGCAAATTATAAAAATATTAATACAAATCAACTGTCTAAGAATTTGTAAATGATCTTTCACAATATTTGAAATACAAAAATATTACTTGATGAAATAAACAGTACTAGTAGTGTGTAAATTAAATTTAATTACATTTATGCAAGTTTTAAATTTGTATCACATATTATTATTTACACATTATTTACTATACACCAACGAATTAAAGATTTTTTACATCTTGAATATTTTTCACGCTAAATGATTAACAGGGACTTACAATAATTTTAATCTTTTACGTCTGTAAATAAATGATAACGTATTTAAATTGACTAGAGCTGTGGACGAAGTGAAAACTAATTTTCAATGTCCAATACAGTGCAACTGACAGTTATTTATGGCAGTTTTATGATGTAAATATAGTAAAATGCATATTATTAGTAAATCCAAAAAAGATTACCAGCAAGAGCTCATAATTTAAAAAAAGAATTAAAACATATTTTTAAAATAATCATTTTAAAAAATTGTAATCATTAACAGCCTCTAGGAAATTCTAAAAAAATCCCATTTTTTAACATACAACTTTTTTACTTCCCAGGGAAGCTTAACTTTGCAATTACTTTGATTTAGTTTATTTCATCAATAACTATTATTGGTATTAAAATAACTAGATTAAATGAAATAATTCAGTGAATGAAATAAAATGTAATATTTATACATGTGATTTACAAAGAAAGTAAATTAAAATACCAATATTAGTTTTTGATACAATGACACTTTCTACTTTATTTTATCATTGTGCTGTTGATCTTGCACTTTGCCAGATTAACCTGTCCTCATAAAATTGTATAACTACTTGAGGACAAAGAATATTTGCCTCTTTAGCTGTAACAAGATCAGTCTCTTGAGTCCCTTTCCTACATAAAATATCAATTAATTCAATTTTTTGAAATGAATGATTCTTATTCACTAAATTTTTACCATTTCATCAGAAACATTATCTCTCCATCAGATTCAGTAGTCCCAACAATTTTATCTGCTTCCAATTGTCTTTTAAAACCATGTGGTTTCATATTATTTTCCATTTTTTTTTCTTTATTCATTCTTCTGGTATTCATGTTGTTTAAAATATAATACTATATTTTTTAGATAAAAATTACGAATCTCCTAAATCAAATATATGATTTAATTATTATCATCTTTGCATTTCAATATGATAAAAACATTTAATATATTTTCCGAGAACGTATATAACACATAACAGTTGCTACAAAGTGTAATAAAAATTATAGGTTATATATTCAGCAATTGTTACATACCTTGATATTCTAAAATATCAAAACTGTTGAATCCAGTTAATTAATTAATATTTAATAATAAGCATGTTTGTATTTATAATTAATAAAAATCGTATTTTCGTGATAGTTGTATAACTTGATCTACAAAAAATGATATTAAATTAAAACTGTAAATACGCTTATTATGTTATGACAACAAAGGATATCCTTACTTAGGTAGTACTGAAACTATGAACACCGGCGTACTTAGCAGTTAGCGCAGGTAATAGAACATTTACTTCCGGGAAAATAATTTAAAATTTTCCTGGCTTACGCAGACCGATCTTCACGGTAGAATAAATTTTCAGAGAAACTTTGTGGAAGTCTATTTTAATTGACAATTATAAATTATAAAATTATTATTTATTAAATACCCTAACGTCATTAATTTAAAACCCATAAGTCGTTTTCTGACAATGATGCAATTATCTTTTGAGCGTCGCTTTGAATGATAAGCATATCTTGCATGACCTTTTTTATCAAAAGTTTGAAAACAATATGGCTATTTATACTGTTATTAATTAATGTGGGTCAATTATAAGTAATTTTATGTGAACACCTTTCGAATTTCGCGCATGCCTGATGTGCCAAGTTATTGACCATAGTGCTACATGATGATAAGTATGTCATACATATATATTGATAAGTTCATTATGTTCATGAGCTATACTGGCTTATTGGATATTAGAATGTCGTGTATACCTACACACGCATATTTAGGTGTATTCATAGCCAAGAGTAAAGTATAGTCGCAACTGAACTGCGTTGTATTAATAGTGCATTGACTAGCTCAGTGACTTCCGGTTACAAAGCGCCCCACCCCACTAATATCTGCGCCCCACGCCATCAAGCGAGAATCGATAGCCACGCTGAGGGAGCAAGACTGCAAGAGCTATCGGAGTCGGCGTTGATTTTCAGTCGACCCTTGTGCGCTTGCCGAGGAGCTTCGCCTGGAGAGCTGTCGACGTCCCGACTCTCTCCCCGCTTATACTCGTACTTCGGTGCGAGCAATTCGCTTTTGCCACCCACGCTGTGAAAAGGCTTCGAGACGCGGCGCTCCACAGTACGGCGTAACGCATCATCCTCGAAGATGGTGAAAATGGATCATGACGTAAGTAAATAAGTTAAATCGCAAGTTTTTTTTTTAAATATATTTATTAGTTCTATTTATTTACATTTATAGTTTGAATTTTTTCCATTGTATTTGATAGATATTGATTTATTTGTCGAAATAATACTTATAATTGCGTGTTAAATAATATTTGAATGTACTATTAACTGTTAAAGTGCGGTACCAAAAGAAAATACGAAATTGGATTTTGACCTTCATATAGTTGTATTTTTATACGTTCGCGTTCTAAGAGACCTTGTTCAAGCTGCGGCGATCGCGATAAACATTTTCGTTATGTTAACAGAACGTCTTATTTTCTGAAATTTGTAAACCGTTATTAATGTAAATGACTAACTTTTGTTATCGGCTTGTAGGAAGCGTCTCTTGAATGCTTTTCATAACGGCATGTCGAACGAGACGTAATCATGGCGGTCTCAAGTTAGTTGCTTCGATAACTGACTGACATAAAATGGCGTCAGTTAATCAAATCAAGTTAAATTCATTCCCGAATCGTTATTATCTTATTACTTTTCTCTTGCTAGCTCATTTTCAAAAAATGACATAAGCTAATAGTCAGCGAAAAGAATAGGGTCACTAGCGGCGTGGCCACGCTACGCCATTTTTAAGCTCAGGCGTCCTCCATTTTCCTGACAATCGATTTCTTTCTCTTACCTTAATAGGGATGTTGTCAGATTCTATTTTATTTTTATGCCTCTTTATAGTTAGATTTTAATTATTCATATTTTATAATAATTTTATTTTCATTCATGAAAAATTAGAATGAATAATACAGATAATTTTTAACTCAGTGTTACCAATAGTATTATACAACTATTAATTAAGATAAAACTATAATAATTTTATTTAATAAAATTTTTTTATTTAGGATGGTAAGAACGAGCCAGAGCATGTACGGAAACTCTTTATTGGAGGACTAGATTACCGTACCACAGATGATTCTCTCAAGAAACATTTTGAAGAGTGGGGTGATATTGTTGATGTTGTTGTGATGAAGGATCCCAAGACCAAACGGTCTCGTGGTTTTGGATTTATCACCTATTCAAGAGCACATATGGTTGATGATGCTCAAAATGCAAGACCTCACCGAGTAGATGGTCGAGTGGTTGAACCAAAGAGAGCTGTTCCTAGGCAAGAAATTGGTAGGCCAGAAGCTGGTGCAACGGTAAAGAAACTGTTTGTTGGTGGTTTGAAAGAGGATCATGAAGAGGATGACCTTAGAATGTACTTCCAAAGTTATGGTACTATTAATTCTGTTAGTATTGTAACTGATAAGGATACAGGAAAGAAGCGTGGTTTTGGCTTTGTTGAGTTTGATGACTATGATCCTGTTGATAAAATTTGTCTGCAGCGAAACCATCAAATCAGAGGAAAACATGTTGATGTTAAGAAGGTAAATATCAATAAAACAAGTATATTTTACTTAAGAATTGTTTCAAGCATCTTATTAATATTTTGTTGTATAGGCCTTGAGTAGGGCAGAAATGGCTTCAGCAGGAGGCGGTGGCGGCGGTGGTAGTAGTGGGGGCGGCGGCGGCGGCGGCGGCGGTGGTGGTGGCGGCGGTGGCGGCGGTGGCCGCGGAGGTGGTGGTCAATCAAGTGGCCGTGGACCTCGAGGTAGTAACCAGAGCAGTGGTAATTGGGGTGGCCGTGGAGGTGGCGGCGGTGGTGGTAATGATTGGAACCAAGGTGGTAATCAAGGAGGATATGGCGGCGGCGGTGGAAACCAAGGTGGATGGGGAAACAATGGACCTTGGGAGAACCAAAATCAAGGTAAATTTATTTTAGCTTTAAAATAATGCAGGTACTTGTTTCAACAGAATTTCTCCGACTTTGTTGTAAATTTAATTTGTCTTAAAAATGTGTATTTTTGTTCCATAGGTGGAGGTGCTTGGGGTGGTGGCGGCGGTGGAGGTGGTCAAGGAGGTCAAGGTGGTTATAACAGTGGTGGTAATTGGAGCAATGACAACTTTGGAGGAGGTTATCAACAAGGATACGGTGGTGGACCTGTTAGAAACAACTTCAACTCCAGTGGCAGACCTGCACCTTACGGTAATTTCATTATTTGACACTTTAAATATAATAATAATGGTGAATTTTCTTTTTCATTTGTTATGTACTTAATGATATTTGAGTAGTTAAAATAAAATATTTCATTTCTTTACAATTAATATAATGCAAAGCAAAAATAACAGAGATCGACAATTTATTGTTAGACCAAAGAATTAAGCAAAAAGAAATTTATATTTTTATGTGATAAAATTGTATTATATGTTTTTGTTAATGACATCTGCTTTTTATCTTAAGAGCCTTAAAGAACATTAAGCTGTAAACTTATAGGTCGTTCAGGCGGCAGCGGTGGCGGAGGCGGTGGATATGGAGGTGGTGGCGGAGGCGGTGGCCAAGGTGGTTATGGCGGCGGAATGGGTGGAGGCGGAGGCGGCGGAATGGGCGGCGGCGGCGGTGGAGGCAGGAGGTACTGAACTCCCAGTGGACTCAGCTAATGCTTTTTCCACCCTTCCTCATACGGTAAGCATCAATTCTTCAATCATCAGATTTTTTTAAAATTTATGATCAATTTGTAAACAGGAGAAAAGAAATCCAAATGTTTCACTATTTAAAAATCCTATATATGGATTTTTTTTAAATTTTCCTCCTGTTAACATTGTTAATTTAACGTTATCTTGAAACAATTTTTTTAGTATATTTCCAAAATAATTATTTTTCTTTTTGTCTATTTTTTTTCAAATATGGAAAGCAAACTGTCAAACTACCTTCATTAATGTACCATTTTAATCACCTTTCTGATTTGCAATTTTTAAAAATAGTACAAAATTTTACATATTAGTTTTTGGCCAATTGAATTTAATTTACATAACGTTGACTAGTTTTTTCTAATAGTCATTCCACAAATCAAATCCAACAGTCTTCATTCAGTTCAGTATAAAATAGTTCAAAATAGATTATTGTTTTAGTTGAGTCTTGTTTTAAATAGGAAGCTTTAGAAAATATGTTAGCAGTTTGTATAGCACATTATAGATGTTATTTAACCAGGTTCAAGGACTAGAATCAGTAAAACTCTTTAAATTATTTAATTACTATTTTGAGGTTAAGGAAGGTACGATGAATTGCTTTTTCAGTTCTCCAAGGTTTTCTTTCTTCGCTCCATTTCTTAATAGTTTATAATAAATTACACCTGTGCAATTAAATTACTTGAATCTTATTGTAAATTACTATTTTCATAATCTATCACTGGAAGTTAAGCTTAAGTAGATACAAAAGGATTCCTATGTTTTATTTTGCTGAAACTTGTTACATAATTAAAATTCATCGTTACAGTTGATTTCATATAAAAGAAATTCTCTAAGATTTTTTATGTACATTTTTTATATTACAAAAATATTTTATAATATAAATGTTGCCTTTTTTTAAATAATTAAACAATGTATATGTTCATCTGCATAACGATAAAATTTATGATAAAGTGTAAAATGCGTTGGCAAACTCAAAAATCTTGAGAATAAGCATGTTCAAATCTTTTAAAAAATGAGGAATATTTTTTAAAATAATAAATGAAAATTTGTTTATTAGCTTCAAAAATTATTTAACATTATATACTAAAGATTTGCTTCACAGGATTAAAAAATGCATTAAATAAAAATTACTTAATAAACAAAATGGAATTTATTATTTTTAAAAATGAAAATTTTTATATTGTTTTAAGATCAGTATTTGTTTCTTTAAATATTGTGTATAAAATAGACGTTTTTCGTAAAATATGTTATTGTTACAACTAATTAGTTTTGTCACTTTTAAACCTCAGGTGAACCCCATTCTACTTCTTGTCTTCTAATCACAAAACAGTACCATGGTACTGTATTAGTATTGGAGCAGGCAGGGATAAGGCAGGCATACAGGCTAGAGCAAAAAAGCAGGCTAGATGGACAGAACAATGAGAGCAATAAAAGAAATACAGAAAAAAATCAGGCAGTGACAAAAAGAACCGTGAAACCCCACAGACAGGACAATCAGGATACACGAATGCAGGAAGAGAATGTTTGTAGTTCCACAGTTTGAGAAAAAGGAGGGGAGAAGCATTTATTTAAACGATGCGTATTTTTTACAAATAAAATAAAACAGAATGAAATGCTAACTGTCAAAGAACAAAATTTATGTATAGTAACAATGATCAGGAGTCACTTACTATTATTAGTTCTCATATAATTTTTAATAATCAGTATAGATAACGTATAGCAATTTTTCTCAACAATTTTGACAGCTTTAGACAATAGTATAATTAATTAATTGTATCATGTGCGTGTTTATTAAAAGCAATTGATCTCCTTTAATGAAATTTATGCATGAAGTCCTTTAATAGTGTAAATCGTATTTCGGTTAAAGAGCATTTAACGAGATATTTTGTTTAGCAAGATAGCCCTTTAAATACCTTTATTTTTCGCGTTATTGTTTTTAAAAATAAGTTTACACATAATTTTATAAGACAGAAATGCAGATAAGAAACGTTTTTATGAACGCTTCAAAGGTCGATTTATCGATTATAATGGATTAACTAATTCATTTGTAAATTTATTCAAATTGATATAAAATATATATTTGTACTAATCGCGAAGCAACATGAATTCTTCCTCAAAACAGCATTGTCGTTTTTTATTTAAGCGCGAATAACAAGGGCGATGTTCTTACTTATCCGCTACACTGATTTATCTGTCATAATTTATAATTGATTACATTGTAACGAGAAAAAGTTATGCACGAGTAGATCGTAATTTTTTCCCTCGAATTTTCTTTTATTATTTTAAAGAAATGAACACACGACTATGGTGTCGTTTATCGAATAACCGAAAAAGAAACAATCTTGCGATAGTCACAAGAAATCATGTAGAGGGAATAAAATATAGCGAGAAGGAAAATATGAATGCGAAAATGAAGTTTAGTGAAAACAACGTGTGTGTAGCATTTGTAGGTTACCGCTAGACTATGGTATATACATATGTATGTATATATGAACAAGTGAAACGGATTAATTTTTAAGTTGTAATTGTCTTAAGAAAGTTAGTTAAATAAACTTGACCACGAACCTTTTTCCACATAATTGATTTATTTCTCAATTTGTCAGAGTAAGTTATAGTTAAGCTAAAAACAAATTATAACCAGCAATCCTACTATGAAATTTCAGAAGACGTAAATGTATTAAAAAATTATTTATTCAAATAATGTCT
This sequence comes from Sycophaga agraensis, assembly GCA_018906755.1. Classification (NCBI taxonomy): domain Eukaryota; kingdom Metazoa; phylum Arthropoda; class Insecta; order Hymenoptera; family Pteromalidae; genus Sycophaga; species Sycophaga agraensis. Next base: position 174,123 of record JACCIE010000083.1, read on the forward strand.
GTAAATATCTTCATATATAATTAGTACTTATTTGTAATAACAGAATATATACATTTACTAAAATGTAATTTAAATATTTAATTATAAAGTCTAGCTTATTCTTTTATTTTGCTATCCTTTTTTACATTAATTTTAATAAAACCTCATTAGAGAAGGATTATTGTGAAAATTAGAAGAAAAACAGGCAGGTAGCAGAGCAACAGGGTCTCTAGCTAGCTTCTGTACATAATCAGGTAGGAAAGTTTTGGTTTTAATTTTACAATAGGGTAAAAAGAAGAGTAAGATGGTTTGTATAGTGAAACGTGCAATTTCGTACTAGGAATATAGAATTGTCTTATGTACTTCCTGATTATTTAATCTCTTTTAGTTATTTAGTAATTATTTTCATTTGGTACTTTTATTACAAATAATTACCTTTGGTACAGATGTACAAATAACATTTTGATTTAGTTTCTAATATTTTACGTTATAAAAAAAGTTATTTCAAATCTTGAGAAATTATATATTTTTGCATAAGATACATTAGACTTCTAATTTATCGAAAATATTCTTAGTTTAAATAATATAATGTTTTCATTTATCAAAGTTAATGAAAGATTTTTTTTATAAATTTTGTTATAATATACAGTTTAATGTTTTTAAAAAAATTTATGATAATTTAGTTGCATTTGAAAAATAGAGATGTAATATTTTTTGAAAATTGATGATTCGTTCTAATAACATTCTAACCTCAACCAATTTCTTTTATATACCCTGTAACTCATTTTTTATTTTTGTTGCTAATTTGTTTTTTATAAACAAACTACAAATGTATCTCATGCTTTTCAAAATTACATACAAAAATATTTTTAAAATATTTCAATTTTTGCCACTTTACTAAATTATCATGGCAGTAATAATAATAATTGATTTCATTTTCTTTAATTTCTGGTCTACCATGTGGCTCAAGATAGTCGGCGTCTTCACACGCACGCCGTTTTTTGTATTTACAAAGGCCAAAGCGCAAAAGGTAAGTCAGCGTGAGTGAAACGCTTTATTTATTTTTTTTTACTGAAAACAGATTTGGCTTTTTTGTGAGGTAGGTGCTGGTATAAATTTTACGCTTCAGATTACATTCCCATGGAGGGAAATTTTTATCGATTTACAAATCGTTTAAAACATACAGGCATTTTACTATAAATAATCATTTTTTTTTTTAAATTGGATCCATGGAAATTGAAGTGCAATTATTTTTAATTGCCGCTGCAGTTGATGAATTAAATCATCAGAGCTTTTCTATCACTAACAAGTTATTTTGCATTACATGAAATAAGTTCGTTTTAAAATTTATTTATTATTAGTTCGTTAGAAAATGTTTGTGTTAATATAATTACGAGTTATATATTGAAATTACGCATTTTGAAATTAAAAAATTTATAATTCATATATTTGTAAATTCTGAAGGTTCAGTGAATAATAACGTTTATTTCTAGAATTCACATGAATTTTCACGATTTACTGAATATTATTCTACCTGCCGTAATCATCTAGTATATAACAAAACTAAAGCATGTTTTATATCCAAGTGATGATTATAGCCATGTTTTAAAGTTATTATATATTTATTCTTAAGAATCTTTATCCTCGTGAAATTTCGAACGGGTGCAGTTAAAAATTGTTGTAAATATCTTTATAGTGTAACTATAAAATTATTAAAATTTAGCTGTATTCCAACTGTACTTATTTTCATTTTTTATTACATATCTATTTGAGTTTTTATTTAAAATAAATCGATTTTCTATATAGAGCATAATAATGATTTAGATAATAACGTTTAGATTTTTAAACAGATATGAGATTTCCATTGATCCCCAAACATGTATTTGCATGTTTTGAAGGGATACTCCATAGGTCCATGATTCCAAGAACTATTGATTAGGATACTAAATTCTTTACTTCTTCAAACATTTAAATACATTTATGTACTTATTTTATTGATATCAAGTAACTTAATAAAATAATAGGTTTTTTTAAAATAATCAACTGCCCACAACCCTTTTAAAGACGCACAGTTTAAGTTAGCTTGATATACATTCTATCCATTTTTTGAAATAAAATATGTTGATATATGTTAAAATATGTTATTGACTAGAAATAAAAAATATGCAGAATTATGAACTGTATAATACGTTTATTTTATTATTTTCTAAAAGAGATAAGACTGTAAATGTCAGTTATGATGAAACCTTTGCAGAGCTTAAAAGAGAAAGAGAGAGAGGGTGCACGTATGTATATGTACACATCTATGAATTTTTTATTTATGTATACAATTTAAATAAATATTTTATTTACAGTAAATACGTAATGTATTATTATTTTAAAAAATGCTATTACCTTTCCCGTTTTCATACACATATTTTACTTTTTCAAAATAAAATTTTGTGACTGTTCATGTATAATTTCTAAATCGATTTTGAAATAAAGTACGTTTAGTATATTCTATTTTCGAAGAGCATGCTGATATTTTTTAAATATTCCTGTTGTAGGAAGTAGAACAGATAAGACTTATTAATGTATAATTTTGTAAAAATGATTTAAATTTATATTATGGAACAAATTACCAAAACACATGCAAAAGTAATACTATGAGATAAAATTGTGTAAGGTTCGTGTGGTGAAGCAAAATAAATTGCAAGATATTAATTTCTTCTATCGTACAGATGTAAAAAATTGATAACAAACACAAAGCATATAGATAGTATTTAACATTTTTGTTATTTATATATTTAAAACAATAATTTAAAATATATAACCCGTATAAGCAGCTATATAAATTTATAGGTTGGATTTGAAATACAAATTGCACAATTACTGGAAGGTGCGTAGTAAGATATTACTTTATTTTAAATGTTTTTTCAGTTATTTACATATCATTTTATTTAAAAAATTTTTAAAATCTTTTGACAATTAAATATTTCTCACATAAACTGTCATGAACATTAGGTATCTAACATGCATGTTTATGTTGTATTAATATTGAAGAATGCATTGCCTTAATATAATGAGAAGCTGCTATAAATTGTTGCAAATACAAAACAAATCACTTAGATGAATACTTAATTTACTGTTGATTATTGCTTTCCAATCAGCAAAATAGGATTTACAAAAAATTTAGTTTAATCTAAACGCCAAAAATATTGGTGGCCCTGAAAAGGGCCGATTGGTGTTGTGTTGAATAAGAGTTTAATTTACTTGGAGCTGGTGTACTTGGTGACGGCTTTTGTGCCTTCACTCACAGCGTGTTTAGCAAGTTCACCAGGTAAAAGGAGCCTGACAGCTGTCTGGATCTCCCGGGAGGTGATAGTCGAGCGCTTGTTGTAGTGCGCTAAGCGCGAAGCTTCGCCGGCGATACGCTCGAATATGTCGTTTACGAAGCTGTTCATGATGCTCATGGCCTTAGAGGAGACGCCGGTGTCGGGGTGCACCTGCTTCAAGACCTTATAGATATAGATGGCATACGACTGCTTCCTCGCCTTCTTGCGCTTCTTCTTGTCCCCCTTGGTGATGTTCTTCACGGCCTTGCCGGCCTTCTTCACTGCCTTGCCACTGGTTTTGGGAGCCATTATAATCGACACAAACCGTACCTCAATACGTCCACGAGAGGAGTATGTTTTCTAGGGCGTCGCCTGGCTTTTATATGCGGCGGCACAGCGGCTCCGAGCCAATGGCCACGCGGCGTGACTGTCCCCACCCTGCGACGCCAGCCGCCGACTCTTCCCCCTCCATCCGTCGGAGCAGCTGCGCCGAGAGCTATAAATTTGATGCTCGGGCTCAAAAAAAAGTATTCCTGTTGGTTCTGTCGTTCGCATTAGTTGATTCTTTCTAATAATCATCATGTCTGGACGTGGCAAAGGTGGTGGCAAGATCAAGGGAAAATCAAAGACCCGTTCCACCAGGGCTGGACTCCAGTTCCCCGTAGGTCGTATCCATCGACTGCTCCGCAAGGGCAACTACGCTGAGCGCGTTGGGGCTGGTGCGCCAGTCTACCTCGCTGCCGTTATGGAGTACTTGGCCGCTGAGGTTCTCGAGTTGGCTGGCAACGCCGCCCGAGACAACAAAAAGACGAGGATCATCCCCCGTCATCTTCAGCTGGCCATCCGCAACGACGAAGAGTTGAATAAACTCTTATCTGGGGTAACCATCGCCCAGGGCGGAGTCTTGCCCAACATCCAGGCTGTCCTCCTCCCCAAGAAGACCGAAAAGAGCTCCTAAATTCGCCAATAGTTCGATCTTTCAATACCAATCGGCCCTTTTCAGGGCCACTACAGTTTTTTAACGAAGTTCAATTATACATTGCAAATTTTAAATTAATAACTTAAAGAAGTAAATTAATGTTAAGAAATATAACATTTTTCCTAAGCATGTAATTGCGCTGCCAAAAATCACTTGCATATTGTAACTAAGTACATGCTAAATATATTTAATAAAAAAAATTGTAAAAACATTCATCTGTAGTAAATAGATGTCAAACTAGTTAAAAAGAGTACAAAAAATTAATACATTTACAAACATTTATGAACAAATGAATTATTTTTAATAGTTAAAATCAAATCAATTTTAATAACATCAGTTATCTAATTCAATGATAGTAAATGAATATTAACAGCATTTTTTCTGGATTTGTATTCCATTTATTAATACTATAATATACAAAAATGTTTTAACATTTTCAATGCATAATTCCAATACAGTTAATATTTTATATAATCTCGTTCAATTAATTAAAATGATCTGTATATTTCTCATATAATGCAATTTAGTAATTGACATAAAATAACAATTTTTTTTGTTAAACAAAGAACTATTTTTTAGTTATTTATAAAAAGGTCGTATAAGCTTTAAAATTAAATAAGTTACTAATTGTATTACAAAGCGTCCTAAGTGTAATATGTCAAACATTTATATTCTTCTCGTGATAAATTCTAATCGTTATAAAACAATAAAAAATCTTCCACGTTCTTCATTCGTCGCATAAAAATTATTATTTCTAAACTGTTGAAACCATCTTTTACATGTTGCTTCTGATATAGGATAATCACTATATACCTCGATGCATTCGATGCGACTCTGCAGTACATTTCTTATAATATGCTTAACAGTTGTCATAGCAACCAAAACAAAAAAATTAAAAAAAGTCTCGTTACAAATATTTCCTTTTGAGACATAAAGGGAATCAGTAAAGATTTGAGAAATAAAAGTTGGTACTAAGGGTAATTGTAACGAACGTTTCAGCAAATTTTAGTAATTTTCAACTGATATATTTGTTGATATAATTCAATTGTTGATATAATGGACACAACGGAGTCCGATTTGGAGTAAATTCAAGTAATAAAAATAATTTTGAAAAACGTTAAGTATTTTGTACTACATACAACAAGACATCCAATGTTTAATTGGCGGTTTGTTCCATACCGCTACACTTACACATATATTCTAGCTGCTAATTCTTGCTTTCTATTCTATCTTTTCTCCGTGAAACTAGGCAATTTTTAGCTTAAAAATAGTTAACTTTATTCCAACAGATTAATTTCCGATCAGTTGCAAAATTTTGCACTTACGAAACGAATAATTTGACTGGTTGAAGATTAATTGCGGGTGGATTACTTGACATACAAACTTTAGACTCAAAATATTCACGCTAATTAATATCAAAGATTTAAATAACCTGATCAGTTTAATCACAAAATATATTGATACTTTATAAAGTATATACTATATAGTAAGTATAACAAAGCAAGTAGAGAGCGGTCATTTTCAATTTCCAAGAAGCTAGGAATATTGATTTTGTCAAACGACACATTATTATAAACTTCGGTTGAAATACTATAATATCTAACTGTATCTTGTAAGTTCATACAAAAGCATTTATAAATCCAACTTATCATATCCGTTAGAATTTAACAAAGCATAGGTAAGAATCTAGGATAATACATACACTAATTGCAGTGCAGATATGTGACGATTATATTAAAAGCTTATATATATGCGGCTCAGATTTTATGAAGAACAAATGAATTCAAATTCGATATTAATAAAAACCAGCTGATGGATTACTTAAGCTTCTGCTACCGACAAACTCTGCAGAACTTATGACAATCGTATATTACATTTTCTGTTGACCCTTTCTTTGTATACTCTTACCTTTTATTTTGAATAGCCCTCTTCAGTAATGCAAAAATAAAAAATCTGCGAATTAGTAATAATGTTTAAACCAAGTAAAAATCTACTGAATGTATCTTAAGATACATAAATTACAAAGCTTCTAAAGACCAAACGAGTAAGATACCAGTATCATTTTTTATACGGTTTGCTAGATCTTTTTGAGGAAATTTATCACATCCCAATTCCTAAGTGTACTGAAAACAGAGTCAGGCTGCCAGCATCGAGCAGCCAACTGTTTTTCGTGTTTGTATATCATGTCTTGTCTCATGATTGAAGTACGAACTCTTATTTGCTATGGTCTTTTTTCGATTTTCTTTTCTTCTTATACGAACCTAATATAAATATTATACTTAATATAAAATTACTCAATTATTTAATAAAATTGTATCTTATCGGATTTTTTACTATTGGATTCCACCAGATTCCACTACAAGTTCCTTATCTTTCCTAGTTTTTATTACAAGATTTAAGGAATTAGATTTGAAAGAGACAATACAAGTTGTTTGTTTCATTGTATTTCGTACTGAAATAATAAAGTTAATAAAATATTTTTATAAATTTTAGTAACAGTATAAACATGTTCCTTAAGAACTTTTTTTCATTTATCTTTCATGAAAGAATTTTTAGTTCAAAAAAATCTTTCTTATAAAAGTATTTAGTATTTCAAAATATGTAGGAGAAATAAATGAAATAATAACGATGATTGAAAGTATTAAGCATACGCGTAAGATGTAAACATAATCGGCTTAAGATCAACAGTATTCCATGGAACATTGGGATTTATAAAATCACAAAATACTTCATAATTCTAATATTATGCGAAGTAAACTAAATTTTCTATACCTCTCAAATTTAATCTTATAATGACTAATAGTCTATATTTATAATACTATAAAACTCGATTTGAAAATTTGATTACAATCTATTCTTCCAAATATGATATTTTAAAAATTTTTAACCTAGATTTTGAAAATGTAAGCAATAAGTAGCATTCAATCCCGTCAGACGCGCAAGCGCAGAGGGTAGATCAGTGGCATACACGCTAGATGTTATAAAATATTTCCACCAAACTATTAGTAGCAGCACCATCGCTGCCTTTTTGAATGACCATCAGTCGTCGATCTTACTGAAGAACTTGGTTGGAGCACTCGAGATTCACGTCAAATTCACATTTATACATTATCAAAAAAAGTAAACAAAAATGCCACTGGAAAATTTAGAAGAGGAAGGGCTAGAAAAAAATCCAAATCTTGAATTAGCACAGACGAAATTCTTGCTGAGTTTATCAGAACACAAAAATGATGTGGCACTCAAGACTAAACTGCTTGATGCCATCAAAGCCGAAAGTGAGACTGCATTTTTTATTTTTTTATATTTTTCAAAAATATATTAAAATTTGAAAGCTTTTATGAACATTGAATAGTTTTTGTGAGCATAATAGATTGCTGATTTTAGTCTTCGCTGTTAATTGTACTTATTTTAGTGAATTTAATGATCATAATTAACATAACCTCCTTTTTTCCTGCTTCAAAAGTTCCTTAGGAATTATTTTTTTCTATTTATTCTTATTGTATTTATTAATGATGTACTAAACTAATGAAACAATTTAAAAACTGTAATTGCAATCGAATGATTAGATTCATTACTTTAATTGAAATCAAAACCATAAATTTTTTTTTGTATATTTTCATGCTTAAATCATTTTATAGATATGGCTCCATTCTATGAAGAAGTTTGTCGAGATCTAGACTGGACAGTAGATGAAACACTTTTAGCCAGTATGAAGGCTAAAAATGAAGAGCAACTAAAAGAACTTGATGGTACGATTGAAGATGCTGAAAAAAACTTAGGAGAAATGGAAGTAAGAGAAGCAAATTTAAAAAAATCTGAGCATCTTTGTAGAATTGGTGATAAAGAAGGAGCTTTAGCCAGTTTCAAGAAAACATATGATAAAACAGTCTCTCTTGGCCACAGATTAGACATTGTTTTTCACAACATTAGAATTGGTCTTTTTTATTTGGATCATGATCTCATTACCAAAAATATTGAAAAAGCAGAAGCGTATGTTTATTAATTAAAATTATTCTCATACATTAATAACTATTGAATTATTTATGACAATTTAAATTTATTTTGAACATTTATAGATTAATAGAAGAAGGTGGTGATTGGGATAGAAGGAACAGACTAAAAGTCTATCAAGGAACATACTGTATAGCTGTAAGAGATTTCAAAGAAGCAGCAAACTTTTTCTTAGATACTATTAGCACATTCACAAGTTATGAGCTTATGGATTATAATACTTTTGTTAGATATACTGTATATTTGAGTATGATTAGTTTACCTCGAAATGAACTTAGAGATAAAATAATTAAAGGCTCAGAGATTTTGGAAACATTGCATAGCAATCCTGATTGTAAAGATTATTTATTTTCATTATACAATTGCCATTATGCAGATTTCTTTAAAAATTTAGGTAAATATTAGAATATAACATATAAAAGAAATTTTGAACGAATATAACTCATTTTCTGTTATTTTAGCACATGTAGAAGGTTTATTAAGAAGAGACTTTCTTGTATTTCCACATTATCGTTACTATGTTAGGGAAATGCGCATTCTTGCTTACACTCAACTTCTTGAGTCTTACAGATCATTAACATTACAATATATGGCAGAGGCTTTTGGAGTTACAGTTGAATACATTGATCAGTAAGATTATTTTTGATTTATACTTTTTCACAAATATTAAATAACTTTTTATTTAAGAATTTTGTCCCAATTTGTATTTTAGAGAGTTATCACGCTTTATAGCAGCTGGTCGTTTGCATTGCAAGGTTGATCAAGTTGGTGGAGTAGTTGAGACCAACAGACCAGACAGTAAAAATTGGCAATATCAAGCTATGGTTAAGCAAGGTGATTTATTGCTTAACAGAGTACAGAAACTGTCTCGTGTGATTAACATTTAAGAATATAATTACAAAGATATTTGCAAGACCTAGATAAATGTGATTTGACGTTAAAGAGTAAAATATTATTTTGCATTAAAAGTAAACTGTTTTAAAACGATGATTAACATAAACACAAACTGGAAAAAAATTAATGTCGTTTTCGAGAAGTTTCTATGTTAATACTAAAATATGATTTTGATAAAAAATATAAGAATCAAACAATATAGTATTGATGCATTACTTGGTACTCCTGTCATTTCTTTTTCTAGTTCATATTACACTTAGAAAAATGTTCATAATATGGTAAAATATAAAATTGAATGAAATAATACAAATGTTGGCTTAGAGACTTTTTGAAGAAATTATTTAGTAACAATTTTGTACCTAATTAATATGTTTTAATAGTTAAGAGTGCTACAGTTTTTAGATCACTTGATAATTAACTTGCTTAAATTGATTGTCTCAACTGTAAATTAATCATGTACTATGTATAAAGAAATAATAAGATTTTGCATATCAAGATTTTTTTAATTTTTTGTTTAAATTTTAACTTACAAAGGCGGGTTTGCAAAAAACTTTTAAAATATTAAATTATAAAAGTTTATTTTTATGAAACTATTATATTGTTTAAGTTATAATTATTTTGTACACATTACATTTGACCACATCGAGATATTGTTACTGGTATTTTTGGTTTATTGTTTGGCCCCGTTGGGACATTTTCAATTTTTCTCATCACTAAAAGACCATCGATAACTCTTCCAAATACTACATGTTTGCCATCTAAGAAATTACATTTAGCACATGTAATGAAAAACTGACAACCGTTGGTGTCCTTACCACTATTCGCCATTGAAAGAAGACCAGGTGAATCATGCTTTAATGTAAAATTTTCATCTGGAAATGTACCACCATAAATACTTGTTACTCCAGTACCATCTCCGTTTACAAAATCTCCACTTTGAATCATAAAATCTTTAATCACTCGATGAAAAATTGCACCCTTGAATCCTAAAGGCGCACCATCTTTCCGGTATTTTCCAATACAAAATTGTCTAAAATTTTCAGAAGTTTTTGGACAAACATCCTCAAAAAGTTCGAAAATCATTCTCCCAATCTCAGTTGCACCTACAGATATATCAAAGAATACTACTGGATTATTTGGATTACGAAGTTGAGATTGGATTTGATTCCAGGTAGGCATTTTTAATTATTAATAAACTGTATCTTCGTATCTTCAAAAAATGTCTATAGACTAATATACTCAAAATAGATTTCTATCTCATTTGCACAAAAATGAGTATTTTGATTGCTCGTTGAGTATTAATAACACCTACGTAGTAGCGTTAGAGTTCATTTATAATCTAAGATAACCTCACTTTATTCCCTCCTTTATTACGAAGAACCTACACACCACTTACACTATATCAAAACATAAACAACAAGTTACGTGTAACATACGGATGATACGACAATGGAAGTAGCCAATTACCATTCTACATTTAAAATATATCACATTTTTTTATTAGTGTTTTAAAAAGGCATCGTTTATAAATATAAGAATTATAGAATTTAAAGTAAAATTGAATATTTAAACTCTTAAGAATGTATAGTAATAATTAAAATGTTATAAATAATTATTATGCTTGCTGAACTTATTAGAATAATGTATAATGACGTTTAACTGATTTTGATAAAATTAAAAAGTAAATAAAGATCAAATTATCATTTTAAATAATAACACGTAAAAAATGTTTTCTTCAAAATTAGCAATCTTATTTAGAAGAGTATATGACTTAAAAAAATTATTTTTTAAAATTTTTTATGAAACATACAACAAAGCAAAAAATCAATTTCTTAAAATTCTGAAAACGTATTTCGAAAGTTCTTATGTATGGATAAATTCTAAAAAATAAATAATTTTTTTTGTATATATTACAAGATATAAATTATTTTAAATAATTGAAATATTTATATAATTATATTTTTAATTTAGCTACAGTATTATTTACTTTTCACATATTTAAATAGATTTATTAATGTTAAATATGAGAAAAAATTAGATATAAAAATTTTTTTACTCCTGCAGCATTTTTAAAGTTAATTTTGCATTAACTGTTGTTTACAGTGTACTTTATCGTACATTTTATGGGGAAAAAGTTTATTTCAAAACATTTTTACATGATTTGAGATTTTAAAAATATTTGTTGGATTATTTAAAGAAAACTAAAAATTTTAGGATACATTAATTATTTTTGTTTGAGTAATCCATCATATGAAACAATCTTGATAGTATTTCAAATGTATGCTATACATATACTTGTATATTGATCATATTGAACCGAAACTTTAGGTGAGAAATAATGTAATCTTTCTGTAGAAAAATATGTATACAGATTATACCTATATATACTTGCATTCTCCCAAAAAGATGGTGGGGGATTGTTGTACCTGATACTTGGTGCTGCAGGGAACAACTCCCAAATTCTCAAGAATAGTTCCCAAAGAATACAGGACCAATTGGAGTATGTGTGGATTTCCAATGTACTGTAGAAGAGTTATTATCTTTGTTCCTTTTAGACAAGTCGTAAGCATAACCCTTTAAAGAACATCACGCAGTCCTGCAATCGTATCTCGGATCTAAGACCTGAGTGCGCAGCGCGCAGAAGAGGATATAATCGAACGCAAACGCCCCCGCACGCATGTATAACCTCAAAAAGGAAGAAGGTGAAGAAATACCAAAAAACATCGAAGGGGGCTTGTACATCTGTTCTCAACTCTGACGCTTGCTGTCGCAACGATCCTTGATTCTTGTCAGTATTAGAGGTAAAGTAGAAAGCAATGTATTTTTTCTCGCCCGTACTCTACGAAATTAAGTGAATATCGCATTCGCGAAAATTGAATACGTATTTAAGAATTTCATAAAAATATTTGTATATTTGGCTTTTAATATATCGATTTAAATTGGTTCGTGATTTAAGAATATACATATATGGACATATGCATATGCATATAAGTGTACATAGTAAACCATTGATAAGCGAATTAAAAAATAAACCTGTGTAGATTTACAGAACTCGCATTCCTTTTATTTTTTCCTTGATCAGCATTTACTTCTCATGCAATCGACTTTGATCGACTTGCGCATTTGTGTGTGCGTCGTGTGGCCTTGCCCTTTTATCATCATTGTATAGTTTGGAAATATTTAACGCGTACGTGCGCAAGTCTCGAAAGAGATAAGAGTAGCGTTAATGATAATGGAGTGAGTATTTTGGGTTTAGTCATATTAGCCTACGGGGATTGCTGAAGAAAAATAGTTACGTAGTGGAATTCCTGGCAAAAAGGCATACACATTATGCATTGATGAACCTAACCTCAATCCTGACGAACGTCGCCGAGAGGGACCAATCCAGTCGTTTCGAGACTGGATATATTACTGACAGGCTCAGCTCCTTTAACTTATCGAGTGGAGTTCAACATCTTGATTCTTTGGTAAGAATTCTAAATTAATTTCTAACATTATGATAACATAATTGACTCAAATGATATCTTTTTTAAAATTGTTTTTGATTGTATTCATTTTTTTTAGTATATTTTATTAATTTCTTTATTATTTATGAAACAGTGTTGATTGATATTAATTTATTTAAATTTAGAAGGTTTTTTTAAGTAGGTTTATTGTTTAATTATGCTATGCTTTGTGATGATGCAGTATTGAACAACAGTTGATAAGAATTAATGTTTCATTAATTACTATATAAAGGCTAAATAGTTATAATTATTGTACACATTTTCATTTCTTTCATACATTTTCTTGTATTACTGAATTTATGTTACTCATTTGAAGATTACATGGTTATGTTCATAGTAGGTTAAAATTATTTTATATTAAATTCAATGGACTGATGTTATTCTGTACAGTTCAATGTATTCCATGGTAGTAAAGTATTTGCTATTTGATAAATCTTAACTATCATCAAGATACATTCAATTATTTGATATACTCTATACTTTTGACAATCAAAATAACATAAAATACACATTATCAGATTATTACATTTATTATAAATCAATTAGTATTTTCTGCAAGACATTGCATTGAAAGTATAGTAGAGCAATTAAAATCTACAGGTTACAGTTGCTGCATGGCAACGATGTTTTTGTGTTTTAGTGTTCTGAAAACCATTGAACAAAGATCTGTCATGTAACAAGCTTTAAGTTACAACCTACACCTTCTGGATTTTCAAAATTTTTAAAATTAGTACTTAACTTTTCGGTAACCAAATCAACAAATCGTCATAAACAATCTTCAAACATAATGAATTACAAAATTAAAGATGATTTCAAACAAAAATCTAAGAGGAATGGATTACATTCGATTTTTCCAGATTGGTTTTCAATTTCTTTCTTGGTTAGGGCTGTACCTTTGAAAAACACAGTTCAAAATTTTAGTTTACAGAAACAGTTTGTAATTTATATAATTTTTGCTTGCCTGTGGTTATTTTCTATCATCCGTCATTTAAGTAAAGAAAAAGAATTTAGTTTTGTGAGTTTTCAAGTTAACGTATCTAATAATTAACGAGTTTTTTAAAATAATAAATATTTAAAGAATATTAAAATTGTAATAAATCGATTATTTGTTAGCATTATAATTTTTATTAAAATGCTAAAATAGATAAGTACATTGTTTCTGTTTTTAATTTAAAGTACATTCACTTGTTCGAAGGCTTTAAAAATCTAATAAATGTTTCAAAGTTGGTAGTGAAGGAAAGGAAATTATTATTGAATTGTTACGTTTGACTTTTTTTTAAGTACATTAATGAAATTGCAGGCAACGTGGGAGGAGGAGCCTCAAAGGAGCATACAAGAATCTCCATTGGGGCCCTTTGGAAGCAGGAGTGGAAAAAACACTACCGGTATTGCACAACTGCAAAGCGTACCTGAACCAGCGTTAAACTTTGGAGGGAGAGGAATGCCTCGCACCAAGCGAAGAGCGCCCTCCAGCACAAACAACCACTCGTCGTCTGATATGTCTCCAGGCGCTCTCGAGGACATGCCGAGGCATCCGTCTAAAAGACTCAGACACACGCCTAGGTTAGTAGTTTTTCATTCAAATCTATTCAGTTTGTCAGTACAATCTGCTGTGTTGAATATTTACCAACATTCTTATGCCGGGTGCCACATAAAAACATTTTTTTTAACTCAAATATCAGAATTCATGCCATTCAATAGATCTTATGGTAATAAGACAAAATGCAATATATTGATTGAAGCCGATTGTCTACGTCTGTTTATGAGCAGAAACATTTAATTTTTATTTATTTGGCCGTTCTCCAGTGTGGAGCTTCAACGCATTCGTTATCTCTCGAGATCTCGAGCAATAGGCAGATAAAAGAGGAATCGATTTGATTGATAGCTTCATTGATTGTCCGATTAGCACAGCGTTGCGCTCGCCACGGGGAGGACGCCAGGTCTCGCCGAACGATCCAACCCTGCGACATCCCGCGCATTTCTCTAGCAGGAAGAGCGCGCGAGAGCCTCCGAAATAGATTGCGAGCAACGGTCGCTTGGATGACCTTCCACATGCCTCGTGCCCTCTCTCTCACACCCATTCGGTCAGGCGGGGCGATCGGAGCGATCCCGAGATCCGGGAAGAGGGACAGACAGGCGGACGCGCGCGGAGCTTGAATGGATTCCGCGGGTAGGGGGAGGCGGTGGCGGGTATTTTTGGACGCGTTCGCCGAGTGCGGATCGTCGCCGTCGCTCCCGCGGGCAGAGGGAAGACACAAGCGCGGCGCGAGCCCCAGGAGCAAACACGTCGCCCTTCAGGTTTTGGCCGCGCGGACGACGACTGCTTTCTGTGAGGAAATTGCCCGGCCCTCCCTTGTGCATGGACGACGAGAGGTTCGTATGCGAAGGCGCGTGCATCGTGTCTCTTGCGCTCGCCTCCTTCCTTGCCGTGCGCGCGGTGCTTCCGGATGCCGGGAGAGCAAAGTGCGATTACGCACGGGAGATGTTTCTGCGAAACTTTGTGGACTTCTTTGAGCGTTCCCCTCCTGGTGCGTGTGTAAACCACAGCCGGGATTTCAGAGTGTATAAGCTCAAATAGAAAAGAGTTAGAGCAGCTTCGCGAGGGTTTATGTAACTTCTATAGATAACGCATGGTGTATGTCAAGACTAAGATATATACGTTATATAAAAAATGGGTTTTATGCTTCTAACGCCGTGCGCGAAGAAGCGAGACGAAAAGTAGTGCGAAAGCCGCCGAGTCTTTCCATGTACTGTTATGATAAATCATCAATTACGCGCCGGATAAATACCCTCGCGGTGATTGAAGATATCAAAGAGTGACGCGCGAGTAGCCGCAGTCGTCTACTGGCGACTGAATCTTTCAGCGCGAGAGTCGCACGCGATTATGCGCGCATTGCTCGTCTAACTGGCGTCGACCTGCATACGAACTGTCCAGTGCAGTCCCGCTCCGCAATGCAACCGCTCGGTCGCGCAAACTTTCGTGGCCGGTTCTGTCAGGTGTCGGCCTCTCTGGGCCTGATTCAGGGTCTGGCGCACCTGGTGCACTCATGTCGCGCGCGCAACTCAGACTGTCAGACAGAGAACTCACTTTTGTCCGTTGTCGGTGTCAATCGCAGTACGAGACGGCATACGAAAACGGAAGACGGGGCCTATGCGCAGAGCTTCTCCCAGAAGCGCTGCGTCAGCTGGTTCCGCGAGTACACGACGGCCGACGACCCGGACACCCTCGGCCCCGAGGGTATGGAGAAGTTTTGCGAGGACATCGGGGTCGAGCCCGAGAACGTCGTCATGCTCGTTCTCGCGTACAAAATGAATGCCAAACAGATGGGGTTCTTCAGCCTGGCGGAGTGGCTCAAGGGTCTGACCGAGCTTCAGTGCGACTCGATAGCCAAGGTTCAGCAGAAGATGGACTACCTCAGGAACCTACTCAATGACCAACACACCTTCAAAGGCATCTACAAATACGCTTACGACTTCGCTAGGGTGAGTTGTCGATCTCGTTTCTTCTTAGCGCACCCCTACACGCCCTTTAAAAACATCAGCGTTTGTAATGTTACTCATTTTTGTTGTTTAAAACAGGATAAGGATCAACGCAGCATGGACATGGAGACAGCGCGAGTCATGCTGCAACTGTTATTAGGCAAGCATTGGCCGTTATTCGCGCAGTTTGCCAAATTCTTGGATCAATCAAAGTACAAAGTTATCAACAAAGATCAATGGTGTAATATTCTTGAATTTTCACGGACGATCAGCGATGACTTATCGAATTACGACTTAGATGGAGCGTGTAAGCTAATTAATTTTCTGTCTTATTCCCTTATTATAAATTTGTGAACAATTATATTTTTAAAGCAATTCCATTTGTATGTATTTGAATCATAAATATGTATCTGAAAGACAACTGAAAATAATGTTCTCTTAAGGGCCAGTAATGCTTGACGAGTTCGTTGAGTGGTTGAAAGTTCAACAGCAGGGTGAGGGAGCGTCGCAAATGGACACGAGGATCAGCTGAAACACTCAATCAAGCTTAATTAAATAATGCATCTTACAAAAAGCAACCACCAACTGAAGAAACAGTCCATGCTCCTAATTATCAACCACGATATCAATTAATTGTTAAAAACTAATTTTTTTCTCTCGAGACATTTATAAAAAAAACGAAAATACTTGGATGGATTATTTTATAATAATTCGTTTACTTTGTTATTATAAAAAATATCACGATTTAACGAGTAAGTAGTTTGATTTAGTCTTACAGTTAGTTAGCTCTTTAAAGAAAAACTTATAATATCGTGAACGACTGTATCTAGAATTGCGCTTTGTGATAATTGAAGATAGTTGAAGTTTGAAAATTAATCTGTACTATGGGAAGAAAGTATTTTTTTGTATTTTTTTGGTGTATTTATCAAAACATGAGTATATATATTATATCTTAATAGGAAATTTGAATTCCTTCAATAGGAATTTAGCTCTTAAAATTTATAGTATCAAACGTCTAATAATTAACGAAATTGCTTAAAGCTTTATAAAATGACTTTTTTCTTAAAAACGAAAAAAAATGTCTTGAAAAATATTTTCGAAAAAAAAAACATCTTTGTGTATACTTAAAATTTATTTTCCAAATAAATTTAATCACTAATGCATAGATAAAAGTAGATTATAAATAATTCTGTCATATATATAAATAAATATTTTTCACAGTTCGTGTAGCACTTGTGGCATTAAATAGTATGCCGTTTTCACATGTGACGTAACAACGAACTGTGAGAATTAGCAAAGGAGTATTTGAAACGCCTTTGAAATCTTTATTATAACTAGGATGTTAATTTCTTTTAATAAATTATACAAGAAAAAAGTCAAGATTTAAGTGTAAAGTCGATGACACAATACTCGCAGGAGTAAGTTTTTGTCGGCGGATCGCTGTGTTGATTGATAGAAAAATATAAATTTTTGTGCAACAGCTCTAAAAAAACTGCTGGTAGGGTTTCTTCGTCTATTTTAGAAAGCAATTATTAATTTTTAAGATTAATTGTTTTATACAACTTACAAAATAAGATTCTTGACAATCGAAAATTTTCAAGAAAGAAATTAACTATTTAAAAATAACACTAATAAGTGGTGTTTTATGGGAATCGTCAAAGATGAAAAGCTAATACTTATTGACGACGACGAAATCCATTTTGTCAGCTGTTGGAGCACAATTGATCAGTTTTTAATCTGTATGTTTACTTACTTTTTAATCAAAATTAAATAAGATTTTAAGGGTGTTCTAAAACATACAAATTAAACAATTTGAATAAATTATTCTAATTTACTTGTATAAAATTAATTTAAAATAAATTGTATATTTAAATTATAATAAACCTCTTTTTTGCTTTTTGTACTAAATGTTTGTTGTTATTTATTTACGATTAAAACTTCTTACCCACTAATCAACTATTGTTTTAGAACACTTAATGAACATTTCTGTTTAATAAGATAATTTATATCTTGTACAATATTGTCTTAGGTTCAAATTTGGGTACTATAAATTCGAATTAATTAATCAGAGTTATCGTACAAAAAATAATAAAGTTTAATAGATAATTATTACACTTTATCTGTCACATTCTTATATGCAATCTGCACAACACATTTTAATTTGCAAATTTAATATTTAGTAAATTATGGTTACCTTCCGACATTTTTATTCGATGTCAATTTTTTTTTATACATATGTATTGAGGATAAACACGTGATCAACAATGATTACGGGTCTGCGGGCAGAGATGTTTAAATGAAGCAATTGTGAAATAAAACTAACTTTTTCAATGCAAAAAAAGTTAGTAAGTTTTTGCAATTAAACTATTACATACACGTGTATTGTCAATATATTAAAATAAAAATATAACTGTACAAAATAAAAAAAATTACATTTTTCCTCATTAAATTCACACAAATAATATATGTAATACATAATTTGCAGATGCTATTTACAATATCTGTCAGCTTTCATTTTACTTCGTCTATCAAGTAAAGTTTCATGAAAATTTCCCCCATCTTTTGCTTTTTTTAGCTCTGAGACTTTATCTTTACTTAATTTTAATTTTTTATCTTGAAACTTTTGAAACTTGCGTCTGAAATATTATTAGACATCATAAATTTTTTCATACGAATTATTGTTTTATAACAGCTAATTATGTGATAAAAGTAGGGAACATCAAAATTAAAAATTATACAACAATCTTACGTACACGTAATTTATTTCAACTTCTTCCAAAGATCCTTGTTCTTCCTTTGGTATATCTTTGTTAGGATCCACAATTTGTTGATGCATGCTTCTTATCCATACAAATTCTGATGGCCCTGCTTTTGTTTTTGTACAAACTATGTCATCATCATCAGTAACCGAAATAAAACATGCAGTATTACCCAAAATTGCTAATTTACCATCCTACATAATACATAATACAACGAAGATTGTAATTATTGAAAAACGAATGTAATAAAATTAAATTGCAATTAATATAAAAAAAAAAGCATACTTGAAATATAGGTTCCCATTGTTCCATTGCACCTACTGCATCACTTCTACCAACAACCATTCCTTTTTTGTCTATTCCTATGTATTTTCCATAACCAGATTTTAAAGCAATTTTAGTTTCATTCACTGGAAATGCTGTCAAAATTTCTTCAGGATGAGGACCATCACCTTCATCGTGTGGAGCTCCAAGAGTGAATAAACCATTATCGAGGGCTTTCATATAAGTAAAACTTCCAAATTCAATTGCTACAGTACCACTTATCTCTGGTACACTTAATGTTTTTCTCCAACCACCTGTAAAAAGTTTATTTTTAATTTGTATACACAAAATTAGTTTTTGTCTTGATTGAAAACATGCATTTGACATAATGTTTATGCCTTGTCATTAGATTGTATTATTTTATCATAAGTTCTCCTTTATTCTTAATTAAGTAAAATAATTATTTAACAAAAATAAAACATTCTTAAATTTTTATAAATTGAAATTGCAAATTATCTGCAGATTTGAGTTGAGGTTATCATAAAAATTTTGAGTCGAAAAAAACATTACTACCGTGTTGCGCCGTATCTTCATCCTTTTGCTGATTATCATCCTCACTTCGTCCTTCCTTTTTATGTTTCCTTTTTTTAGATCTACAAATAAATTTATTTAATCACAGTTACATTTATGATTAGATATAACTATAGTTTAAAATTAAAAGTTTACTTTTGTTTTTCTCCTTTCAAAATTAATTTTTTTGTTTTAACTTTATCATATTCTGACATTTTATAATTATTTATTTATTATGATAAAAGTATAATAAAATGGAACTTCTTGCCCGACGTAAACATTGAACTCTATATTATATACTCAATTATACTATATTTTAATGCAGAATGTGTAAGCCCAGGCTATAGGTTAAATCTAATTATCAAGCTATTTCTGACCAATCTCAACATATTCGAATCCAAGGCGCGAATTACGGTTAACTCTCAAACATCGCATAAGGCTCTCAATATACAAGCATGTTGTTGGTTTAAAACGTAAATAAGAGTACAAATACTTTTATTATGTATTTCTTAATTGTTTAGCGTATTTTTCAATAAATTTATATTTATTTTTCAATTAAATTTATATTACAATTGAGGCATAACATACTTCTCTCTAAGAGATAAAACATAGAATGCAGAAATTAAACCTTCGTCATATTATATAAAGATGTAATTTATTGTATAGTAGGTATTTGTATATAGTAATCACAAAACTGTAAACATATACACAGACTATCCGTGTAACATAATGTAATTACTCTATTTCTGATACAATGTGATCTGTTAAATATTTATTTTATAAAAATGTTATGAATGATTGTTAATAAACACAAAGTACTTTTGATTATAAATATCTGTACAATAGTGATCATTTTAAGTTATTCAAATGTTTTTATTGTTTATTTAGTCTATTATTAATAAGGTAAATGAAGATAATCGTAATTATCTCTTAGCAGATTAAAATATTAGTTTTCGAAATAATATAAAAAATTGTTTTATTTGTAGCATGCATAAAACTGATAGTATGATTAATTTTGATGATGAAGAAAATACAATACAGGAAACCGAATGTTTATTAAAAAATAAGAATAGCGAATGCGAGAACAATTGCTTTATTTTACGTCAAAAAAGACGAGCACTTACACTACGATGTTTTGATAAATTATATTTAATTATAAAAAATTTTTCAGATTTTCTTAACACATTTTCTAAAACGGTTTTGTATAATTATATAATAAAATTGTGTAAAAGCTTTAAAATACAGAATTTAATCGCATAAATATTTTATCTTACATATTTTTATTTTTATAGGAATGCAAACACTTTTGTAACAATTACACTCTTATTACAACTAATATTGAAAATTTGAAAAAATACTACGAAGCGCATCGAAAAATGATTCATAACTATAATTCAGACGAACTTACAAATATTCATTTTACTGAATGCACAAACAATTTAACGGAAAACATTGACAACGATTTGACTAAAATTTTAGAAAATTTAGCAGGAAAATTAAACAGAATCTTCAAACAATGCTTTCATTTAAGTAATAAAAAACAAACAAACGTAATATTGTTTCAGTGTTGCAACATAATAGTTTATGTATTTTTTAATATTAATAAAACTTTTGTTCTGCTACGTATTACAGGATCATATCCAGTCAATATCCAAAAATTTAAAACACATTATTGAAGATATTCAACAAATTCTTATTGACATTCATATTCATAAAAAGTACGACCTATCCAATAATATTTTCGATGATAATAAAAATGTCAAATCTTCATTTCATAACTCATCGACCGAAAATTATTCAGCTGAAAATATTGCGTTATTCATGGTATCTTACATTTAATTTAAATATTCATTTAAAGATATTGTTAATCTTGCAAATATTTTAAAGTCCAAAAGCTCGATAACGTATTTCATATAGTTTTTCGATCACTTTTTAATTTTAAAACTTATTTGTCAATTCTCTTAACTAGTATTTACATATTTTACTATTCTTGTTGTAAACCTGCATTTGAAAAAAGCTCAAGATCCGAAAATAGATAATTTATCTCTATGATTACATTTAATGGAATTATCTTTAAAAATTATTAAATTATTTATTTTCATCAGAAAAATGTGTTTGAAGCTTTAACTCTGTTCGAAAATCAATACGATCAAATTAAAGAGTCGTTCGAAACAGCTGAAAATAAACTTAAACTACTAAAAACCGAAGAATCAGAAACCATAATAAATTTATAAGATCAAGTAGACAAGTTCATTTGCGAAAATAACAAAAATATTGTTATTATTAATGACTTTAAGAAAAATTTAAGTGATATTAAGCGATTACAAACGATCCTGAAATTAAAAGAAGAACTAGATAATCGTAAAAAATCAGAACAGTTGCTTAATAAAAGAGATATTGAACTTCAAGGTGAAGTAAAAAATAAAAATTTCGGCATAAAAATAAATCTGACATTTCTATTTTAGAAAAAGGACTATATAATGTAAATTATTTACAAGTTACTATTAATGAAAAAAGTGAAGTGTCTATAAAATATAAAAAATTCATACAACAGTTACTTAAAACGCACAAGAAAGAAGACAATTTAGAAAAAGAAGTAAATTAGATCATTGAAAATAGGATGCTTATGAAATTAGAAATTTATGAACGTTTTTGTTTAGATTTCTCAACTGAAATTGTTATTGCATAAAAGTAAGAAAAATTTTCCAGAGCCTATTAAAAAATTTCCAGAAAATAAGGTACAAATGTATGTGTATATATGATAAAAACGATATTACAATCTCTAAAACTGTATTTTTGAATATTATAATTTTTACAGATAATTATTGAATGTAACTTAAAGGTTTAATCAAAAGAATGCAGAAGTTTAACTGAATAACATTAAAAGTATATGGCGAGCGTGAAAAATAAATATTTGAATTTACATTACAAATTTTCATGTATATGATATGAAAAAAAGTATTTTAATTAATTTGAAAAGATTAAACATTATTTATTGACATTTTCTTATATTTTGTTTTAAATGATTTGACATATCATACATTATCGAATAATTCAATTCGTGGTACGCAAAATAATTTTTGTATGTGATGTTCTTTAATCACTTCAATTTACCATAAGAAATTAATCTCTTCATTAAGTACATGTATTCAACATTATGAATTGCCGTGTCAAATCTTCATAAAACAGGGCATATGTTTAACAATTCGTTTTTATTACATCGAGGCATCTTTTCCAAACTACTCTGAGTCCATAGTGAGCATTTGTCCATAGCTCTTTTAAGATCTTTGGCATTTTGGATGCTGAAACACCTCTTTTTATTGTAGAAAAATCCGTGAAATAAAGAATCTGAAAACAAATTTCTGGTATTTTATCAATGTAAAAAATGACGTACGATAAAAATTAAAACGTTAAAAATTATAGTTTTTCGTAATAAACAAGCAAAATTATCTTACCTTCCATTCTTAAGTGCTGAAATTCATTGGCATGAGTATAGTTAGTTTAGCCTGTTCAGCAGCAGCAGCAGCAGCAGCTTCTTCATTAACACAAGCACTGATACTGTCTAAAAGTGATTGTATGGCATTTCGATTACTTGGGTGTTTTCGTTTTAAGTGTTCTCTCCGATGTTTGCTTTCTTTGAAGGTTTTTCCTGGTTATGAAAAAAATTACTTAGATACTTTCCCTTCATTATCATACAGAAGGAAACTCAACCACTGTATAATTTTTGAAGTAACAATTAATAAATAATAATTCTCACCACAGTGTTCGCAGACATATGGTCTAGCCGCGTCATGCGATCTGACGTGACTCTCGTAATGGCTCTTTCTGACGAAACGCTTGCTACAGATACAACATTGGTACTGGTATCGACCCTCATGTGCGGCGACATGCGAACTTAGCGTCCACTTGGTCTTAAAAGTTTTACTGCAATATTCACAGCGTATTTTAGAACCAGCGCCAGACGAGGGCGATGATGATGAGGAGGAGGATGAAGCAGAGGCACCACCGCCACCACTCAGATGCAATGGTGCCTTATGGTGAGCGCCGCCTTTACGCAACAACAACATATCTTCTAGACGATAGTCGTCATCAGAAGATGCCACCGACGAAACAGATGCACCACCTGGCATTAATCCAGTTGGAGGTGGTGGTAGAGCACCTGGTGGACCGTTGGGTGGTTGAAAGCGAGAAGGTAAAGTTGAATGTTGGAACGAAAGGAACGGTTCGCTCTGTTAAAAAAAATAGCATTAAATTGAATATTAAATTTTTATACAATATTATTGCTACATCGATTGCAATTCAAAAAGTTATTCTATTATAACTGCAATATAATTTTAATAATTTTATCTCGCTAACAAGTATCTTGTAGTATTTTTATTTATCTATATGAATTATATATGCATTACTGTTACATTAAGTAAAAAATACTTGTAAAAGTACTTTATTTTACCTTTATATGAACAGGCAAGTGAGCATTAAGAAGGCCTTCATGTTCAAAAGTTTTCTTGCAAAAGTTGCATGTATATGGTGGTCCACTTGTTGATGTTATTGAATGTGCTCCATTTTCATGAATCAGCTTGTGCCTTTGTAATATTAATTCATTGTAAAAATGAGCCCCACACACAAGGCATGGATGGATTTGTTGATGTGGTGCATCTGATGTCTTATTTTCCCTTGACTCGTGTCTTGCTATATGACGCTTTAGATCATGAGCTCTTGAGAATGCTCTACCATATCTACTGCAGTTCGGATAAGGACAACCTTAATGAAAATAAGGAGAATGGCACATAGATTATTGGATATTAATTTATTATTGATAATGGATTATACTAGAACTGAAGTTAAAATTATGACAATTCTTAAATACCATTACTCATTTACCTTTGGTTTTATCCTCTTTTATTCGAGGTGGATTAGTCTTGGGCCGTTTAGGTGATGATGCTTTCTTTTCTGCATGATCGGCAGGTTCCTGTTTACATACTACTGGCTGCTGCTGTTGCTGCTGCTGCTGTTGTTGTTGCTGCTGTTGCTGCTGCTGTTGCTGTTGGTGTGCAGCTGCAGCATTTCTTGATAAAGTAGCCAGTTGAGAAGAAAGTGGAATTACAATAGAAATTGTATCACTTGTGCCAGGAGTCAATATTGGACCCAAATGAATGGCTGATGGGTTAGCCAACGACATTGCCCCACTTTGACTTCCACTCATATTGTAGTCAACTGAAATGAATATTTATTTTTAAAATTAATTTTTGATTGGAAACTAATTCTAAAGTATCGATTTCATTATTTGTACAGTTTGATTTAAAATTTGATTACTACATGCTTTATTTACAAATTTTCTTAATTATTTTTGTTAATATTTTTGAAAATCTGTTAAATTCATTTATTACTACAATAATACCATCTTAAGATAGCATAATATAAAAATTATTAGAAAAAATGTAAATAGATTCTAAATTAGAGCAAAAATAGGTCACCTTTTAATTGCATATTTTCATGAAAAAGAAAAATTATTCTTGTAATAACAATTCATATAAATTAAGCATTAGAAACAATAAAAACCAAAAGACTTTAAAAAATGTTTTTACAGAAGAGTATTATTAAGAAACTTAACCTTTTTGCTCCTTCATTGCAGTAACGCGCGCGTATATGACGGAATAGAGAATAAATATTACTGATTCAATATATTGCACAAATAAAGAAAATGTAAGCGCAAATAAGATTGAGACACGCTTGCAAAATTCAAAACTAAAGGGCGATGGTTGTAAATATTCGTGAAAAGGTGAATTTTGTATCGAATACTGTTGATGCCTTGGCGAACGCGCGCGCGCGTTTACACACACTTGCGTACAAAGTATGCCCAGCTATACAAATACTCATTTACGTGTATCAGTTCACACGTGTGCATCTCTCACGTACTTATAACGGAGGAGCAAAAGAGATCAACGCTTTCAGTCACTTTCACTCTGCGTCTTTGCTCTCTCGCTTTCGATCTTTATTTTAATTTTTTCTTAATTTTTTACTTTTGTCTAGATTACCGATATGTTATTGCTTTTTCATATCATAATTTTTATGGTTTTTGTATATTTACACATTGATAAATTATTCTGAAAATACGATTCTCATTAGCCAAGTAAGCATTGAGTATTTGCCTTTTTGAAACTTTTTTAGTTACATTAGATGGATGTTTTTTTTAGCCACTAAATTTATTTTCCGATTAACGATTAAGTGTAATACCGTTACAAGTATGAAGCAAATAAAAATCAATGTATCATGTGGTTATTTTCACTTCCAACCTATTAAATAGGTCAAAAAAATATTATTAATATTGATCGCTTGTAGTTAATAACGAAATGGAGTTAAAGTAAGCACAACAAATAATAAATCTGTAGCGTAATCAAAATAGACTTTTAGGCTTGCAGAACTAAATAAGGTTAAGGCAATAAGAGCACTTAGAAAATGAAATGTTGCTTGTAATGGGATCGATTCTAAAGGCTTTTGCAGGGTGATTACAAAAAAATACGATGGGAACTACGAAAAGTTATACAAGGTAAGGCTGGATTGATAAGAACGAGAAGGTGGATATGCGCGGGAGACTCCCAGATTTTCGGCGGCACGGGCGCTTTCTCGTGACTCAGGTACAGGCTCGCTGTCACAGACACATACGCGACAGGCGGAGCAGAGCATATAGCAAGCGCGTAAAGCGTCTTTCGTCCCTGTTTCTCTCCCCTCTCTCCTTCCGTATACATTTTTTACATTGCCGCTCCAATGTGGCTCAATGTGGCTCACGCCGATTCTCCACTTGGCCCATTACGGCAATCTTTTCGGAAAAATACTACTCGCGTGGCGAGTTCGACGTGTCATATATCGTACCTTTATGCGAGCGAATCATTCAAGGTTGCCCTTTCTAGAGAAAAATTTTTCGCGCTTAGGTGCAGTAGTGTGCCAAGAGAGTCGATTTTTTATGAAATCCTTTTTTCCTTAACTGCAATCGATTGAGTTTTTATTATTACAACTTTAAAAGAGGAAGGAACGCTTTGTTATTGTGGAGAAAAAGATATTTTGAAAGATTAACACGCAAACCCTTACTTGCCGTATTAACCAATTGAAAGATACCGTTAACAAGGATACGTGAATCAAATGTCCGTTTTCTGAATTGAAACGTAATTTTGGAAATTCCTTGAATGAAGGATTCTTTGGAGCGCGCGGCTCGTGTGCTTCATTGAACGTTGTTAAGTCTCCAAAACGAAGATTTATTCTTAGAAAAGCCACGGAATAGTGATGTACGAAGCGTAATACGTAAGGTGAGCTAAATTCGTATGTATGCTCAGTGCAAAGCCAATAAGAGGCAAGATTAATAAATGGTATCGGTGGCGTAGAATCTCGAAGTGGGATGGGGAAGAAGAGTACAATGCTTTGGGCTCGGAAGGTTGAGTCGAAGGAGATATTTGGATTGAGCCCTGCGAGTGGGCAGCGGTCAGCGGGTAGCGGGTAGCGGGCAGCGGGCAGCGGGCTCGGGCGAAAGAGAAGCGCAGAGGGGTCGGTAAGGTAGGGAGCGGCGATCGATGGGTACGGAGAAAGAGCTGGGCTGAGAGTCGGAGGGCCGCGCGAGTGGAAAAGCATCACAAGTCCCGTATATTTACCTTGTCTCTTGGGGCCGTCCAGCTTGTCCCTGCGGCAGTCTGGTTGGTCGGTGAGGCGGAGGGTCCGGCGGGGCCGAGTAGGGCTCTCCCCGGGGGCTGCGGCTAGCGGGGCCCCGAGCGGGCGCTGCACTGGGACGGACAGGCAGGCACTGGCATGTGTCCGCGCCGCGGGCGAATCGACGGGACGGGCCAGGCGGCGGGTCCCTTGGAGCGGCGCGCGGGGGGCGCGTCCCTCGCGAACGGGCCGGGGGCCGGAGCAGCCGTGGCCTTGGGCCTCGGCGGCGGCGGCGGCGGCGGCGGCGGCGGCGCCTGCTGGCCTCTGGCTCCGGCGCCTCGGGACAATGCTTCGTCCTATTTGGTCGGCCTCGGGCTCCGGGTCATGCTCGGAGGGCGGCCGACTCGGGCGGTGGGCTCGGCAGGGCGGAGGGCCGCCCGCTGGGAAAACAAACTCGGCGGACGCGCGCTCGCGGCTGCACTGATCCCGCACGAGGGCCACTTGGCGGCGACCTTATGGCCTCGGGCCCCGGACACTGGGCGCTGATCAACACTCGTGGGCACTGGAGAAGGCGCGGGCAGGAGCCGGGGCTTTACATAACTGCGGCGGCTGCGGAGGCCCAGGGCTGCCTGCGCGCGCTCCACGGCGTCAAGCTCTGGAGAGTCCTCCTGGCCGAGGGGAACATGTGGCTGGCCCGGGGCCTCGGGCGCACCTCGTCGAGTCGGCCAGTGTCCCGGCGCAACGGGAGCGCAACTGTACTTACACTGGGCGAGGAGCGGCTGGCTCCCGAGTCCCGGTCCCCGGAGCGCCTGGCGATCGGCCCGACTGGCTTATTCAGGCTCGAGAGGCAGGAGGTGCGCGAGGGATCTTTGAACTCTGTCCGAGTGCAGCGGCTCTCGGGCCGCGGATCAACAATGCAGTGTCGGGCACGGGCAGGGCGCTCTCTGGCGCTCTCTGGCTGGCGGTGCGCGCGTGTGCGTGCGCGCGGCGCGTGCGTGCGCTGTGCGTGCAGTGGGCGTCGGGCCTCGGGCCCGGGCTGCCCTCGGCCGCTGCCCGGCTGCTCCTCGGCTGCTCCTCGGCTGCTCCTCGGCTGCTTCTCGGCGTCCTCCGGGAGGCGCGGCGGCCGATGCGTGGCGCGTCTGCCTGGCCGAACACCGAGCGGCTCTCGCGGGCTCCTCGCTCTACCTGCCTGTGCTTTCTGGCCCGGCCGCGTCCGTGAGCGGGGCGCGCGCGTGTGCAGGGCCGCGTCGGCCTGGCGCGGATGACACGAGCGCCAACGGCGGCGGCGCGCTTCGATCTCGCTCGCTCGGCCCCAGTCCCCCGGTTGCCCCCACCCGGGCTGCGCGGCGGCGCCGCCGGGGCGCCGCTGGCTCCGTCCTCCTCGCGCCGCCGCCAGCCGCCCGGTCGTCGCCCCGCGCGCCCGCCCCGCTGCCGCCTGGCTTTCCCGCCCGCGGCCAGCCGCTCGCGCGCCTTTTTGCATGCGCGCTTTTTAGGCGGGGAGGGGGCGCGCGGGTCGCTTTTCGGCCCCGGCCGCTCGGCAACCGCCGCCGCCGCCGCCGCCGCCGCGTCGCCCCCCGCCCTCCGCGCAGCTGGCCGCCGTCGCGTCGCCCAGGGACGTGTGCAGCTCGTCTGGCGCCACGAGCCGTTATGCGGCTCGCGCGCGCTTGCTGCTGGCCGCGACGCCGCCGCCTTGCCAGCCGCCCAAGCCGCCCGAGAAGCCGCCGCGACCGCCGGCCGCCGGCCGCCGCCGAGGCGCCTGTACCTGCCTCCGCAGACTCCGCAGTCCACGACTCCAGTCGCGCCGAGTCGCGCTCGCCAACGCTTCTCTGGCCCTCCCAGGCCCACGGCCCAGAGCCACTCAGCCACCTCGACTCTCCGGGCCTCTCCACTCCATGAACCCTCCTCGATTCAACGTTCTTTTCGCCTCTCTCGCCCATATTTCCCTCCGCCAGGCGCATTTTCTCTCCAAGCCAATCCATATTCGGTTTTTTCCTCAGACCACAGAGAGTTGGGCGTGGATTTAATGTACTCGGCTCGCCCCTCGGATAGGCCCTGGCGGATAGCGAGCATTCTGCACTTTTGGATATGCTATAAATAAATGCGAGCTGCGCTCCAATGCTTAGTCCGTTGTTGAAGTGAAAAATCAGAAATATACGAGAATATGACATTCATGGCGAATGTATTCTTCAACTAATTGGCTCGTTGTTAGATAAGACTCGCTCACTGACCAAGTGTAAGCAAGAATAAAACGAATTACAAAAAAAAATCAAGCTCTTCAAAACAAAACAAGTCCTTTTAGCGACATTCAATGTGGGATCGAGGACTGTAGGATTCATGCATACGTATAAAAACTATAAACTATGTGATGAAATAATCCTGCACGACTCGATTAGACAAAACGAGATGTAAATAATATTAATAATATATTTTGAGAGATAGTACCGGCCGACAGCTCGGTGCATCTGCCGTCATTAAGTCGTCCATCAGTCTACATTGAAAGCAGGCAGATAACGCCTGGCCTCGCCCGACGCGCAGCAGGCGCGTCCTCCGCCCCGGGAAACAATGTCGAAATCGACGAATCGATACAAAAAATTGGGGGTGGGGGCAGGTAGCGAGGGCGGGTCGACGAGCCGGGCCTCCCAAGGCTCGGCTTCCGCGTTATAATCGGTCGGTAATGGCGGGCGCGACTCGCGTCCTCTCATTTGCCAAGCGACGCCGTGCGACAAATGCCACGATTGATTTTCTCGTTGATTTTTGCACGACGCCGCGCTGCCCACGGAGCTTTTTGGGCCTGTGAGAGGCGTCTGGCAATTCACCGCTCAACTGGTTGTTATTGCCCGGTGTTTATCATGGCGCGGGGACAGTAACAAGAAGACCGCCGGGCCCCGGAGCCGCCACGAATTAAGTGTGTCATCCGCGCGAGTACATTGGTACTCCTGCGGGTATTCGCGCACGGCCCGACTCTTCGACGCCGCGTCATTCCGCTATGGTATACGTGGAACCTAACGCTAATACCGATAGTTTTTGTTTATCAACAAACAGTTGCGCGATGGATCTAAGGATATCATGTAAAGCGGGAGGTTCACTATATATGTTGTACGTTCCGATGTTTATTTTTCATGGATCAATAAGTCATTCGTTTATTTGTATTTGAGTAGATACGAACGAGCGTTCGATATGAAATCAAGCGGTGCATTGACGGACGTGTGTAAACCTGCACTAACTGCCCTTCCCATAAATTAGGTGTACGCAGAAAAGTCTTCAAATATATATACGTGGCCCCGAATTTTAAGAAACACTATAACGGGATCTTGTGTCCGATGTATAGCTATTTGCGGGATGCGAATAACATTGCACAAACTTACGTGTAGTTTGATCCCTCATTAAAGAATATGAAGATATGGTTGTTGTTAAAGAATTATTTTTTATATTAAATAATAAAATACCATATTTTATTTGGTGCCCGCCTTGGTGGACTTAATGCATTATAAACACCAATTTATAATAAGAATGCTTATCATTATTAATTTTTTGTCTCTCGTTTTGTCTACAAGTAGGTCTTTGACTACATAGTCGTATCAAGGTATGAATTGTTTTCAGTAGCTTAATCAAGATTTTGACAATCCCTCGAACAATCCTGTCCTTTTAAATTTATCCAAAAAATGAATGATATTAGCAATAGAATTCTACCAAATAAACATTTTAATGTTATTAACTCTATTTGTACCGATGCTTTTCGATATTGACATGGATATTTTTATGATTCACTAAAAATGTCTATGAAAATATAATCTTAAATATAATATATGTAGCTTTATACCGAACTTTACGAAGAACTTATACCTCGCTTTACACTCATCGTGATGATCTCTGTTATGATCGATTCGAGAATCGATCGATCTGTGTACTAACGATAGTTTTCAAAATTATGGTACACTTGTCGTAATGCTATTAAAATTGGTATTGTAGAAGAGATTGTAATACAACTGCAATTTGTAAACTGTTCTTGTTGTTTGAATCACAATACGAGGAGCGCCTGTACCGCCGCAATCTAACATGCACCGATGTAATAGGTTGAATGGATGTTTACGTTAGCACTCTAACCATAGCATGACTGGCGAGGGGCCGCTCACTTTTAGTACAGAAAATAAAACTCCGTAATTCTCTTCTGTACTCTTCTGAACTCCCCAGATTTTTCCGAAATCGTTCTCGACAAATTTCCAATTAATTCCGGAAGCAAATCGATAGAAGAGGGCAGTGAAATGAGAAGCCCGGGCGGCGCGGCGAACGAGAGTATACAAGAGGACACGGAAGATTTCAGGAGTACATTGATTTTTCAAATAGTACACGGCTCTCACGACTCTCACGAATGTTTAATATTAATTTATAATTATTATTGTTCATGTTTATATATACATATGTACCAGTTTATTTTATATAATATACCTATTATTTTTCCTACAACTCTAAAAAATTATTGTATGAAAACAATCTTTTATGTAAACAATTTTAAATAAATTGATTGATGTGGTTGACTATATTTTTTTAAATGGCAAATCATTATGTAAATCATTGTATTTTAACTATTCGCAAACTATACGTAGCGATAAATGTAATTCGCCTGTAAAGTAATATTTATTAATTGGTTTATTTAATTTAAACAATTATTATAATATATGTGTGTGTTATCTATTATACGTCCAATGAAAGACGGCAACATGAAAAGCAAATTGAAGCGTACAACTAATTTATACATAAAAATAAAAAAATCCCATATATATAATTTAGTACATTTAGTTTAGTACATTTAAATAAAATAAAAAATACATTATCTAATCTGCGTCAAAATTTCAATTGTCGCTCGTCAATATCCATAAATCGTCCTGGCATGTGCAAAGGTAGATCTTGTAGGTGTGTCTTCTGTTCCTTTCATACGGTATACGTATAACACATATAACAGCTGTTTGTCATTTATCAAAACTGAGGGTGTCAATGTGAATTTACATGTACATTCGATAAGTGCATTATTAAATTATGAAGTATATATGTAGCAACTTGCAATTACTTGTACACAGTTAATATAAAAAAGAATGTACATTAAATTTGTTATTCGCGCACACGATAAAAACGATACTCGAAGCCAGCCTTTGGTAGTCATAGAACCTTACATAGAACAGAATTTTCGAAATAATTATCTGTTTAAATTTTCGAACTAAAAAAATATTGCAGTCTCAAGAGAAAAGAACATGTACTATAATTAATATAAATTAAATAAGTAATATTTTCAGTATAGATTTTAAATTATAAGAATGAAACAAATGTACAAGCAGATGCATGGATTAGCGGCCATAATTAACATATGATGAATTATTTGATTTAGTAAAAATATCGTATACATAAGCAATTTTTGCTATTTTATCATATTGCAGTTCAATAAATTATTATTATAGAGAAAATACATTTTAAATATTTACGCAATTTTGTAATTCGTTTGTTTAAGTGTACATTGAATTTCAAACATAATTTTAATCGTAATATGCCGTAAATCGACTGGAAAATCTTCCAATAGCATATGTTCTGCGTAACAGTCTAACGAATTCATAATGTATAATTTACATTACAAAGCAATTTCTATTCTTAAATTCTGTGGGCTTCGTAGATGTACCTCCAAAATATAAAGAATTTGTTTTCAAAGTTTGCAGCGAATAAATGCACATATGTATATTGTATAACGAATAAGTCTTTTCATAAAGCACATTAATCAACTGTTATTCGCCCTTTAATTGTACCGAAACTGATAATATGAGTAGGTATAAGGTTCAGCAGCTTCACACGAATATCTGGAACTAGTAGCAACTTAATTAAACATTTTAGAAATCTTCGAGAGATATTTGGTACAATACTCGAAATAATCTCTCATTCAACAAATTTAGTATAGATATTAGATACAATTAATATGCATTTCCTGCATACTTTCTTAAGGGGTCACAGCATTCCTTTTACAGTTGCGACTAGCGCTGATCGTTCGAAAACAATAGTTCGTTGCAATTTGTTTTGTACCTACTGCTTTATTGTGTACCGGGAATCATAACAATTTGGGCTGGAAATCGTGTACTCGTAAAGCGATCTATTCCGCGATCGTCATCTCATACGAGGAGTGAGTAAACAACTTTAAAGTGTCACACTTGAAAAGACTTGAACAAAGTCAGTGCAACGACTTGGTATAAATATAGCATAATGCGAATAATTTACATAATGGTATTCAACGGACGCTGCGATAACCCCGCAGGGCTCGGACGCAAGTGTCCCACGGTGGCTGCGCGCGCGCCGCCGCGCCGTCCATTAATAACACCGAGCGAAGGGAAGAGTACAAGCTTTTTTATTAGTATACATATAACAAGTAAAACTCAACAACGACTATGTACAGTCTATTTACAGAAATTGGAAAGACGCATCGCTGCAGGCCGGACATCAGCTCATCTGTCGATGTCGTTGGCGATCGTGTCCCGGATCCAGGTGGTATAGTATTGGATCTTGGTATAGACGTCAGGGAAGCCAGGCCGGGCGCAGCCCGAACCGAAGGAAGTGACGCCGACGAGTTGCCAGACGCCGTCGGGCCGGCGACACTGCAGCGGACCTCCAGAGTCGCCCTGAAAGCCGTCGATCGCGTGAATGAAGATGCCATTAACTCCACAGTCGCTTTCCAAATTGATCCCGAATCGATGCCTATTGCGCTTTCCTCCCGAAAAATTTTCAGCGTTAATGGGCCCTGGTATGTTGCGACCCGATCGTTTTCTCTCCTGTTTTCTCCTCGCTGCCAAGTGAGCTTATCAGAGAAACTTCCTCATTTTTACGGAATTCCGGCATTATTGACTATTTTTCCAGCTATAGCTGGAACTGTACTAATAAATAGGTTTTTAGTTCTTACTTTTTGTTTTCGTTTCAGCTTTAATTGAGAACCTGGCAACGGAAAGGAAACCAAGCTTTGTCGCGATTAACTATTACTCTACAGATATTACTTTTAAAATACTGCATGGATAATTAAATTTTTAAATTAATTATAAATGATACATAATTTACTTTATGAATTTAATAATATAAAAATGCAGAAGGAAAATTGTATTATATTCAAATCAAATTAAAAAAATTCTATATCAATTGTAAACAAAATCTCTATCATGATAATTAAACGGCAAAATTTTGTTTTGTCCTTTTTCTATTGCCGAGCCTCAATTGTTAATATTATACCTGTTCTCATATTGTGAGGATGATGTTATCCTCGAGGTTATCCCGTTACAAAAGTTGTACTAAATAAGAAAAATCGAGCATCGTGTTTAAAGTTATCTTAGTTAAATTAAGTTCGACAATATTATTTTCAAATTATTTACTCAACAATTTCTGGTGCTCAATGTTTTACGTATGGTTTATATGTACCGTTTGATTATGAGGATAAGTGAATAAAAAAGTGAAGAGTTTTTGCTGGAATAAAGAAACGAGTTGTACCACTTTATGTACGATATAACACTGAATATTCAAGAGAAAATAGTGTGATAATACTGTTACTCGGTTAGATGATTATGATATTATGTTTCATTAACTATTTTCGAGCTTAAACAGTAGTGTAAGAATTACAAATGTAACCTGATGCAATTCAAAATAGTTAAATAAAAATAAACGCAAATTTTTTATTAACAGTATTATAAATTATTTAAGAGTATTATTTTCCAATTGGATATTTATTTCATGAAATTACTTATTTTAAATAGTTATGGTTTTGAAATCCATTACAACGTCATCATTATCCTTGCGATTATCATTGTATAGTCTTAAGTATCTGGAATGATTCTGGGTTATTATACATATGCACTAGTGTATGTATAATCAAATTCTAATAATAATTAATAAAAATTTAAGCCGTGCGATAAATCTTGTCTCTGCCAAATGAGCAAACGAGTAAAAATTAGTAATGCTAGATTCTTCACACCGCGTGAAATGTATTCAATGAAATGGAAATTTAATTAACGTCGAAACCCGTAGCGCCAAGCCGACTTTATTATCATAATCGATGAATTTACTTTCTACGTTGCAGCATAATCGCAAATCACTGTAGGGCGACGAGGTAAAAAAACTAATGCAGAATAATTACCGTATAACCCAATCGACGAGTATTGAACAATGAAATAGTCTTTTATTAAAGCATTATTATGAAACTCATGTTTCTTAACATTATGTATTGTGCATATAGAGGGAATCTCTACTGAAACTGATGCATTTGCAATGTAACAAAGTTTGAATTGTGCGTGTATTAACACTTATAGATACTGTAGCTAGTTTTAAGACTTAATAAGCTATCAAGACCATTTCCATTAAGTAAAGATTCGCGGCTGCACGTTCGTAATTAATTCTATGAATTAAAACTAAGAAAATTGAATACTTTCTAAAATAATCAACAAGCGTTTTCCATCTGGGGCTACAGTAGACACGGAACACGATAGAGAGGAATTTTTATTCTCAAATTTAAAAGTTTCTAAAAGAAAGTTTACCATTACTTGGTAAGGTTTATTTTTGTTTCGACGGGTTTAACGCACTCGACTCGATGCGAAAATTCTTTGTCAAAATCTCGACCGCTATCCCCTCTAACCACAACGTTCACACGCGCTGTCTAGATCAAGTGGGTCATGAATATTGCATTTGAATACGCGCCGGGGGACTTAGGTAGACATAAAAAATATGGAACCTTACGTCCAATTAGTCGATTTCGTTGCTAGATTACCTGCGATTACAGCAATTAACAGCGCAACTGCACCCCGCGCGGCATCCAAGGAAAGCCCGTTAACTAATGGAAAGTTGAGAAAAGCTCCTGGTATCTATATCAATTTATTCACGGGCAAATAAACCCGATCACGGAGCAAGTATATCGGCGCGACACATATGTTGTCCGGCCAAACGAACATTCCCCGGTTTTGATAATTAGCTAACCCGCCTGCGATCGCGCGACCGACAGTCCGTCGAGATCCGCCACAAGTTTCTACTTAATCGCGCACATACAATACGGCATGTTATTTGCACTTGCGAAACGTGTTCGCGGTCTTGTGATTGTAAAAATAAATACTTATTTTGACAGAGTAATTCACATTTGTCCGAGTGAGTACCCGGTACAGAACGAGAAAGGGACCATGGATGCATTATACTCACAACGCAGCTGCCGGAGGAACCATCAGTGTTCCCAGCACAGAGATGACCTTCACGAATCGGTACGGACTTGCCGTACGCCTTGAGGCACTCGGAGAGCTCCAGGAGAGGCACGTTCGCCTCGAGAAGGGCCGTTGAGAGCGAGGGCGAGGGCCCTGACCGTCCCCAGCCCGAGGTTACGCACTGCAGTCCCGGGCGCGGCTTCTCTTCCTCCGTCGGGAGGCAAATCGTTCGCACTACCTTTGACAGTGGCGCCGGCCGCGCTAGCTTTATCAGCGCTGCAATTCAATTCAATCATGTGAGTTTTTTCTATATCTCTAGATCATACGTATTTAGAGAAAAATAAAGATGTTTTCGTTTTAATCAATTGCATGCAAGAATGATCTAGTAAATCTTGTTGCTAATAAATCAAAATGATAGATTGTTGTATTTAAAATGGTAACAGTTTATTTAGTTTACTTACAGTTTATTTACAGTAAATTTAATTAATTAATATGAATTAAGCGACAGCCTGGTTTCGATATAGTGCCCCTAAGATCTGCACTGATAAATATATATGCAATAGATCGCCCAGTGCAGAATTGCTTTTTCAACTTTCAAGCAGGGAATTTTAATTCTATTTTTTTAAGAGTTTTCAACACGGCGTGCGTGGTTGGTAGCCTCGTATAAACTCTTGCAAGTTGCGCGCGTTCAGTTTATTCGATTTATCTCTGCCGCATGTGCTCGACTACAGTGCACTGTTCCTGAGGTATCGAGTTTCTTGGAAATCGCAGGCTGGTGTATCGGTTTAGCCCTGGGTTTAGTTCAACCAAATTTTTTTGTATTTTGCAAAAAAGAAGTAAAGTCATAAAATTTGGAAAGCTACTCGTAATTGTGGAAGAGAGTGCGTTTCGGGTGATAAAGGAAATTTCGCCGCGTGTTCGTTTACGACTGTACTATGGTACGTATTCAAACTTTATTTTTGTTTTGTTCGAGAGAAAACTTTACCGAGGTATTTTTTTTGTTAGTCTAATAGATGGAAGTTTGACAACTCTATTACCTGAATAATAATCCATTTTTTTAAAGATTTAAACATTAACAAATACATGAAAATGTAAAATATTGCTGGTTTGATTTTAAACTATAAACTTGACTATTAAACACGAATACAAACAAACAAATCATTATTTATTTTACTTATTTTCAGAAGGTACACATAAAATAAATTTAGAGCAAAACAATAATTCAGTATAGTAAATACAAATATATCTTAATTAGTGTAATTTTTACACATTGTTCAATAATTCTATTGGCTTGAATTCTTGATAAAAATAATTAAAAAATCAAAGTGTCATATAGTAAATAGCACGAATATGGATCTGGATTCAAAAATAAAAAATCACAAAACTTCATCAAGTGAAAATAAAAATATTAGTAAATCTCAAAAGAGAAATATCAGGAATAAAAATTCAAGTAATAAAAAAAAAATAAAAATTATAGATAAATCAAATCATTTTGTATCAAATGAAGATAAAAATGTAACACAAGTAATAAATAAACCTAATATTAAAGAAGATGTGAAAACTAAATTAAAAATAAAATTTACATCCAACTCTAAAGCATTGAAAACAAATAAGAAATCAAAAATTCATAAAAAAAATAAAAAAAAATCCAATAATAATCCAATAAATATTTCTACAAAATCTGTTTCAAATTATTTCAATGAACTTTATTTTAGTGATGACCATGAAATTGTTCCAGAAAACAATTTGCAGTGCAGGAGATTAAATAAGATTAAACTTAATAATTTCGATGCAATAATTGACTTTAATATTGAACAATTTCAACATGACGAAGAAGCAATAAAAGAACTCAATGTTGAGAAATTTAATGGAAGTATTGCATCAAATAATAATTTTATTCCAGGCCACAAAAGCACAAAAAACTTAAATATTAAAAAGATTAATAAAATAGTTAAATCTAATATTAAAGATTTCCAACAGAATAAGATGCAGAGTAATACCAATCCTGAAAAAGTGGATACTATATTAAAATCTTATGTCCAAAACAATCAACTTATTTCTAATCATCAAAAGCAATCAACACCTAAATCAAAAAAAATAGCTGTGAATAAGAAAAAAACAAAAACTGAAATTAAATTTAAAAATAGTCAGTTGGTTAATGATAATATAATATTAGATATCAGTACAACTTCAAAAAATATAGTTTCTTCAATGTGCAAAAAATTAAAACATAAAGTTAAATCCAAAGTAAAACGTTTAATTAAATCAAAAACTCAAAGTGAGCAAATATCACATAAAAACCAAAATGAGCCAAAGAATCAGACAAAT
This sequence comes from Sycophaga agraensis, assembly GCA_018906755.1. Classification (NCBI taxonomy): domain Eukaryota; kingdom Metazoa; phylum Arthropoda; class Insecta; order Hymenoptera; family Pteromalidae; genus Sycophaga; species Sycophaga agraensis. Next base: position 213,036 of record JACCIE010000083.1, read on the forward strand.
GGTGCAGATGTAAAAAAATTAAGGCCAAAATTTGGGATAAAAAAAAAATTCCCTTTGAAAGAAAATGAAAATACAAATCAAAAAAAAGAATCCAAAACTAAAGGTACTCTAACAAAGGCTAAAACACAAAGTAAAATAAAAAATAAATTTAAAAAAAAAAGTCCTACTAATTTAAATGTGAATTTTAAAACATGTAAGTTACATGAGATGGAATCTGATTTGTTTGAAGGTGATAATAGTACATGCAAAATTTGTGAACAGAAGTTAGACAACAATATAAAATATTACAGTGGAGAGCCATTAAATGGCAAGGAAGAAGAAACAGCTATTCTAGATTCTCATTTACTATTATTTAACGGTAAGGAGATAAATATTTCCAAAGAGGATACAAGAGCATACAATAAACTTACTCAATTTAGGTATATCATGCAATAATTTTTCTTATTAATTAGCTTAGTGATTATAAATTAATATTTAGAAACTTAATTGAAATTAGTAAAAGAACTAATTATTAATTATTTCATACAGTTATTGTTATTATTTACAGCATTTATTGCAAAAATGGGCATCTATGTTCATTTGATTCTGGATTGATTGAGAGAGATGTTCATATTTTCTTTTCTGGGTACATTAAACCTATATATAGTGATGATCCATCAATAGACAATGGAGTTCCTGGAAAAAATTTTGGCCCTGTTGCATTATGGTGGACAACAGGCTTTGACATTGGAGAAAAGCCAACTGTAGGTCTCACAACTGAAATAGGTGATTATATTTTGATGAACCCTTCAAAGGAGTATGCATCATTTATGAATCCAATTTTAGAAAAGATTAATATTAGCAAAACAATCATTGAATATCTTGTATATGAACCAAATTCTTCTTATGAAGAATTACTAAATAGAATTCAGGTATGTAGGAATTTTAATTATTCACAAAAATATATTACTGCAATTCAATTAATTAGATAAAATGTGTTTTGTTTTGCCTTTGATAGACCTCCCAATTAAGAGAAGAAACTTTAATGAAATTCACAGAAGATACACTATTATACCATACATCATTCATCTTGACTCAAGTGATGTCGTTTGACGAGATGGCTCAATCAAAAGAACGCTTGCTCATCACCGCGCCCTGTATTCGTCGTCTCATTGATCTTGCCGGTATCATTTTCGAGCGCGATGTGTTTGCTAAACATTGGAAAACAGTAAATAAACAACAAATTTCTACTTAATTAAAATCAATTGCATAAAAACAATTTCTTTTGTTTAAAAAGAGTTACCGAAATTCTTTGATGGCAACCACTTATCACAAAGAATTATTGCAACAACGAACTCAAAGCAGATTTGATGGTTCTGCAATAAACGAATTGATTGACAAATTATTAGAGTATGTAGAACCACAAATTGATAATGAAAGAAAACCTAGAAAACAAAGCAGATGTAAAGTTTGTGAAAAATGTCTACGATTACCTTGCCACGAATGTCAGTTCTGTTGCATTGCCGAATACGATATGTGCTGCCAACAACGCTGTTTTTATCAAGAAATCAAGGTTTCGAATTTTTTTTTGAGTTCTAAAATGATTCAAGGAAAAAGAATCTATTTTCTAATTTTCTGAATGCACAAAAATTGACTGTATATGCATTCTCATATTTTTGTATACTGACTGTTTTCTCATGCTTTAATATATGTTAGAATAAAATAAAACGATGACATTTATTTTAATCATTTTGCATATTATCTTATTGTATTTAATTGTTGTCAATTGAAAGAAGCGAGTAAAATATTACAAAATTTACAGGAGGCGAACGCTGCCGAAGAATTCGACAATTTCGATATGTCACAAATGAAGGCAAAGACTAGCTTTTGCGCGTACAAACAAAAAATTAAATCCTTCTCATGGTTTGAAAGTAAGCTGTCATGGCTGACTGAGCCCTTAGCAATAGAAAATGGTGTTAGTTATTATATGTCTGTCAAAATTCAGGAAGAAACGATTCAGTCTGGTGACTTTGTTATTGTACATTCGGAAACGTCAGAAGTTCAATCTCAAGTACTCAAAGTAATGTATATGTGGGAAGATGAATTAGGAGCAGAATTTTTTCATGCTAATTTTTATTGGTGGGGTAGGGATACAGTAGTCGGCGAGTTTTCTGATTCTCGACAAATATTTGCTATTAATAAATGTCAAGATATGGCTCTTGCTTGTATTACAAAAAAACCGCGAGTACTTGTGAGGCGAATTCCAAATAATTGGACTAATCAAGGTAAAATGTTCATAATTATTTTTATGCAAATATAGATATTATTTAAAAACTTGATTTTTTTAAATGACAATTAAGCATTTAAGTTGCATTTGAACTTTAAAATTTTATTTTATAAATGTTACATTACATGTAACTATAACTTTGTTTATGTTCATGTAAGAAAATGCCGACAATTTTAAAATCGGTCATTGATTATTACTGTAATTTCTTAAGTATAAAAATTTAAATATTATATATATTATAATTAAAAAATAAAATAACTTTGCATTTTTTAGACTCTAGGGATGATTCAAATATCAACTTCTATTGTGAGAAATCGTTCGATCCAGAAAGTGGCCGCTTTGAGGATTTGCCAAATGACGAGACAAGGATTTTAACAATGGATATACCTCCTTATCGCTATTGTCAACACTGTGCGAGTCTTAAACAGAAGGAAGAATGCAACACGCCCCGAGTTATTGATGAAATCGAAAAGATTGACGATAGGGTTGTTTATCGAGCTATATACTATAAGGGCGAGGAGTATTGCGTAGGCAGCAGTGTCTATCTTAAACCGAAATCTCTTTATTTCAAGTATCCGATGTTTAACCTCCGTGGTTCGTTACGATTATGTTTGAGCTAAGTTATTTACAATTTTCTTTAAATTACTTGCAATTCATTACAATTAAATGTATTCACAGAGAAATATAATCCAGTTTTAAGAGTCATTGATGAAGAAAAATATCCAGAATATTACAAAAAGAACAAAGGGAAAGCAAATCTAGGTTTAAAATGTGATATTCCGGCACCTTATGATATAGGATACATAACTGAAATATTTATGTTACAAAACAAAGTTACCATTAAAGTTAAAAAACTGTATCGTCCAGAAAATACTCACAAAGGAGAAATTTTAGCTCAACAATCTGATATAAATATGCTTTTTTGGAGTGAGGAAGGTAAGTGTGCGTGTGTGTATTTGTATATCTTTGAAATAAAATGTTTTTAAACGTAACAGAAAGTTGCCATAAAATTATTCAAAAAAATTATTATTTCAGAGTGTTCGATAGCATTCAGTTACGTTATTGGTAAATGCTATTTGAGGCACGAGAAAAATTTAAATTGTAGCGTAATAGAATGGTCACAGTTAGGTCCTGATCGGTTTTATTTTAGTAAGGTATATACCGGGAAAGAATTTTATGAAGCGAGCAAAAAACTAGATTCATACGTTCAAATTCAAGATCGTCCTAAAGATTATCCAAGAGTTCAAAATTTAAATTCTTTAAATATTTTTGCTGGTTGTGGCGGTAAGAAAAACTCGTTTTATTTAAAAAAATTTATTTAAATTTATGCGCATGGAATTTAATATCACGAATTAAAATAAATTTGGGCAAGTTGCAATCAGATATTTTTAAAAACAGGATTGTCATTGGGCCTTAAACAAGCTGGTGTCGCAAATTGTTGTTGGGCTATTGAAACTGACCAGGGTGCAGCTGCTACTTTTAAGCTGAATAGTCCTAGTACATCGGTGTTTATTGCAAAATGTGAAGATGTTTTAAGTAATGTTAAAAATGTACGTGTGAAAGTACTAATTATAAACGCCTAATATTTTTCTATCAGGTTTAAATTAATTATAATTACTAAATTAAAGTCGTACAAAATCTATAATTTACAGGGGCAAGTAGAACTTGATGGAATGTGTTTACCTTTAAAAGGTGACGTTGATCTTTTATGCGCTTCAATTTCACACGAAGACTACAAAATAATAAATAATATTAACGGATTTAAAAATTCATCTATTGCAACATTTTTATCCTATTGCGAATACTACAAACCATTATTTTTTGTATTAGAAGCCGAAAAAAACCTTATCACGAAAAGCGATCTTCTGAAGTTAACATTAGCCTGCTTTATAGGTATTGGTTACCAAGTTGCTTTCAAGCTTATGCAGGTTGGCTGTTACGGTGCTCCGCAAAATAAAATGAGGTAAATAGAATTATTCATAAGAATTCATTTAAATTTAAAATTTCAGTTAAATAAGTCACATTTTTACCAAGGTCTGTAATTTTGGGAGCAGCTCCAGGACAAATATTACCTAAATATCCAAATCAACTTCACGTTTTTCCTAAAGCATATTGTCATACGATTATTGTAATAAATAACAAAAAGGTATCGTTTAAGACTAGTTCTTCAAAGATTTTGTTTGAAATTTAGCATTTGATTTCTGGAGCTTTTATTGAATAAATTATTTTTTATTGTCAGTATATTGACGAAAATAGATGGAACGATTCGGCCCCGTACAGACCTACAACGGTACGAGATGCATTATCAGATTTGCCTAGTATCGAACCCGGAGAACATCATGCCGTCATAAATTACAATAGAAAATCTACAAGTTACTTTCAGAAAATGGTAAATTTTAATGAAGGGCATAATTTTAGTTTGCAGCAGTAAAATATTTATAAAATATTTTATTTAAAAAATTTGGTTTAGCTTTTATATATTATTATATCTTTATTAAATTATGCCTCTGTTAAATAAATACTATAGAATATTTATTTAAAAATGATTCTTAGATGAAGGCAGATGTGCTTGAGTCTTCTTTGTTCAATCACATTTCTAAAGATTTGGGTCCATTAGTGCAAGGCAGAATAGCGCAAATACCCTTATCCGCTGGATCCGATTGGCGTAATTTACCAAACATCGAAGTTCAGTTAAGAGATGGAAGTTTTACCAACAAATTGTGAGTAAAAGCATTATAATTTATGTGAAGCATCAAACCAAGCTTCATTTTATAAAAAAATGTTTTTTTTTTCAACTGTGTCTAGGATATATAGATACGATGATGCGGTAGCGGGTAGAACCGAAAATGCTAGCCTTAGAGGCGTTTGTACTTGCGCGACTGGGCGCAAATGTAACCCTAAAGATATACAGCAGAATACCCTTATACCATGGCACCTTGTGCACTCAAGCAGACAAAACGGACATTGGCCTGGTCTTTATGCGAGACTCCAATGGGATGGATTTTTTCAGGGAACCATTATTAATCCAGAGCCCCTTGCTGCTCAAGTAAAGTTCATACTTAGCAAAATTATCCTTCTAAATTATGATTAGCGAGATACGATATTAACACTAAATACAAAAACAGGGACCAGTATTGCATCCGGTGCAACCACGCGTAGTGAGCGTGCGGGAGTGCGCGCGCTCCCAGGGCTTCCCAGATGACTTCATTTTCGCTCAAGGTACGAGCACGTACGAGAAGTATTTTCAGATCGGTCGAGATACTTCTCCTTTACTTGGACGCGCGATTGGTCTTGAGATCGCAAAGAGTATCAGCGCTAGAACTACTTTGACAGCATCATCTAAGGAATTCGACTTTTGAATTTTTAAATCGTGCAAAATCCTAAGCTTGTTAGAATGTTTTTTTTTGTTTTTATTTATCGCGAACCAATTGTAATTTTATGATAATTTCTTTTTGTTTCTAAATTTATATTGTTCTTGAAATACCTACTACTATAATATAACGCGATTTATATACTTTATGTCTATTTGCATTATGTAATATTATTCCGTGTCTACATGACTGCCTGTAAGTATAAATAAATATAGAATAAACTATATTTTTACTTTTCTACAGGTTATGTATATCAATACACATATTTTTCCGTTTATAATGCATATTTATCGAACGCCTATTGCATAAATCGTTGAGAACAAAACACTGGTATATTTGAAAATTGTTGGAGATATTGACTCACCAATATCGTGGACATAATTCTCGAAGCGATCGTGAAGGATTACTCGCTCTACGGGAAGACGCGCGGATCCGCGGCTACCAGAGTCAAGCTCCCACTCGCCTACGACGGCTGTCCACAGTGCGCCGATCGGCAGATTGAACAGGTCGCTGTAAACAAGTTATCGCAAATTAATTTTATCATTTTTAAATTTTCGTATGCGTTGCAGCCCTAGTTGGTATATACGATTGAAAGGGTTTAATTTCACTAGTATGATATAAGGATTATTTGAGGACAACTTAACGGTGGATTAGTGCGAAAAAGATTATACGGGTTGATGAGTTACTTGTGTATACAGTGAGCCGCGGTGAGGACCCAGCTCTCATGGACAAGGACTCCGCCGCACCAGTGGCCGATGAAACCGAGCTTAGGATGGAGCAGCTGCAGGGAGACCTGCCAGGGCCAGGAGCCCCGTCTGCTAGGCTTCCCGTTGAAGATGCGGCCGGTCGTTCGGCCCGGGGCCTCGGACTCCTGGGGTCGGTGGAACATTCGGGGTTGCCGCTGCCAGACTGCTGGACATCCACATTCTGCCGTTCAACAGCGCACATTTTCACCTCTCAGCCGTAACGCTAATCACACCTGCGCTCCGTCTCGACCATTTTCGGACCTAATTTCGGGGTATTTCTTCGCATGCGTAAGGAGGCCGCGCGGCCGGCGAACGCCGCATCGGTTTTGCGCGGATTATCGGTCGGCCCGATACAAGTCGGATTTAGTTTGTTCGGAATTGCGCGGACGAGTGTAAGATCGAACCCACTTTTCGCGAAGCGACTCTCGCGGTAAAAAGAGCTGTGTATAATCGTCCGAAGATTGATTGATAGCCGTCACCATTGGCTCTTCAATCGAACGAAAGTGTTTAAAAAGCGGGTAGACTTTCGACTGTCGAAAAATGCTGATTAACCCTTTTCTGTCAACTAAATTTCACTGGGACGGTACTGAAACGGGAAAGCTTGCCGCGCCGCGCCGCGCCAAGTTCGAATCGTAGGTGTATCGGAAAAGTGCTCGCGGTGCGCCGGGGTAGGGCACGAGGTGGCTAGCGGTCCGGGTACTTACTGGCGTGGTCCTCCTTGATAGCCTTCATCATGGCCAGGGCAGCGGGCGCGAGAGCGAAGGAGAGGAGGGCCAGGGCCAGGAGGGCTCGGCCGGGGCCCATGTCGGCGGGCGGGCGGGACTCTCGGTCAGCGGGTCAGAGGTCGGGGCGCACTGGGGACTCGCTCGGGCGGGCCTGAGCTCTGGGGCCGTCCGGGCCGCCTGGGCTGCATCCTTGACCGCGGTTTTTCGGCCGGCTCGCGCGCGCCCGCGACGCCGAATAAACTGCATGGCCGCGCGCCGCCGCGGCTCCTGATGTATCTCCCGCGCGGCGGCGGCGGCGGCGGCGGCAGCGGCGGCGGCGGCAGCGGCGGCAACGGCGGCGGCGGGGCCCACGGCCAGGGCCAAGGAAAGTGATCGCCTTGAGGGAGCCGGGCGGGGGGAGCTGAGGCGCGACGCTCATCGCCGAGAGCACTCATTCACTTTCTAATTTCCATCGGGTACCGACGCCGACGCCGACGCCGAGGCCGCTACGAGAGCTGTACCGTAGGTGCACGTGCGCGCCCGGGTGGGGGCTGCGGGTTTCCCGGCCCTCCTCCGCCCCACCGCCGAAGGTCGCGTGGACCTTCCCAGAGCCGTTTTCGCGCCGCCGGGCCGGCACGCGAGTCGGCGCCCGGGTACCTGCGTTCCGCTCGTTTCTCTTGCGGCCCGTCGGCTTTTTAGCGGAAAAGCGTAAACACGGCCGTCCCTCAATCGGATGCACGGTGTGTACGCGCCGCGACGCTATCTAGCATCGGCGATAAATCTCGGCGCTATCGCGAATGGATCGTAAAACAATTTCTATGCTGATTGCGGGCTACCCGCAGCGCGGACATCTTTCCTAGCAGTCAATTTGCCCGCTAGTTATGCAATAATCCTTTTTTCACCAGGTGCTAATTCGGACGAGTAATGCGCCAACGTGCCAAATGACAACGGTACACAGTCAATTACAAGAGTTTGTGACGCGCACCGTTTATGTAGCACTTTAATCCTTCCCAGTTCTTCTTTCTCCGATTTTCAATTTGGACAAGACTGACGGAAGAAGTGATTACGCTGCACTGACCGTTTTATATTCCCGAGCCGGTACAACGAACATTTAAAGTAGGCGGTACACTCAAAGAATGCATTATAAACTCGGCTTCGAACGCCGTTGAACAGCTCTTTGTTAATGCGAATCCAATTGTTTGGACTGCAGTCAAGATCGTCGCCAAGTCTTTGGCATAGTTAACTAATCCGCCGTATCGCTGCAGTCGCTGAATAAAAATGTGGGTATAACGCACTTTACCTGCGTAAAGTATTGCCTGCGTAAAATGGGCAAATACACAAAAGAAGCAAGTGGTCTTAAAATTATCGGTTTGCATTACTCTGATTAGTTACGGCTGATTTTAATACAACATTAAAGAGTGAAAGTTTAACTGTACATTTTTATGGAGTTTTGAGGAAAAAAGAAGAAATTCGATCCTTATCCACAGAGAAAATTAGAAATATTGCCATTAAAGATCGTGAAATAACAGTATGGTAATTATATGCACACGCGTAGTCGCGGCCGAATCTATTTTAAATACGAATTATCATACTGCTTATTTAGTTAAATATAAAAGTATTCTTAGTTACGCGGTTTGGATTTATAGGATATGGTTAATAGATAATTACAGGCTCGAGGAGCGTAACGCAGAGGAGCCTAAATATAGCGTTTAATTAATTTAATATTTTCACTGGCGCGGGGGGCATAGGTTTCAAAGGTTAAAGAATGGATTTGGAAAGCGCGCAATACGAAAAGCGAGCTAATTTTTACGCAAGTCGGGGGCGCTCGGTACGTCTGACTCGAGAATTCCACTCGAGCGCGCGGCATAGATAAATATTGTCCAAGCGCTTTTCCGGTCGCGTGGGTCGCGCGGCAAGAGGTTTTGCATTATTTAGCCGTGGCGATCCACGGCTGATGTGACACAATAAAGAGAGTCGCCCTTTCCCCCGGTGTCAGGCGCCGCCGCGGGACGTTTACACATTTGGCTTAACAAACACTCGTAGGCGCGCACGTGCGCCGCGAGAAGAAAGCTGTACTCCCACGACGGGGGAGATGATTTAGCAAGTGTATTCTTTCGAGGCGAGAGGAATTTCTCTGAAAACAGAGGTTACGTCAGGGCCTCGTGAGGAGCTTGTCCGCGGCTGACAATGAACATTTTCTCCCTGGTGATAAGCGAAAAGCCGGGCGCGCCGGCGGCGTTTTCACTTACGGCGAGCGCGTTCGATTTCTTTCGATCGGCGGCGGCGCCGCCCGGTTTTCCCGAGATGCGACGCGCGAGCGAGGAAAGACGCCCGCGCGCGGGGGGAGGGCACGAGTGACTCTTGACTCGCGATAGGCAGATAACGGCGCGCCGCGCGGCCTTTCTCTCCCCGGCTCTATGATAAATCACCTCTCTCGATATTTACAAACGGGCGCGAGCCGGCGAGCGGCTGGCGGCCTTTTACGATCTCAGCTGCGGGCGCGTACTTTTACTTTTGTCTCGTGAAAATCGCGCGCGACGATTTCCGACGGGGAAACTTTCTCGCGCCGGTCGCCAGGCCGCTGCCCCCCACCGCCGGCCGATTTTAGTCGATCGCGCCACTGCGCCCCGGAGATGCGCACACGCCGAAAGTAGGTTCCCGGCCGCTTCATTGTCGCGCGCCGCCTCACCCGCCCCCTCGATCCCCCTCGATCCTCATCGAACCCCCGACCCTATCTTTTGTTTCCCTTCCTCCCCGGCTGCCCCAACCACGCGCGACTCCCTCCTAAGACTCCGTACTTTATGCCGTCGTAAATCGTGTAATTGGACGGAATCTTTATGGCGCGCGCGGGCTTTTTTCGATTTCTCTGCTGCCGAGCCGGACTTTTTTCTCCCCTCACCCCCCGCCCCGCGACTTTTCGCCGCTCCTCGCAAACTCCCGCTTGCCATCCTAGCTTTTACGCGACTGTCCGTCGATTTCGGCTAGTCACCTTGGCTTCCAAAACTTTGCCATTCGTTTTTGTCGCCGCGTTGCATGCTTTTTCCTACGCGGTTAGCTAAGATTCACCGACGCACTTTTGTCAACCAAATGATCTTAGTCGGAAAGTAATTGAATCCGAACACGGCCAGGCTCAAGGTACAATATACGAATACGTGGATTTTCCCAATTTTTCCTTTGTAAGGTATAACCAAGGTTATAAAAAACTATTTTTAATATCTTTAGTAATTCTTAATAAAATAGCTACATACCTAAATCATATGTACGTTCACTGAAATGAGTCCACTTATAACTAACACAATATCTAGTTATCTATATGAAAATGAAATCCTGCAAGTATTGCCTTATACATATGTATCTTATATATTTAACAAGTTGTTTATCTAGAAGGATCCCTTAATTTTCTATCAGAATCTGCGAGCATCTGTTTGCGTTTGCTTGTCTAAAGGCAGAGTTTACAACTATCTGTGGAGTCGTCGGGTTACGCAACGCGATTTCGACTATCTGCATCCCCGTAGGTAAATATATCGAATGACGGCGGTCTCGATTTCCAGGTCAGGCAGCTGCGTCGGGGAAAAAGCACCATAAAGTCGCGAGAGACTAATCAGAGATGCCGAAAACGGAGAAGCCGATCGCCGGCCCTCTCGAATTTTGCGATCTGGAGACAGTTTGACCTCTAGCGTACACCGCGGCACACGTAGTGGAACCCGCGTCGCGCCCGGGACATGCGTGCCCTGGGAAACTGATGACGGCTCGAGTCGCGTCTCCTTCGGTGCACGCGTCCTCCTCGAAAATCGCGATCGGCATTCGTTTACTACGCGCGTCGCGATCGTTATATCTTCAACTTTCGAATATTCACGGCGGATGTGTTCCTTGATGCCGCTGCAAATGGCAGGTAAATGCGCGCGAGACGGTTTAGTGCGCGAGCGCAATTTCGAGGCGACGTGGAAAATTGACGGCAATTGTCGCTCTTCCCCGCACTCGCGTTTTCTTTTGCAATACGTGTAAATGCTTTTCTTCTTTACGGGCGCCAACACGCTCAGTGTTCTCACGCGCTTAACGCCCAATTATCCTTTCTATTACATGCCACTTTTCCTTGGTAATCGCCACGAGGATCCATGATTCTATAGTATTTATCAAACGCTTGATTGATATCGATATTGTTAGAATATATCCAAGTGAAAGATGTATGTAATCTAGATTATACTTCCGATGATTTAATACGATAGTACAACGCTTGTGCAAAAACGGCCGATACCTTTTGAAATCAATTACGAATACATTAATAGAACTCTCAAAGTATGTAAGCGTTGTGTAATTGAAGTGATTATAATTATATACAGTCGATCATTCATATACGGTCGATTGTTGATAAGAAAAAATGTGCGATACATTATGTAGGCGCCTGGCGATACAATGTTGTACATTGCAATAATGATCGCAGCGTTTTTGTATAATAACTCGAAGGAAACTTTCACCATTACGAAAATCTCTCGAGGAAATTCATTACCTCGCACATATATTCTATCAAAATATTCGAAGAACCGCTAGCTCTTTACAAAGTATTTCCATTAAAACTACCATTAAAACATTATTAATAATAACCGTCAAGGACCGCGTGAGCTAAGGCATCGAGTAAGTAGATTCTTTTCTCGAAACCTCCTCAATCAACTTGCGCTCAAATTTTTTGGTAACGATGACAACATGAATGATTGCCCTGTGTAAAAAACCCTAATAAGTTTTTAAACTCTGGTTTTCCCCAAATAACAAACGGAATATAGACTTAATACACAACACTACTAATATATTTACAGTAATGTAAACCTATGATAGCGGTTAATTAAAAGCCGCGAACGAGTAGCCCTGAATTTGTTCATCGGAAATTCAACTAAACAGTACAGAAAAATAAGGATGCGCCGTGCGTTTTTTATATATCAGAGGAATGCAGGAGGCAGGTACAGAGCGGTAGAAGTAGGTGCGAGCCAGGCAAGGCATACTCGTGTTTATAACACAATCGTGAGTGCAGTGAGGATAATCGGCCGAAGGATCGGACGCGCGTAATGCACTGAACGCCCAGTGCCCGGAAAAAACTAGAGGCCCGACCTCGTTACACTCGAGCTCTCGTCTTATTGACAAATGACGGGTGGAAATTATTAACGGTCGTAGGAGCTGCGCGAGCTGCTGCATAATTAATTAGATTCGCCGCGGGCCCTTGCGCCTTCCCTCCTTTTCGGTGATTCGCTCTCTGACCCAGTAAGCCCGCCACATTAGCCGCCTTTTTTCTCCCACGCGTCGACAACGCGCCGATCCCAATTCAATGGCCCACCGATTGAGCTTCGGGGTTCTTCCCCTTTTTTTCTCAAGCCTCATAACTGCCTCCGCCGGACCGCAACTTTTTCCTGTAACCCAAATTTTGAATATACCGCGCGACCCTCAATGTGCCGTTTGATACAACTTTTCAAATTACACTGGGAAAAAGAAGACACCCACTAAGTGCGTATATGTAATATGGATCGCTGTTATAACAGGAAGCAACTTAACTGTACTCGAAATCATTTTGAAACACATCTCCCTCTAGTTGCATCACTCGAAATCGAGCTCCAAATTGTTTTACGTTGGTTATGGAGTACATGTAATATAATAACATTTGCAGATTTTTATTTTTTTTAACTATTATAAGACGCTTGATTTATGTGTTGACTTATGTTACAGCAAAAAGTCGTTTAAAAAAACATAGATCGTTAAAACAATCTAATCGACTTTTAAAACAGTTTCTCGATATTCTCATTGGAATCTGAAATAAGACCGCTTGTGTCAGGATGCGTGTAAAATTTGACTGGCTTTTCCGTTGGCTTTGCCGTCACATTTTTGGCATGTTACGTTGCCCGTGTGAACTTAATCGATTAGGGCTCGTGCAGCAACAAACAGATCTAAATTTGAGCAAGCATTTTAATCCGCGTCCTAAAAGTGCACAATGCATTTTCGTATTAGTGAAAAACGTTATCGAGAAGGCGATTTTTATTGCAGGAGCCGCAACTGACCTACAATTGAGATATTGTTTTTCATCGCCTTGACCGGCCGCGTCTCCTATTGGATCGGGCGACGAAGGGAAAAAAGGACTCTCTAAATGCCTTTACACTAGGCTTCCACTCCATTAGATTTGGAGAGCATCGCGTGCGCCGCTGGCACACTGAAACGGAGCTGCGAAAACGAGAGATGGAAAAGAACAATGGCATATCCCCCTCCTTAAATGGGCGCAGTCTCGATTTGGCGGAAGCAAAAACGGCTGGGGAGCCGTGTCACTTGACGGCGGGCAACTTCGTGAAGAAAAACCGGCGGAAATCGAGAAAGCGATCAGAGAGGTATCGAGACACCGCGAAACTCATCGTCCCTCTTTCTCTGTTGCGCGCATTGAAAGGAAAAGCGCTGGACAGAAAGAGATAGTTTAACGAGAGAGATGGATTATACGGGGCGCACCGGGCGCACGTAAAGGCGCGTGTGCGCACTTTCCCGCACCAATTGCCTCTTATTACGTCTTTTTGCGAAATTATGAAATTCAAGAGGGTAAGGGACACTTTCGCTAGCCTCGTGATCGCCTCGCGAAAGCTGTCGCCTCGAAAACTTGGCCTCTCTCTAGCGCGAGTTCCCAGCTTATCAAATCGGCGAATCTATAACTGTGGAACAATTTCACTTTCCTTTAAGAGCGCGCGCACTCGTGGACAAGTCATTCATCCTGTTGGCGTTAACCTCAGGCGCGCGATCACATTAATGCACACGAGATCGATTTTGCTCGTTTGCCAAACTATGTAATCCTGAATGAAATCGGGTATTTAGTAACGGTGATTTTGAAGGTTAACTTTGATGTGATATTGTCAAGGCCACAGACCCATTTTTTTTTTCAAAAAAAATTTTGAACGACTATATGTCGATTCTTAAATTAATAATATTTCATAAATTCAATTGTACAATATAATTGTATCGTAAATTATACATTGATTAAAATCAACATTTCTCAAAACTTTCAGATTTTTTTATTTTAAAACAAAATAAGTATAAATAATCATATTACTCAAAGTCAAAAGATTGCGAAATAAATGCCCTTTTTTTATTCTTGAAATTACTTTACCAAAATTAATCGCTATTAGCTAAACTGTGGTGAAAATATAATTTAGTGTGTAAATTTTAATGTATTGTGGTATGTATGTAACATATTTGCATTGCATATTTTTTTAAGTACAATGCCAACAATTAGTTTTCAAAATGTTTAGCATGTTTTGAACCCTATAAATGATCAGTTTAAAAACCAATTGGGTTAAAACATTACGCCTCAACAATATAATTATGATAAAAACAATCTAAGAAATCTACATGAAATTTTTTTTATTTTATTTGGATATAAATTGAAATATTAAAGAAGATAGGTCATACTTCATAAATTATACAGAATACGGTTTCGTTCAAATATAATAATTTATTACTCTTTACTCTGTACCCAATGTACTTGCACTCGACATTTGGATTTGACAATTGACTATCCAATGTGTTTACTGTATCATAAACTAAATACAGATGTCTCTGCGCATGACAAGTAATGGGCGGGAAACTGTTGTATAAACACTTCATGCGGATCAATGAGGAAAATTAAAAAGATTCTGTACAGCTTTTTACAAAATCAATTACAATCAGAGATAAATTTAGATATAGGTCATAAGTACATCATTGAGATTCATCATGTCGAAACTCTCGTCTCCGAAGCGGTTACGGCCGATAACGGCTTGGTTAAAGAAAGAGGTTAGAGATGAATAGTGCTGTTTTAGAACATAATACGCTTGTAGGTAATGTAAGAAATTAGTTTAGCATGGCGCATCTGGATTACGTCAGTTTTTTTCACAATCTTCATTTGACATAATTGTTTTGTTGTGATTTTTTTTATTTTTTCTTCAGTAAATGTTTATTGTTAACAGTTTAATTTATGAGTAAATAATTGGTTTTGTTGTATAGTTATATAAAGTATATTGAGAATCTATCAAAATAAAAATCTTAAATTCAAAATTTGTTTAAAAATTCATTTTTTATATTTATTGCAGCTTAGAGTAGAAATTGAAAACTTACCTATAAATTTAATTTCTAATTCATCAAAGCAAGTAATTCAACCATTAAAGGAAAAGGTAACTTATTTTATATAAATTTTGAACATTAAACTATCAAGTAGTTTGAATCTAAGAATACATGTATGTACTAAAATTTCATTAATTATTTTTTAATTGTATTAGAATCAGAATCAAAATGAAGAAAGTGTAATTGCAGAAAAGCCTAAGCTAAGGCGATCAGCCAGGAATCTTACACTCACTGAGAAAGTAAGATTTTAAAAACCATAGGATTTCATGATGGATATTCATATATTTACATTTGTCTATTATTTAGTTATATATTTGTATATATTTTATTTTATTACAGCCAATAGAAGAGCCTGTGCTAAAAGAACCAGCTATTGAGGATTTACCTGAAATATTATTTAATGGAAAAATTGTTTATATAAATGATTTTTATGAATGTGCCTCTGTTTGTGATAAGTTATTGTTTGTATTACTATTAAACCTTGCATACGACTGAAGTGCTTAATATAAATAGTAAATGTTTGACATTTATTCTACAGGACTGAAGTTGAAAATAGCAGTGACAAAATTGTACCAGTGGGATTTGATTTAGAGTGGCCATTTAGTTTTCAAACGGGTAGTGGAAAAACAGCATTGGCACAAGTTTGTTTATCCGAGAACATATGCTATTTGTTTTATTTATATAAATTTAAAAAATTACCAGTCAGTTTTGTATTATTATTGAGTCATTCAAAAGTGAAGCTTGTTGGAGTTAATATAAAAAAGTAAGTACAAGTAGATATCAATATTATTTAAATATTATTTCCTTTAAAGTACCATATAGAAAGTTAATTTTTTTCATTATTGTTACACATTTTTAGTGATGTATGGAAATTGTCAAAAGATTTTAAAGACTTTCCTGGACAAAAGGTTGTTGATGATAATTGTTTAGATTGTGGGCCATATGCTAATAAAGTTACAAATCGATCTGGTCGTTGGAGTTTGGAACGTTTAACAGCATTTTTGGTAAAACATAGTTATTTTAATAAATAATTTTAATTTATATTTTATACACTTACTTTATTTTTATCTCAGTTAAAGCGCAGAATTAGTAAAGATCCATCAGTACGAAGAAGCAAATGGAATATTGAACCATTAAGTAAAGCACAAAAATTATATGCAGCTACTGATGCTTACGTATGCTATTCTTTGAAATGTTTCTGATAAAGAAATTTTTATTTACTAACCATTTTTCAAAATTACATACAAATACCAATAAAAACCAATAAAATAAATATTTATTGTAGGTATCTTTACTTCTTCATCTTACAATTGAACAACAAGAAGTTATTTCTCAGATAGTAGAAGAAGCAGCTGTAACAAGTGTTAATTAAGAATAATACAACATTCAGTGACTAGTATTAATTCCATGACAATTTAAACATTTCATAAAATTAAGAAACAATAATAGAAATATAAATTGACTAGAAATGACCTTGAGATTAGCAAAGGTTTTATGGGCTGGTCGTTTAAGTTATGGAGCAGGTCTACGACTGCAAAAAATACTTATACAGCGCCATCGTGAAAAAAGTCTTCATGAAATTGTTAATAGCTTAGTTATAGTAGAACATGACCCTGTCTTCACTATTGGGATTCGTCAAAAAAATTACACGGCGGAAGATGAATTACGCTTATGTGCATTGAATGCTGATTTTTATCGAACGAATCGCGGTGGCCTCATCACTTTTCATGGACCTGGGCAATTGGTCATGTATCCTTTGATCGATCTTAAACAATTTAGTACCAATGTGCGTTGCTATGTCTCACAAATAGAAAAAATGGTGATACGAGTGTGTGCTGAATTTGGGTTGAAAGGCGAAACGTCGCCTGACACCGGTGTATGGATACAAGATAGAAAAATCTGCGCAATCGGAATACATGCTAGCAGGTATGTCACAAGTCACGGCTTGGCTCTCAATTGTAATGTGGACCTTAATTGGTTTGAACATATAGTACCTTGTGGAATAATAGGAAAAGGGGTGACAAGTTTAAGTAAAGAGCTGCTAAGTAATGTAACGATAGATGATGCATTACCTGTATTAAAGAGAGCTTTCAGTGATGAATTTGAATGTGATCTTGTGGACATGAAAAGTGACGAGATCGCAGAATTAATGAATTACTGTAGAAATGTTCATGCTATCACCACCTCTAGGAGTAGTTAAATAAGCTTGAAATTCACTTACTACAAATGTGTATTTTGTCTATTTACACTACAATTATAATTGTAATTACAAAATTACAAGTTATAATGAAATAACTAGTAAATACATTATTTATAAATTTCTACACATATTATGTTTATATATAATACAAATATTTTTAAAAATTGTAAAAAATATTGTTTAATAGATTTTGATAAATATTGTTGGATATAATGTTTACAAATACTAGGAACAAATAAAAACAAATAGGTATTTTGTGAATGTTTGTCTTTTTTTCATTTTAATCAATAAACACAGAAAAAGTGTATTTTATGTATAATTTTTACATGTACATAATAATTTCTAGATTAAATTTGTTAGTTACACAGCCTTTAATCAGAATAAATCAAGTAATTGGTGCCGTGAGTTTGAAGTCTCAAAGCATAGTCGAAGAATATCTTGCACTCTAATGTCAATTTGCTGTATTTTTCATTATCTTTATTTTCATAAGTTTAATTTTATCTTTAGCTTTATCTATATCTACATATTTGATTAAGAAGCTTTTTGTATTTAAGTTTAAATAAATATCTTGTAATTTGTAATCAGTTTCCATTTTTTATTGTACATTGGTATATCTAGTTCAATTACTTCAAAATAAAAATAGTCTCTGGTTCATATAATTATGAAACTTTTCTATTATATAAATTTTTGTTTTTTAAAACTCAGGAAATAATTATAAATTCTATCGTTATAATTAAGTGCAAATTAAGCTGAAAATTATGCATACGTGGTATATCTATTATGTAGTATAAGAATGACGAATTTTTGACTAGATTAAAAGCAATAACTAACCCTCAGTTATTTCATTGGAGTTAAAAAATAATATTTTAAATCTCCTACATTTATGTTATGATTTCTAAATATAATTAATTTTTTAAACTTAATTATATGCTAGTTTTGTACTTATTCTTATTATTATAAAACATTATAATTGTTACCTTTTCACATTTAAATATTTTAATTTTAAATAAGTAAATCTAATCAATTTTATTTTTTCTTGTGTAAATCCTTTTAAAATTGAAAAATTTTACAGACTTAGAAAACGATTTAGATAATTTAAACTGTATTCTACCTTTAAAGTAATATTTGGTAATAAATGTATTGTGTAACCGAGGGTTAGAATTTTTTTTTATGTTCACTTAAATTTAAGCATTATTTCTTTACCTCTTTTTGGACTAATTGTAAAAATTTATATCATGTGAATCTTATAAATTTAGATATATCATTTGCATAATTCATACTAACTGTCAACATTATCTATAAAATCGAAATTTTATTTTGTTAAACAATTTCAATAATTATAACTACATCATAATGTATTCTATCAATGAATTAGAATATTTATAAAATAATTTTTTTGGAATAAATAAATATAACGTTGTATATATGGTATAAAAATATGACCATTGATGATTAGCTTTCTCTAAAACTTAAGAATAAAAACACTTGAATATACATATATATACTAAATGAATAACTATATGCCAATTTATAAAATTATATAAAAACAAAAAATATAAATAATTCTTAGTAATAAATAAAACAGATTAATAACCTTTACTCTAAAAACTGATACAGAGAGGTTTTAAAAGCTTTAAATATTCAATTTAAACCGCAATATTTAAAGTTTTACTACTAACAAAATTTTATGCATAATAATATAATTTAGAACATTATTATAAATTTTTAAAAGATTAAATAGGCTTATTAAAATCGTTAAATTAAAGCCAATTTGACTAATTGAAATTTAATAAGAAACATGGAAACCACTTTTATACGAATAAATTTAACGTAATTGCCTATTAATATAACAGACAAGAATCTGCTAAAATTAACAACTGAGCTATTGATGCAGTGTAAATTACATCTGAATACTCTTAAAAGATAAATTTTACCAGCTACAATGTTGAAACTTAAAAAATATCTTACGCATGTAGTCGTCGTAAAGTCTTACGTCATAAGTTAACACTTGTTTTGAACGAAAAGAAGAATGGAAAATGTCTGCACTATTCATGCTGTTCAAATTGAACTAAGCGACAAGTTATTTATATGATCATAAGTTTTTCTTTATCTTCCACACGTGCACTATGTCCAATCGATGAAATGAAAAAAAGGCGAGACTCGTCCCGTTAAAATCGTGCTCAAACAGACAGAGAGGAAGAGAGCAAAATCGCAAGGGCAACCAAGCCGGAGGTGCGAGTGAAAAAACTCGCAGCCATTTGGCTCACCCGGCAAAATGATCGAAGTGAAAGCTCATGCTGGAGCACCAGGACTCGCGCCCGGCTCCTCTAAGGAGCGGAAGCCTTCCTCACTCAGTGATTACATGGAGGTACCTCTGGCTGTAGAGCTCTGTTACTAGAGCGCCACAGATCTCGAGGCTATTGTGGAGGGAGTTAGCCGAGTCCCGGATTACCCTAATCGCTTGCTCGACGTCACCTTTAAGCTCCGAGTACTGTTTGTTTGTTGCCAGAGCCTCAAGGCTTTGCATAGCCCGAATGGCCTCAACGCTGGGCCGTACTTCAACGCTGACCGCGGGCTCGAAGTCCACACTAGATGCGCGGGGAGGCGCGACGCCCGGCGAGTGGGGCGTGAACCGCACTACCTGGTTTGTAGCTTGGTCTTGAGACTGGGATTCCGACGCCGATCGGGACTCTGGCAGCTGCGCCAGGCAGTAAACCGCCATGGTTCGGCTTAGAAACTTGCATCTGTTGATTTTTTCAGATTTTTTATTTACACAATACACGGATGAAGTTTTTCAGCTTACCTTACAGACAGCTGGGAAGTCTTTCGAAGACCCATCGCACCGAAGATACTCCAGCCTTGGCCTGCATCGTCCGCGACAGCTAACAACGCTCGAGCTAAACCCTTGAGCGCTCGAGCTGCTATCACTGTGTTTTCGCTGTACTGGCACTGGCGATATATTAACTCCAGTGCTTTGGCCCATAATAAAGGTAGCTTTTCCTCAATAATATTTCTTAAGCATGTAAACAATTCAACATGAGATTTTGCTTTCCATAGCAATAATATTGTAGTTAATTTACAACAATAATAGAGTACTCACGTAGGCTTAATGGCAGTGATCCAATCTATAAGATTAGTTAATAGCATGCCTTCCTCTCTGATATCATAACACGATGGCAAACGCTTGAGAAAAATGGCATACAACGCAAGAATACGGCCCTCAGCTACGAAGACACTTTCAACTGAGGTCTGTCGAGGCACGATCGGTTGTAAGACAGTCAATACCGCAGCCCATGTAGGCTGAATTTCCTCTACTAATAAAATGAGTAATGAATTGTATAATTTCCTTTTCTTTTCTAGATTAATGAAAAGCAATAATTCGGTGTCTTACAAGTATGCTTAAAATACGCATCGAGGGCAGCCTCCATTATCTCGCCAAGGGCTGACGGCGAGGCAACTGCAATGCCTATGACACGCAAGATACCCAGAAGTATCGGACTAGTTGCAGAACGTTGAAGGAGCCAATTAGCCCAACTAGTACGCAATTGTTCAACAAGGACGTTGCTTTGGTTGACCGAATGCAACAGTTCCGACACCAATAAACCTGCCTCGCCAACTTGCTGTGGCTCCGGTACCGCTTTAAAATGAAATTAGCGTTAAATAAGTCATGTAAAGATTTATATTTGTAATTACTCACTGATTATGATTGCTTCCATGTCATCTAGCATTCGTGAAAGTGCGCCAGTGAATACTTTGATATTTGTTGAGATAAGGGGTTTATATCTAGTTGTACAATTTATTAACAGTTTTACTGATGATCTCACGTACATTTGTCGCTTTTTTAGAGTAGTTGGATGAACGTTTGTCAGTGGTGGATCGTAACCCGCAGCAACCTTTAACAGACTATGAAAAAAATTGCTTAATCTGTATATTTTGTGCAAAAACTAGTGAATACACTTAGGCAAAAGACTGACTTGTTGACTGCTTCATCGATAGGCTGAATTTGATCAGCCCCAAGGTTAAGAATAACTCTAGGATCACAGCTCATCACGTGCCAATTCATGATCTGATCGTAGGCCGTTGCATCAACCAAATGCCAGGAGAAATTTTCAGCTTCTTGAATAAGCTTAACAGTCCGCTCATTTTGTCTAACATTCGGTTCGTTCGATAATTTTACAAGGAGATTAAGGATACAAATGTGAGTACGGGTAGATACTGCCACCGTCTGGCTAGATATTAGCTCCGTCATCCACAGTGTCCAATTGATGCTTGTAAACACACTCCCGAGAAATAAGTGACTATCTGGGAGATACTGGTCTATGACCTTTATTAAAAAATAATTAATAATATATATTAAAGCTATTTATATGTTAGTTTCATAATAACGTACGAAATTATATTAGAAACTTGACATACTTTAACCATCAATTCGACGTCGGATACACTGGGATTAAACCATTCCCAAGGAAGAGAAAGCAGGTTGCCATGTATAACATTTAAAACATGATCTTTTATGGAAGCATGAGCATAATTTGTGACATAAAATTGCCAAAGGAAGCTGAGGATTTTGTTTGATGCTGGCATTGTATCAATAATAAAACGAATACATTCGACAAACATCGATACCTATAACGGATCATTTATCGTCAGTTTTAATAAAAAAGTATAGGAAAAAGTTAGCTGTGGTAAAAATACAGACCGTACGATTAGCGTAAGGTCCATCAGTGATGATCCAAGGTAATAGAACTGAACGATCATCGGTAAGTTGTTGGATCCATGCCGCTGTGGGTTCGCGAAGATTTCGTGTCCAGTATGGTGTTACCCAAGGTGTGTACATGTCGCTTAATACAGGCCAAATTTTCTCGCAAACTATAATAAGACGAAAATGAGTTAATTCGCGTAATGATTGGTAAATATCGTAGATTTATAATTATAAATATTAATAGATTTTTAAATTCACTTAATTAATGTTACATAATAATACTTACGAAGATCAGCTAAAGTGCCTCTATCCGATTGTAATGTGAGAACAACCAATGCATGCCCAATCATGCCTAGAAACATTGTAAATGGCTCATTGTAGCTCCTATATTTTGGATAGAGTCCATAGAGGCCATATTGTAAACGTTCATTCATAAAATGCTTGCTTAACAGTACAGCTGTATCGTGAATCTAATTGTAACACAGAAAATTGTAGTTTAGCAGCTTATTTCAGTCTTGAATCAAAAACGAGAAGGTGATACCTCTTGTCGTGTCAGCAAACGTTGCTCAGTTGCGTATCGCCTAATTTCTTCTCGCATTTTTCCTCCCTGTAAGAGAGGCGAGGCGTTTCTGGGCCTGCCACTCAATGCGCTCAATAAGTCCCACCAAACGTCCAGAGAGAGACTCTGACTCTCACTGCCCTTAAGAATAGCGCTGAGTACCTCGCCGTAGTGTTCGGGGAACTCGTGTAGCAATACCAACTGCAAATGGTTGCGGAAGAGTTCGTGAAGCACAAGACGATCGTCCTCCGGTTGAATTCCAATGTTGCACAGTGCGCGCATTACTAGGTCGATGAAAGTTGAGCGCTCGCTGAGCCGCGGTCGACGATAGTTCAGCCAGCTGCCTACATCAAACTGTGCCAAGAAAGATTTTCCTGCTTCATCTATTACTTCTGAATTTGGTAAATAATACAAGGTGTACATACTTTTGTGAGTAGAACAAAGCAAAGATCTACGTTGTTGCCAGTAGATAGATCAACTACGGTTTGGTACATTTGCAAAAACGTCGATGCACCGCCTGCAACAGGTGTAAAGTGGGGTCCAAGTATTCCTCCCAAGTTTGGTCGTTCCATTATTGTACTTAGAAGAAGCGTTCCTTGACTTTCCTCACCACTCACAAACAACTTCAATAAAGTTATTATTTAGCGTTTTACAAGTAATCAAACAGTATGTTAAAAAATCTTTCATTTCTACCTGTCCTAATTTTTCAATACATGTCGTAATGAGTTGCTTCGTCGGGGGACACGAGGATGCCTCTTCGGTATAAAATTGCACAAGATGATAAAAAAGGTTAACACCTGATTCTTGCACCTTTTGTAGGACGACCGAATTTTCCGTTGTGCGGGTGAGATTTAATTCCCGCTCTAAAAGCCTGGATTATGAAAAACAATGAAAAATTAATGATTTTATTTATCGAGAAGGAAGTTTACTGGAAATGCGTACTTACGATATAAGATAGTCAATGAAAACACATCCCTGAGTAACTTTACTTGGTGGTGGCTGGATTGCTTTAACTGTTAAATTCTTATACGTCGTACGATTTTGACCTATCATTTCATCTACATGAGTGCTTACTTGTGCTTCCGAAACCTTTTATTCAAAATAAAACAATTTATATAAGGTTATTGAAGCGCTGAAATGAAAAAATATAACAAGCTTTACCTTAATTCTAATAATAGCTGGACCAGCACAGTGTACTATCGGTGGTGTTCCAGAACGTGAACGTCTCTGACCTGAAGGGGCTGGATCGCAGAGAGCGTGCAGTTTTATTTGATTTTCTACCTCTTTATATAGAGTAGGCACTAATTCTAGGAAGCTGCAGTCAACAGCTGTGTGTTCTGACACGAGCATGTTAAAAGTTTGTGCATATTGTAATATAACCTGTTGAATAATTACTCAAGTTTATAAGAAAAATGTTTAATAGTTTAAAGTCAGAATTAACTTCACAAACCTTAAGGTGTGGCTTTACAAGTTTTATGATGGAATTGGGATTGTAAAGTTGATCTTTGGGTACTGAAGGGCACACACGCGTATATCGCGCGAGTGCCGGTGGCGGTATAGGCTGTTCGTAACTATTTAAACGTCGAAAAATACGCTGCAGCGGATCCGCTGGTTCGATTGGTGTAGTGGGTGTCTGACTCGGTGGCTTCAAACTCACATCATTCGGTTCACGGTGCCAGCAGCGAACCCAATCTAGAAACGACTGCATCTGATTACTTTTGACATTCCAATAATCAACGTATTCTAACCAGGGATTCTGTCGGAAATTATGCAAACCATTTTATATGCATGAATAATTTTAAATGCTAATAGTAGAAAGTACTATATTCTACCTCATCGTTTTGAAAAATCAAAATTAGCTTTGGAGTCATATATTGTGGAGGTAAAGCAGGTGCATAAATTCCTGGCTCTTGAAGACGTGGTTCCTCTAACCATAAGCTCAAAGTTTTATAGTACCTTCAAAACAAATTTATTAGTTTTTAAACCAATAGAAGTTTTTTTAAATTTTTAATAAATATTTCTTGAATATTACTTGGCAGTGCTAAGATAAAAAACACGCCTTTCATCAGAAATAGGTTTTGTACCATCCATGTCTTTTTCGCCTTTTATTTGAAAATACTCAGTAGTATCTAACAGTCGTTTTTTAATCTTTTTTAAATAGCTCAGATTTATCATGCCCTCAAAAAACTTGTCTCCTACTCCACCTTTATCAGCAGTACTAACAAAAACAAAATGATTAAACACCTGACAAAATAATTAAAAGAATTGGATATAAGAATAAACAAACCCTGTTGTATTTGGGATTCGAGCTAAGAATAAGCTGAAGAAATTTTGCCAAATTAATGGTAAAATAGCATGATCCATTGGGGTATCAAGTGCTTGTTGCGACCAACGATAAATGGAAAGACTATTAATTCCAAATGGTTGAATTTTTGTAGTAGCGCACGCTTTCTACAAAAAAATAGAAATTATTTATTTAATAAAAAATTACTTACAAAGTATAAAGTATATATTTAGAGTAACTTTCAAAATTAATTTACCTTAAGAGCGCTATCGAGAGAAATCTTTTTCTGATGACCTAGTTCACGTAAAATCTCACGCCAAAGACCGGATTTAATTTCACGTTCTTGTTGCTCTGTTCGTAGTATTTGATAAGCTACCCAAACAGATTGGATGGAGCCGTTAATTAAACTTTGTGAATGTGACATACCGGTTGCCCAGCTCAGGAATGAGCCCAAACCCGAACTTGTATTTCGTCCTAACGTAATTTTCTGTAAAACGATAAATAATAATTTACCATTTCTAACAGAATTGAAGGATCAAGTTTCGCAAACTAATAATTTTAATTTTAATTATAGTAACAATTGAGTTGAACTTGACACTACAAGAACAAGCAGTGTGTCCAAATTAATCATATTTATTTATTAAAGCGTAGTTTAATAATTAGCCAAACATCATACTTAATTATTCTAAAAAATTTTAATAAAAACTTATCAGTTACAGTAAGATTATTAGTGCAAAAAAACCATACTGAAAATAAATAATTTCACGCAATATGTTATTTTAATTTTATTTACCTCATTACCTCCAATAGTCGCGAGCTAATTAAAAATAAGTTTGTATAATACTCAATTAAATCAGTATTAGTCAACTAAACATTACTCTACGTAATTTTACTGTAAGGTACAAATCTTACCAAGAGGTTTTGAAAAATATTTTCTGTTATAGCTTTGGCTCCCATATGAAAAAATGAAGCTCGTATCAATATATCTAATAAATACATTACACTTTGATCTCGATTCCAATCTGGGATTAAGACGAAAACATTTAACCATAACTTTACTAATAAATCGGGAGATTGTAAGCAAAATCTAAAAATTATATCAAACTGTTAAATGCAAAAAAATGGAAGAGTTTCAATTGAAGCTTATAAATTATATTTTCAACCTTTTCGAACTTTGCAATTGAAATTCGATCATATTGGTAAAAATTTTGAGTATCGGTCCGGGGAAATGAGTAGAAATCAAGTTTTTTGCCATTTTTATATATGTTCTATCCGCTTGTGTTAGTCCAATGACCAAACCCATAAACATCTCATTCTTTAATAATACTTCTGGGCATTCCAAAAATAGAGGCACTAAGTAACTCAATGATATTATTATCTGTTCATATTTATAATTTGATTGTAGCACCTGAAGAATTTAATAAAATACGTACAATTTCTATACAAAGCATGAATAAACGTAAAGCATTGACAAACTATTATTTACCTGCAATAATTCAAAGCCTTTTGAGCAAATTAATGGCACTGAATGTCCATAAAGTGTCATCCTCACTGCAGCATAGCAAGCAATTGGTTGTTTAGCTCGCAACCCCGAAGCTAGAATTTCGAGACTGGCATCTGAATCTATGTCGGGAACACAAGCTAAAGCTTGTCCGGGACTTGCGATTACATACTGACAAGCAGCCTCCGACTGTTCAAGCTGATGAATGCGCAACAACGAAAGTGTATCCCAGGCCCAAATTGAAAATGCTTGCTCGTTACTTTGAGGACGTACCATCGATGAAACCTGTTTTACTCCTTCAGATATTAAAGACACTGGTTGTGCTTGCGTATTTTCAGGAAAATATTTTATCGAAAGTTCAACAATTAGTAAAGCTACTCGACGATGCAGCTCCAATGGTAAATATAACATCTGGAAACTGAAATAGAAAGATGATGATTTCGAATTATTGAATTTACGCTGCAGGAATAACAAGCAATTCACTTACTTATCAAATTTCCAGTTCAAATGTGAGATTATTAGACGTGCTAAATGACTTTCAGTCGAAGAAAGTGGAAAGCGATGAAGCCAGTTAGACAGAATTTCAAAGTCTTCGTCACTCGGAATCCATTGAATTATACTTAATTCCGTAAAAAGATATAGGCTTAACTGAAATAAAGAGCGTTGGTTGCAGTACATTTTTCTATAATTAAACTATTGTTATTTAATTTTTTTTAAAATGGTTTATTACCTTTCCGACAGATACGAAATTATCTTTAAGTTTTGAAATAATGTCTGATAAAAGGGAAGGATATTTACTGGTAAGATTTGATAGCAGCGACCTTGCATCTTTAGAACAAGAATCTTGAGTTTTTGAACTAAGAAATCCGAGCTAAAAATAAAATTTTACTATTGTCAATTTAAAAGATTAAAATTTGTTTTGTAAAAAATGAAAATCAAACAAGTTTCTACTTGAAATAGATCTATTGTCGTAGCTTGAATAAATTCATAATCTTGTTTGGTCCTCGACATTGCCATATTAGCAAAGGTCGTCAATAAAAAATAAGATTCGTCACCAGGTAGGTTGCTGAGCTTTTCTTCGAATTGCTTACGCAATGAAGGTGAATTTAATTCCATCTGCCAGTCTGAAAATTAAATTATATGTAAGACTTTAAAAAAAATATTTTTCTTTTAATTGTATATTTTCGAACAAATGAGCATTGTACCTGTTTCAATATCGGGATTAACCAAATCGTTTGGTGAAGAATCAGTGTGTAAAATATAAAATATTTGCCAAATAGTAGAGAGAGAAACTATACGATAAGGTATAGCTGCAAGATATTGCCACGCTCCTAAACGTCGCGAAGAGAATATACATAAAGTTGCTCGAAGAAAGAAGCAGTCGTACTCTGTCTGTAATCTCATAAGCATGGATGGATCTGCAACCTAAATATAATAAAAGTTTTAGTATTTAATCCAGAAAGATTTACTCATAATCAACACATTAAGCACTCGAAAAATAAAGGAAATGAAACCTGATTTTTATCAAAGGATTCCCATAAATCACTAGCGTACTGAACAACGTCACGAATAAGAGCACTCAGCCTCTTAGCTAGTTGTCGGTACCTCGGCGAGTCATACGTTTTAAGACCCTTTTTGAGCAACCGAACAATCACAGTAGAAAAGGCAAATATCCTAAGCATGTGAAACTCGGTTATATAATTTCGATCTTGCTTATAATCTTTGTTGCTATCATGCTCAATGTATAATGCCTGCTCAAATAGTTTATCTAAAGGGATCTGGTGGAGAAGAGAGATCAGATCGCTTTCTGACAAGTTTGCACCAGTATTGGCGATGTCTTCATCTTCTTCGCCTTCTTCGTCCAACATCACCCAGACTGTATCCCCTTGATCGTTGCCTGTATCTTGCAGAGCTATTTGAACCTATTTTTTATAATCAAGAATAAGATAATTTATGTTAGTTTAATCGAATCGTTTTAAACAAACTCAACAATAAAATGATTTTAGGTAGTTAAACTCGTTTTCCTTTAAGTTTAAAACTAAATATTTTTTTGTACATTTCTACCATTTTCAATTAAACAAAAGTGTACCTGTTCAAGGAACTTTTCTCGCTCCTTAACGGGCATAAGAATCACAGCCAGTGTTGCTACGATATGATCCAGATGTGGGTCATTAAGTGGAGAAGTACTAATAGATCTTATAGTAGTTTGCAAAGGCACTGGTACTTGTACATAACCCCTTGCCCAATTTGTCACTCCACCTGGACACCTCAGTATATGACTCAATAAAAATAGATGGTCTTGCCAACTAGCCACTCTAAAAAGAAATTATTCAATAGAAATTTGTATAGAAAATTAATTATTTATTTGTATATTCAATTTATAACTTGGATGGTACCTTAACAAAACTGCAACTAATTTAGATAACCAATCTCGCGAATCTGCTACAAATTTTTCATCTTTCAACACTCGTCTCTGAAAATTAAACAGAATGCTAATACACATTCTCAATTCCACAAGTTGAGTAGAAACTGTTTGGTAAGTGTCTAAGCTCACGGGAGCATTTCCTGCAATATCTGCAAACTTTTTACAAAAAAGGCAAACTTTCTGAAAAATAAAAATCAAATAATTATATATTTGTTAAAAAATGTTACTATTAAAATTCTGAAACTATAAAATACCTGCACATAATGTTCAATCTGTAAACGAAGTGTCTCAGCTTCATAACAATACAAGGCTTGAACATTGTGAATTGATTCTTTAATGGCAGCAAGGTTACGTGTCAGAGCAACAAGAGTCTGTTGATTGAAATGAGCAATTGAATATTCATGTGTTGCACTCACTGGATTACCATCTTGACACTCCCCTATTGAGTACAAAAATTGTTTTATAATTATAGAATTTACGTTTATTGAATTTAAAATTATTATTATTAATTATCATTTTTATATTACACTTTTTAGAAACTCATGACTTCACCTGTTTCTGTTATAGATGCTTTATCAAGACACCACAGCTGCTTTTGGGTTTCTGCACAGGCCTTTATCAAATTTTCTAATTCACGAGAATTGACTATTAAGTGATTTCTAACACGAAGATAGTTCATCAGTAATTCATAGAGTTTATGCTGTTGCCTTATTGCTTGATTTCTTAATTGAAAACTAACAAATTCATTCACAAAAGTTTCAACCACATTCAACTCTTGATTAGTATATAGTGCTGCTAATTGAGCTTCAGTAAAAGGCTTTACTGTTTTGTGGTTGATATTGATATTTTTCTCAGGTGAAAATTCTGATATGTTAGCTAGTCGTTTTTCAGATTCTAACTTTTCATAGGCATGTGCAGCAAGCGTTGTCACTAAAAATGATTAAAATTTTAATTATTTCTCACTTTTTAATAGATTAATAATATTTCAAAACAGTAAACAATTCAAATTTTTCTGACCACTGATAGCATGAGAAAAATCTTCTACAACTGGAGCACTTGGAGTATCTATTAATATTTGCATTGTTGAAATATTATCACAAGTCTCTTCAATTGAATTTTCCAAGTCTTCAGCAGCTGGAGCTGATGGTATAACAGTATCAACTTCATCTTCTGCTATAACATCTTGAACCTGCAATTAAAAATTTCAACACTGAAATGTATTGAAAAATATATATCTGAAAACATTATAATGATGATATTTTATAATATCTCAAATTTGTATCAACTAAAAATTATATAACAAATGCATCACAAAGGTATCACGTATACAACTGAAATCTTACTTGTACAGAATTATTTCGCATTTGATCCATTGTATTGGCTATCAACTGTGTACTTTCTTTTTCATAAATTTCTGTATCAATAGCTGCAGAGTGCAACTCACTTTCCATATTTTCTATACCTACACCTTTAGGATAATTAGTAGGGGACTCCCCCAATAAACACTCAAATTCTTCCAACGTAGGGGCATCTGGTATTTGACGCTCCAAAGCAGCAGATCTAATACGATCTTTTTTCTTTTTCTATAGGTAAAATTAATATTAATATTTAAGACCAAATATAAGAAATTACTTTTTATAAAATTAATAAAAGTAGGACTGCAAACTAATTATTAATTAATTTTGATGAATGTTAATTTTTAACAGAAATATCATAAGAAAATGAAAGAAAATTAAAATTTGAAAATGCTTGTATTCAACGTGTTAATATTAAGGTACATAATAATATCAAATAAGTTTCATAAGTTTTCATATAATTTCATAACAAAAACTTCAGAATAATAAAAAATAGTTTCTGTATTTGTAAATCTTATAATTAAATTAAGAAAACAAATCAAGTTATAGATTTGGAGGAGCTAAAAATATGAATAGGATATTACACAATGAAATTAAATTATAGCAATCTACCATTATTTTATATTCTAAATTAAAAAAAAAATCAATTTTAAAAAACAGAACAGTTATAAACATGTATAAGAGTAAAAAAAAACCATTAAATATTGCATACATTAATAGGGAGTCAAAACTCATAACGCGCAATAAAATGTAGCTCAGTGTTTTGATCTAACAAACAAAAACAAAAAGATTAATGCACATAACCTATCTCACCTGTTTTGATCTTTGTTTTTCCATC
Organism: Sycophaga agraensis; assembly: GCA_018906755.1. Classification (NCBI taxonomy): domain Eukaryota; kingdom Metazoa; phylum Arthropoda; class Insecta; order Hymenoptera; family Pteromalidae; genus Sycophaga; species Sycophaga agraensis. The sequence goes on from JACCIE010000083.1 coordinate 244,102, forward strand.
GTCGTCGTTCGTTTTCAAGAATGTCTTATTAATAAATAAGATATAAAAACACTTATAAAATGATTAAATAGTTAAAAATTTTCTGTATTTTTAGTACTCAACCGTACATCAAAATCACGTCTTCATTTTACGTTTGCTTAATCTGTACGCATATTCATTGACAGAGGCGTACTATACTGACATTTGACTATATATCTATATATCACTAAGTGTTATATATATGACTACGTTTTTTGTTGTGAGAAAATAGCTGACTCCTGCTAAGTCACGTATATGTGATATTGTCACACATACAGAGTAAAATATTATAAACGAAAGAATATATGAGAAGGAAAATGTGAAACCAATATAGTCACCATAGTCACTTGGCACTCGGGCCACTTAGATCATGTTATGGTATGACTTCTCAAGTTTGATCAAGAATTAAATAATATCTATGATTTATGAAGTAACAAAAAATTAATTAAATGATACACAATTAAAGATTATAATGATTTGCGCAAAAAGATATCCTGCAGATTGTATTTTTTTATGTTGAATAATATGTGGATAAGGAAATCGATTACTAAATTATCAATAATTTTAAGGAATACGTAGAATATCAATATTAATATTATGAAGAATATACAGAGGGTATAGTACATAACCAATTTTCTACAGAAACATAAATTCATAAATTAAATTTTTTCATGCCGAGATTAATACAATGTGAAACGAGATTAGTCAAATCAGAGAAATCAGCGAAAAAATCATTTCGCGCGGAACATTATTTTTGACAATCTTAAAATCATTCATTATTTATCCATTTACATAAAATTATTAAAAGTATAATCCTTGGTACAATCCTAAAGTATAGCTATACAATAACTAAAATAGTTTATTTAATTGACAAAGAACATGAATATGAAATAAGTTAGATATTAACATTTGTATTTGATAAAAATGCTTTCTATAATATTTTAGTAGTATATGTAATGTTCATTTTCATAAGCAAGCAATTTTACTGATTAAAGCTTAAATTTATTTTTTGTATTTCATCGGATAGAATAAATAACCAATAAATTAGAAAAGCATGTTCATCTTTGATATATTGTTATTTAGTTTAACAATTACAAAAATACTAAATATTTAATATTAAGTTATATGCTGTTTTACTAATAATATAGTGAACTTTTGATAGCATAATAATTTGATTATTGTATTTATATCATTATACATCGTATAAAACATAAAATTTTATTTTTTTGTATATGTATAATTACTAATTGATTGTTCAAATTCGTAATTAAGATTATTATAAATCAATTTAAATCAAAGGTCAATTAATTAAAAAAAAAAGAAACCATCCCTTGTGGGGATCGAACCCACGACCTTTGGATTAGAAGTCCAACGCGCTATCCTCTGCGCCAAAGGGACTGTGATGGACTGAACCAAATGGTAGTATTTCCGGTAAGATATACAGAGCTTATATTTGACTACTTAATATTGTTAATAATTATTTTTTTAGCAATATAGAAAGGTATTAGGAATAAAAGTAAAATATTCCATTTCTTCTTTACAAAAGAATTGCATACTTACAATAGAAAATATAGATATGTATATAATTTTAGACAAGATCTTTATCATACTTAATTTTATTTAAGTAATATTTTTAAATTTATTGTTTATTACATGAATCATTGAACTACAGATGATCTTCCCGAAACATCATTTGTTCATGTTAAAATTAAATTTTTTTATATTAATATTACATTACTAATAAATGATGCATTTATTTCTTAAATCCAATGATTGAATTTCATGACGTATACATTTGCATGATAACTGTTTAGCGGATTATGTACAAAAATAATAGTGCATACATAATTATTATGCATAAAATGGTTATGTTATATATACAACATATGTGAAATAAGTGTAAAGACATTTGTTTCACATTATTTCTATTATCTTAAAAAATGCGTGTAATATATTTCATTCAATGATGTTTTGAACTTTAATGGAAAATATGCAATATTTTTAAATATGGAAATTAATTTTTATTAATCAATTGAATTATATATTATTCAATTCAAAAAGTGATCACATCAGTTATATATATATAATATATCAATGGTATTTTATGTTTGTTATTGATAAAAATTTAAAATATTTCAGTTTTAAACAAGATTCTTTTACTTTTAAAGGTTACTCTTTGAATCATTGAGGTAGAAATAATATTATTAAAATTATGGTAATATAGATAAGCAAATCAAATCTAGTCAATTGGTAGAAAAATAATTATATTAATAAGGTAAAGTAAGATGCTACATAGATCCTTTTATGCTAAGTATAAGCTAACACAATTCATACATTTAGAGAGTAATAATTCAGTACATTACTTTGATGTACTTTATATTTCTTTAGAGCACTGCACGAGTACTTTATTTTAAAGTGCTACAAGTTTCTCTCGTTATTGGAATGAACTATAAGCACGAGTTAAACATTATTGAAGTCTCGATCAAGCGGCCGGATTGTTTCAAAGGCAAATTGAAGTTTAAATGGAATACGTAATACAGGGTGAGAAGGCGAGCGAAATAGCTAATCACGCGATGATCTCATTGAGCAGCGCATTCGCCAGGAGGCGAATCTGCTAATTTCCGCGCATCAGAATGCACGCGAAGCATTATTAGCCCTGCAGTCGGTATTTGCCCTGGGTTCCCCGGGCGAGGCGGCTTTAAACCGAGCTTTAAACATAATATTAATATCGTTTCGGAATGGCGAAGCGCAACTCGGGCGAGTCCGGCCGCGACAACGACTCGGTCGGAGAACAAAACGCGGTGGCCGCGGAATATCCGGACGAGCTGCGGCTGCGGAGTCAATCCCCCTCGCGATCCCCGCGGCGGCGCCCGGGCGCCATAGAGGTCCAATTAGCGCAATTGAGAGCCGCGGTGGCGTGAATTGTCGCCTCGACGCCCCCGACAATGGCGCTGCGGCGTTCATCCCCTCCGCGCGCGGCTCATCGCCGGGGAAGGTGGGCGGGCGGACACGGCTGCACCCCTTCATTTTCCGCGCACGCCGAAATCCGGGCAATAACAATTTCCGCGGCGCACGTAATCGCAGCGGCTGTGCGCGCGGGGGCTCGCGCGGCCCCGCACAAAGCGGGCTAATCGGGCCGTCGGGGATGGGGGCCCGCGGGCATTGGTCGGCCCGCGGGAAGGCAATTAGGGGCCGCGGCGCCCATTGGGCGCGCCCGGGCGAATGGGAGGTCCCGCGACGGCGGCCAAGTGTGCGCAGGTGCGTCGGCGCCGGGGCCGACCGAGTGCGCGGGGACCTGCGGCTGCGAGGCTGCCCCGAGCCGCTTTGTGCGAGCGCCCGGGCCGCACGTGTGCACCTCGCCAGCTCGCCCGCTCTCGGCCGATTCTTATGTCTCGACGCGTTTCATTCGCGGTTCATTCGCCGCTGACGAGCACTGATCGCATTTTCTGCACTAGACTGACTCCTCGAGCACCTATTTCTAATGTGTTCCAGACACTTATTGTAATCTCCCCTATACACTTCAAAGGCAACGTATTAATATGGAGAAAGAAATTTTAAATCTATAAAATTTTGTATCTAAATTTTGAAACAAATTCGTAACTTGTTCTGAATTATGTACAGTATATTTGAATTTGCAGAGGTAGTATAAATTATTTTTCAATCTTTCGTATATTCCTCTTTCAAGACCGAGATATTTTCACACAATCTTATTATGTACAGATACAGTGCATTATTTTACATAAATATACAACAATATCATTTGTCACTGTAGTCTCTTAATATAATTTAAAAGGCATAGTATTTAAGCTAACAATAGTAGGATTGAGACATATTCTGAACGTGTAATACTTATTATGAAGCACGATACTTTATCCTCTTGAACGTAGGGGCAAAATTCATAAAAGGAGGGGCTCATGGCACTGGCTGAATATTAAAGCTTGCTGAGAAATTCTGCTTAAATTATAACTATGTGGATGATTCAAAATCTTTATTCTTGCGATGTAACTTATGTAGAAAATTTGTTTTTACAATTATAAAAAATAGTTTAATGAAATGCATAGTATGTGAAATGTGAATAGTACATTGAAAAAACTAATATGAAATGTATTCTACGAAAATTGATTGTTGGAGGTGATTACAGTGAGTTGAAATCGGAGGTTGAAATCAAAATAATACTGTGCAAAAGTTTCCACGCTTAAGTTAACTTCATCAGTAAGAAATAATGAGCTCTAGATAAAAGAAGAAAAACGATAAAAAGCTCATGTATTACAAGAATAAGAAGCGGCAATATACCTTTGATTTTCACGGGAGCGCGCACACCGTGCAATCTGCTGAAGGAGGCATTTATTTTTTCAGCGTTCAATACTTCTTAGTCTCTGGTGATGCATACTTTTATTTTCGCCTGGAATTACCTCGGCCACAGCTTTCTCGTCCCGGATCATCTATATATTATATCTTATGCGTATAAGGTCATTTATGTATAAATCTTGTTTTGATTACTCATTGATACACAGTAAGTGGCCTGAATAAGCATAAAATACATAATTATTATCAACATGCTTTTTTAGTTCATCGAAAAATAAAACTACAATTAACGCAATTAAATAATTATTTACATATGTGTTCATTGAACAGTTTTCCTTCATGATTCCTATAATTAACTTTTAACACGTGATAATGCGCCCTTGAATAGAATACGTCGACTTTTTTTGATAGATTACATAAAGCACTTGGCTTACCTTTAATGCAAAAATCCACTCTATAGGCATGGCCAAGCCTCCTCGAATACTCCGTCTCACGGAGAAGTATTATTTCCTACCAGGGCAAGAAGAAAAGGTATAGGGCGCTTATTAGCCGAGGGAAACTGGAAAGAAGCAATTATTACCTTCGGATATTTATATATATATATAGGCCGCAGAACAGCTGTCCGTGGGGGTGGTAGTGGGGCTACGGGTGAAAATCCAGGCACGGGGAGAGATGGAAGAAGAGGAAGATCGCCGGTGATCTCTCATCCCCCGCGTATGTGCCGCGCTGCGGCTTCCTTCCTGCGCCGGCGGCGTCCGCGTGCGCGAGAAAACATACGCAGCCGGGCCTCGGTCCACTTAGCCTCGAGGCGGCCGAATGTGCTGACGGGGCTCCGTGGCCGCTCGCTTTACGAAGAGCGCTCACCGCGAGCGTGGCCCAAACCCGCACAAGTTTAATCGTCTGCTTGTACAAGGTGTCGTCGTGCCGCTCGAGTCCCCTGACACCGCGAGGAGTGTAGTGCTGCATCGTTACGTCAATCGCGAAATGTGATCGTCTAATAAATATGAAATACAATTTAAACGTTTATTAACGACAAGAGGTTTATAGTGTGCTTTACATTAGAGAGGAGGAAACAAGTCAAATGGATCAATGTAAAGATATTATCATTTTCATTTTTTTGCAATAATTAAATCAATCAACTACAGATAATTAAAACAAAAAAGAAATAAACAAAAAATAAGTTACAGTGTTCTTTGACGTATAATGGAACATTACAATATTAACGTAAGCTGTTTAGTAAAACAATACAATATAAATACACATTTATTAAAACTATGCACGTAGTTAGAAAATAGGGTAAATAATTAAAAGTGATTTGATGTAATATTTTTAATTCATTGTAATAATTTTAAATAGCTCAGAGACATAAGTGAGACTATGAATATAATGTGAATCAAAGTTATGTTTCCGAACTTGATTGATGCATTAAAGTACGATGCATATTGCCGATTTGATACATTCGTAAGAGAAATTCATAACTTGCACTAGAACGATGCAAATAATTAGAATAGTATGACGATCGAAAGATAGTAGTAACATCTTACCTTAATGTAAAGCGAAAAACAAATAAAACATGTCAAAAATGTGCGTTGCGCCGCTGGCAAAGAACACACGACCCTCGCTCCCGCGCGAGTTTTTCGCACGTATATACGAGACGCAAGCGAGCAGTCCACGAGAGCCTCCGACGCAAACAGATCACGAGGATGACGAAGACGAGGAGGTTGATGTGACCTGCGAGAGCGGCGACGACGAGGAGGACGACGGGGTGAGGAAACTCGCCGCGGAACAGCTGCAGAAGTTCCCTCCGGACGATGACGGTGCCGCTCGCAATATGCAGGCCTTGGTGCCCGGGATGTTTATCCAACAGACGGGTGCATCCGCTCATTGGAACCCCGTGCAGCTCGCTCACCTCCACGGCATTTCTGGACACGCGAGCAGAGTCGAACAGCATCTTCAGGGGCTTGCCGCCTTTTGTAAGTTCTCTTTGAGTTTCTTTTTTATTCTGTTTAACAAATTAACCTGTTTTTTTATTTCGACCGGAGTACATTAGAATATAATTTAAGTTTCATTAATTACATTTTTTTGGTTTTATGAACAAGAACAAATGTCCTGTTTAAACCGAGAACGAAACAAAAATAGTGTATAGCAAACATGTTACAAGTAGAAAATGATTTTGAACTTTCAATGAATTCATTCCATTAGAAACGTAATTTACTTACCTTTGATTTGTCTTATATGTAATTTCTTGTCGAAATGATCATGATTCTCGTTAGTATATTAAATCAATATTAACGTCAGCAGCTCTTTTAAATCTAAAAATTCAAAGAAATGTTAATTATAACGTCACGATTTGGACCAGAAGGAAATCAATATTTATATATAGATGAACATATTATAAATGTGTATAAAATTTAATGAATATAATTATAGCGAAATTTTGTTACTTTTACTCGTTTGATGTATAGATTATCGGCAGGTGTATTATAAGAGAACTGAAAAATATATGTAGATAGTTAAATAAGACTTTCAATTAATGTTAACGATTTCGAATTATTTAAAAATTGCATAAATGATTGTATTATATAATTTAAAAAGAACTGTTTATTTTACATATAAGCTTTGAGGAGAAAATCTACAGAAATAGTTAAAAGCAAACAAAAAATGATTCTCAAAATTATTCGTATAGAATAAAGTCTTAACTGTAAAATTATTCATGATCATAATCTCGATCACATAATAGTTTAATATGTGCTACTCGAAATACTCGGGATCGAATAAAATTTCATAGCGTAAAAAATTTGATGGTAATATTATTATATAAGTTGAAAGATAAAAATTGCCATAAAATTCAAAAGTGAGAAGTGATTATAAATATATGTACATACGTACAATGTACGGTGAGCTATTGACTGGAGGGACGGTAGAGGGTTTATCCTTCCGCCTCGCCACCTCTCGCGGACGATATTGTGATGGGATTACTAGAACACAGTTGGCTGCGTCTCAATGTGACTCTGATTTGTGTGCATGTGTAGAATGTGGATCTCCCGAGGGCTCTGAGCCTCGGACTTGCGCCTCTGCGGTCTTAAATGGCGCTAAGCGAAAATCTTGCGTGTGGGAGAGTCCACTGCCCACTGGCTACTTAAAAAAAGAATTGGCTAGAATTTTTATTTTTAAGAAATACTATTTTTATGTTTAATGATAATTGATCGATTACTTTGAATACCAATTTACTTTACTAAACTCAGTACCAAGCGCAGTACAGATACTTAGTTGCAATATATTTTATCTGCAATTATTACAAGATATCTTGTGCCCGATACCCTCTAAGGTCACTGTATACGTTACGATGTAGTGTAGCTAATATCTAAGCAAGATACATGGTTTTGCTTTGACAAACGTTCACAGTGCATGAACTTAAACAGTATCAAGCATAGACACATTTGCCCTCAACGCTCGCATGTGCCTATACTATTCTACACTTGGTGGCGCATTCTTGTAAATTGTTTATGGCTTATGAGATTCCGTGCCAATCATGAATCTGCATGTTTTGATAATCAATAATGGTTAGTATATAAGAGCCAATTGAGGCAAAAACTATCGCCCTCTCGAGGAGGGTCATAGGGTGACGGGGATATACATCCCGACACATGGCCGGGCAGGTTGTGTGCGCCGATGATAATGCATGGACTGCAGCCAAACATCAACATCAGCAAGAGTTGTCAGGGACATATAGAGAAGAAAGAAAAAAAAACGAAAAAGGTTTTTTTGCTTTCATTACTTTCATTACTTTCATATGGAATTTAGAATCGACTTGAGCCTATTTTTACAGCTGCATCCTAAAACATAATTGTCATGTAAAATTCACAATGAATAAACACTTGCGCTGCTGTCAGTATAAATTGACCTTAAATACACCCTAATTGATTGTTCACCGTCATGTCACTCATGTATTTAGCGCATTTAAGGGCTTCTTATAAGTATCGTATACTTTCATTGGGGTCGGCGTCGAGCTCACAAAAGTCGCTCAGTGTTCACGGATTTTCCGGTCCGCTGCTTGTGCAAATCGCGCCGGAGATCGCACCTAATCCTCTTTATCGGGGTGCAAGTGTGCACACGTATTCTGACTACACTTTCAAGTGTACGCAAGCGATTCCTAAATAGGTACTTACCGAGGTGCTTATTGTCAGGGAGCCGCGGCGATAACTGTTAAAAATTGTGCAACTATCTTTTTATACACGATAATAATACAAAAATTTCTTTACGTTAAAGGACGAATTTGAATTATGATATTTTTCCATTTAATAAAATAAATGCTATGTAACATTAAAAAATCTAGTGGTTTCTGTGCATTTCAAATTAATTTCAGACGACTTGGTGGTGATGAATAGTCTTCAATTACGAGAAGCTCGTCAGAAGCCAAAAAAAAGGATTACGTGCGAACAATATCCGGATAAAGTAAAAAAAACTAAACGCACGCCGAGGTTTCAGAAGTAACGAAGGATACTTCATAATTAGGATGTGCAGCGTATTTGCAGCGGAAAGTGTAAGAGCGCACCCGACGGAAGTGAACAAGGCGGGCTTCTCTGGCGCGAGTGCAATCTGTTAGGCACTGTTAGGCGAAATAAGATACTCGGGAAGATCCTCTTTCGCCGTGATTGAATATTTAACAGCGTTTTCTATGGGTGACATGCTTAAGACGCTACGATACAAGCTGCTGTAACTTTTTTAAATATCACTAAAGCATTATTACAGCTATGTCGAGTGTCGATAAATTTCATTTATTATACGTCAAAATAAATACAGGATTTAATTTGCGCGTGCAATAAAAAGAGGGACTATTTGCGTTTTGTAATATTTCTTTCTGCGGAATTCATAATTTATACATTTATTTTAAAGAATAACAGACGATATGTTTCAAACTGTTACAGTGGCGAGGCGAAAGAAGAAGGAAGGTCGACCACGTCGACAGCGTACTACCTTCAGTCGCGAGCAGACCTTAGAGCTGGAATCCGAATACCTTAAAGGCGAATACATATCGCGTGGGCGGCGCTTCGAACTCGCAAGTGCGCTCCACCTCACCGAAACGCAAATCAAAATCTGGTTTCAGAATCGTCGCGCTAAGGATAAGCGGCTTGAGAAGGCCCAGCAGGACCAACATCTCCGGTAGCTAAATTCTTTAATATAGACCTTAAAGCACATAAGCTACAACTGCCACTTTTGAACAACTCAAAATTCAATGTATTTTAATATTATTATTAATGCAAAATTTCCTGTAGAATTTCCAAATGAGTATTAAACAACAGATTTACTTCAATGCCATAGTCCAGACATTTTTATGTTTACTATTGTATTACTTATATGAATTAGTTTATTAGTTAATCTGCAACATAACTTTTGTTCATATTGCATAAGTAAAACTCCTCTCCTATTCTCCCTTATTCCATCACTGAGAAAAAAAAATAATTAGGACCAAATGTTTCATTTGATGAAGATGAAAAGATCGAAACTTTTCTGGAGTGGCACGCAAACTGTCACTTATAATACAATCAAATAAATATAATTAAAACTCATTATTTTTTCAATAGTAAATTAATTGAAATAGATTCTTCATTTTGTTATCATTTTGCTCGTTGCTTAATTATATTATATTTAAATTCTATAATATATTTACTATTTGAATTTTTTTTTATCCCTCACTTATTCAAGTGTTGTACGTAGAAATAAATAAATTATCATATTAATTCAAAGTAAATGCGATAATTAATGATCACACATAGATACATATAACGTTAAATTTTACGTATGTCTTGTAAACAATTTTATTCTAAAACCGGAATGAAATATAAAAATGATTCAATAATTATATATCAACATCAAAATGAAATATAAATGAATAGGCCAAGATAATAACCGTTTTCTTTATGTACAAATGTATATACATAGGTAATCTTATATGTGAGCATCAGTGATGCATCAAAAAGAAAATTGACAAGATAATGAATAGATTGCATGCTATATGCTGTTTAGAATCCAGTGTTAAAGAAAAGGAATATATATTTGGATATACAGAACGATTTTATAATCTTCGAATTCGTATATAAGTCATCTTTAAAATTAAATTAATTTTTCAACTTAACATACTTTCAATTTGGATATAGACATTTTTGACTTATATTATAATTTTGTACTAGTTTTTGTATTAATATATTAATTTTTATTTTAATTTTTTACTTGTATATTTATACGCAAATTAAATGTATAGTAGGTATATCGGCATGAAGTTAGCGTCAACATACAAATGTCTCAATAGGAAACATTTGTTGTGAACGAGCTTTAGTTTTTTTGTTTGGTTACTATGACAATTATTAAGATCACATCAGATCATTAAACAGACAATATTATATTTTTTCATCATGTTAAAAATGTCGAATTTTGTACCAGAAAGTGATGATTTGCGGAAAACATTAATATTTTGTTTTTATTTAAAGAAAAGAGTTACCGAGTCGCATAGAATGCTTGTCGAGCTATATGGTGATCATGCTCTATCAAAAGCAATATGTAAAAAATGCTTTCAATTGTTTGGAAATAATAATTTTTATGTGAGGAATGAAGAACATAAAAAACCACCAAAAAAGTTTGAAGACGCCGAATTGCAAACAATATTGGATGAACATGGCACTTTGAGTTAAAAGTAAATGGCTGAAATGTATGTTGCACAACAAACAATTTTTAACTGTTTAAAAGCTATGGGAAATATCCAACAGTGTGAAAAATGGATTCCACGTGTATCGAATGAATGGTGGTTGGAAAAACGAAAAAACACAATTTTGCATCGAATTAGTACTGATGGTAAAAAATGGATCTATTTCAAGAATCCTAAACGGAAAAAATTATGGGTTAATCCGAGATAACATTCAATATGACTGCAAACCCAGATCTATTTGTCAAGAGAGAATTATGTATGTTTGGTGGGACTAGAATACCGTGGTGTATTACGAGTTGTTCAAACATGGTGAAATAGTTAATACTGATCGCTAACGACAACAAATGATCAATTTAAATCATGCATTGATCGAAAAACGACCAGAATGCGCCAGAAGTTACGGCAAAGTAATTTTGTTCCATGACAATGCACCTGCAGACAAAGCAAAACCTGTTCAGAATACAATTGAAGCACTTGTCTGGGAGCTGATACCCCACCCGAAAATTGGGTGTCTGATTAGCTTACTTCAAAAGACAAACAATTCTATTGGCGTGGTATCTACAAATTATAAATTAAATACTATGAAAATTTTAAGGTTTAATTTCTTTTCATTACCTTATTATTGAAAATATATTAGAAATATTTTTATAACGAGGTAAAACATAATTAAGTAAGATTGATGGTTTATTAATCGTCATACCACATGATAAAACTATATTAATTTGTCAAAGTAAAATTAGATAGAAAATAAAAAAAAACCTGTTTTGGAATGAATGTCAAATTTACTAGTTTTGATAGTTTTTGAATGCATAATCCAAATATAATCTTTTACCTGTGATTTTTATGATATTGTTTCTGTTTTGTCGTATAGTCCTATATCTTTTATCACTTATTTCAGACCGACTCCAACCCCGTATATTGATATAATCTATGTATCATGATCAGAGTTTTATGCGAAATTAAGTTAAATTAAAATATATTAATTGTTAAATAATGGGTAATATTTTCCTTTACCTCAATGGATTGCAATTAGTTTTTATAATTATACATGATACATTACGATTTTTTTAAATATCTCGTTATATATATATTAATTGTCAAACAAAGCTTCAAACTAATAATTAATTTGTTTTTCTGCGTAGAAACATAGCGATAGCGGGTGGACTTATGATGGGCGTGCAGCTGCCCGGCGGCCTTTGTCGCTTTTGTCAGGCGCCGTTTTGTCTATGCGCCTGCCTTCGAGCGCCACCACCTCCGCTGCCACTGCCAACATCCACAAGCACCGATTGTGAGCGCAAGCCTGTCTGATAACTCAGCCAGACTTTAACTCGGAGCTTCTCATTCTAGATACTTTTCTCGTAATTGTCTTGAGCGTTTCAGGCTTATCTTTGCATTGAATCCTAAGACATAAAATAATCGAGATTGTGATATATTCATGACATTTTTATTGCACAGAAACAGTTCTGAACTCAGATCATTTTGATGCATATTATTCGTTTTGTATAGATCAAATTGGATAAATATAGTTTTAGTTTATTAATAAGAGAAAAATTAACTTATGGCTGCTTAACTGTTATTCAAGTGTTTTAATTTGATTTCATACAGAAAAATATTTATCCGTATTTTCATTGATTTTTTTTTCTTATTATATTTTATTGATTTCAAAACACTATTTTACTTTTAAAATAAATCGATATTAATTTTTCTGTAATAAGTATAATAAGATGTATTCTCTTATATAAATAACTATATAGTTAAAATTGAAACTTTCCTTTGTATGATAAAAAGTTGTTAGAACAATTGTATCTCATCTACTTAGTACAATTATATACAGTTATAATACGATCGATGGTTTAGTCACTTACCTTACTCATTTTAATCAATGTATTGTGTTATTGTAAATGTGATTTACTATAAATAGAATAATAAATTAGAAACACAATGAGTACATATCGATTTTGATGAAAAACAGAATCAGTCCAAGCCGACTCCACGGAAGTTCGAAAGGCAGTTGCGATTATTTACTTACCTATCGAATGAATCTTTGCATAATTGGTAACGTTAACGTTGTAGACTTCTTGACCGCTGGTGATCTAGATATAATTTTGTTTTTTAACGACTTCATTAACATAATATGTCGACAAGTATACTCTTAAGCTAACGCAGTTTTGTCTTTTTTTGTCGTAGTAAATAATACCTTCTACAGAGGCAAGAGCCAAGGGAGTTGCATAATATTCTTTACCAATAGTCATATTTGTAAGTTTTCAAATCACTGCAGAATATTATTAGTAAAATTAAAATATATTTAACTTAGCAGTTACATGCACCTTTATTCTATGGAATAAATATTTTGTATACATAACTCATATTTCATGTGAAAATACGAAAGATAATGATTTTATATTGATGATTTTTCGACTTTATACCAACATTATATATTCTAAAATTGTTAAAAAAAATTAATTTTCTGCAATCATTTTTGTTTGTTTAATTTAAAGTTGTTACTAGCATAATTTTGATAAGTTATAATTGACGCTTATAATCTATAAATTATTCATGTAAAATCAATTCATACCGCACCATTGTACTAATTTACACCATTATAAATGTATTAATTAACTTATGAATAAGTATACTTACTATAAGTATAGGAAATGAAATATTACAAATAGTTCTCTACTTAAAGTTCGATAAGTATGCAAAGTCATTATTTCCTTTATATGTACAGCTATGCAATATAAATGAATTTTTGAAAATCCATTTTGAAATAAACCTGAGAATCTAGACGTATAATTCTTATATTTTTGAAAGAACAACTACGCTTAAAATTAAAGTTAATTTATACATGCGTATACATTTTTTATTTTATGAAATATTATATCAAATAATTGTAATATAATTTTTTTGTTTTTCGGGACAATTTAAAGAACCGACCTCAACAAATGGTGCCGGGATGCGAGCCCATGTATAACAATATGTATTGGGTTCGAATATTCGCAGTTCATTTCAGTCTCATGAAGGTCATTTGAACCTCAAATGGGGATAACATAGGATGCAATGCTAAAAATTATAGCCTTGAAACTCCATAGTTTGATTTTGGAGGAGATTTTCTTGCTGGAGAAGATGGGTCCGATAAAGGCGCCATTAATTTTGTTACGAGTGGTTAGGATATGGAGGCGCCAGGTAAGCTTGCGATCAAAAGTAACGCCCAGATATTTAACGGAGGAGTTTCCTCGAGTTGGTGATCGCCAACTTTTATAAAGGGAGGGAGCTTGCGCTTACGAGATGAACTCAGATTTTGATTCATTAATGGAGAGGCGGTTTTCGCGATACCACGCGTTAATGAAGGGAAGAAACTTGTTGATATGTCTAGAGCATGCGTCTATTTGACAAGAAACCTCGAGGCACTCCAGCGGAGATAGGATGAGGTTTGGAAAGTTCATAGTTCATACTGACTCGAATAGTGCGATGAGAGAGATACGATTTAAACGTACCAATTAGGTAATGGAAAAAGTTAAGATTGATTAATTTGAAAATGAAACCGTCACGCCAGACTGTCGAATGCCTTTTGTACGTCTAGAAGGAGTAGAGAAGAGAGCCATCTTTTGTTAAAATTGTCATTTGAAAAAGGAGAACATTGTTTCGACAAGGAGGAGGCAAGTAGTTCGGCTTTATCTTCATCAAGATAATATTTAATGCTGTTGGGATGGGACTCGGCCTCCTGAATAAAGCTATTGACAGCTTTACTTTGAAAGTCGCAGAGCGCTTCCATGAGCTACCTTTGTTGAAAATTTAGTTTTGATTTGAGTAGTAGATCGCGAGAGCGCTGCTAGCTTTTTCGAGCGATATTTTTGTCTTGTATTAAGGAACGGATGTCGCGAGAAAGTTGTCGCGGTCGCAGACGGTGGTCGAGTGGGTCGCCAGAGAAGAAGATTTAGAATGTCCGCGGTTCGGTCATTGATGGCAGTGTCAATATCATGAGGGTTTTCCAGAGTGTGGTATTTGAAAGGAGAGGATTCTAGTAGGAATCTGAGATGATGCCAGTCAATGGATTCTACCGTTTGGGGAGTGACGAAGTAGGAGATATGCCAAACGATCGGTAGGTGATCAGAAGAAAGTTGGACGTTGATTTTGGAATTAGTGAGGGAGTAATTATTTTTATTGAGAAAGAGGTCTGGGATGGTCCGGCCTGGATGTAGCACAATAAGAGTAATAAGAGGGTTTAGTAGGCGTCTCACTCGTGAAGCTGTTCTTCATGTAGCAACGAAGAAGGGAGCCTCTGGGGTTGGTGGAATGGCAACTGATGCGGTGTTCTTGACGTTAAAATCGTCAGCAATAACAATAGGCAGTTTTCGATTGCCTAGCTCGTTTTTGATTTCCTCTTCGGAGAATCCTTCGTTGACTCCGCGGAGGACCACTACTAGCTGGTTGGTGGGTGCTGTAGTCGATCAATTTAGTGGCTACGCAGAACTGGGTAATGGACTCAAAGTATATTTTGACCCCATTGATGACGTTAACCTCGCAATAATGTTGCCTGAGTAATGTCGCGGTTGGCAAGAGAGGTGCGAAGCTTGGGCCAAAGTTCTTTCTTTTCAATTATTATACGCGGGGAAGGGCGCGGTTTGCTCGCGGCTGGGCAGAAGTCCCTTTTGCGGAGTCATGGGAGAGAGGGTTTTTGAAATCCGTAGTCGTTTATTCCTGTTTTAGAAGACTTGCTTAAATTTGGTGTTATCGTCAAGCTGCATATATGACAGCAGGAGGGGGGGGGGCGTAATGGTCGGCAACGACGCGGTGCTTGGTAACTTGAGAATGCTCTGGGTAAACATTTTCATCTGCGCTTCGAGTTCTAGAATTCTCGCGCATTGCTCATAAATGATCTCCTGCCGTCAGGGGGGCAATGTGTCGCGAATATAAGTCTTAGTCGATAGAGGTGGGTGTCCGTGATGCAGGCTAGCTGGACGGAGTCAGAGTCAAGAATGTTGCGGAGCTCGAGTACCTTGCTGCGTATACCCCACGCGTTCCAAGTTAGAAGAAGCAGATTTGAGTGGTTATCAGCCATTATTAATTGTGTTTAACACGGCGATAACTGCCATCAGAGTGTCGGTTAGTTTCTGGATGGCGTTAGAGTTTATTAATGATCCAATGAGAATAATCCAAGAAAGGAAAAAACTCTCCAAGCAGGTAATAGTACCTTGAACCACAACCTCAAGGCCACTGCCCCAAATCAACACCGAACAGGAGATGGAAACTGAAACGGAATCCCTGTCGAGCACCAAGTATTCGATATTCTCAAGGTCAACCTCAGAGGCTAGCATCGATACTATCGGTCGTAATAGCGACAGTGTCTCAATTACAACTAATTATGATGAAGGCTTCGAAAAGCCAAACAAGACGTAGAAGAGGTCAAGAAAAGATGATGGAAAAGAGGCTCAAATTATTTAATTGGTATGAGCCCCTTAATAATATGAATAATAATACAAACGCGGACCAACGCGAACCCAAAAAAGCAATGACAATACCCCTGTTCAATGTACTATTAAAAGATACCAAGACTTAAGCAAAGTTATTACAAAAAGTTGTTCATTTCCCCCAGTTATAATTAATAAACCGCGCTCGCAAGAGCTTTCAGTACACGTCGCGACCTTAAACGATTAGGGGACGGCAATTACCAATATTACACCTTCAAATACCCATTAAGCCCCCTACCAACGGGAGGCTTCTCTAGCTGACGGGAGAATTCTTCTAGTCTCCCGCGCATCGGAAAGCGAGCGCTCGTCCGATCCCCGCTATATATATAAGATATATTAAAGAAAAATTTCAATATTGCATTTCAATTTTTAATAACGTTTTAGCGAGACATGCTTTTTGTATACAATTTTTTGATTGGATTTTTGTAAATTTTTTCGGTTGATTTTTTATTTTTTTTCTATTTTTTGTATTTTAGATTTTGGTATTTATTATTAATATAATATCTAAAACGGTGATGGTATGACTTCAGTTATCGTTTCTTTTGTTATTTAATCGAATGTGTTATTTTATTTGATTTTAATATTAATCATTTTAATTATAATCGCTATTAAGTTTTGTTTATTTGAAGGTGTAGTTGTGGTTTCAATATGTTTAATTATTCTTTTTGAGCCCGGAAAGATCTTTTGATAAGCCTATCCATCAGAAAAGTTTTTTCTATGCCATCGTACATCTGTATATGACTACTATAATGTAAATTGCTAAATTTCATGCCTTATTCCTATAAGTTTGTTGATTATATCAAAGTCATATTGCGGACATTTTTTGAGTATTATTTTCATGTTGATGTTAATAAATGAATATTAATAGAAAATTAGGGTCTGAAGAATTGCTGTGTCTCCATTCGTTGGACTCCTCGTTATCGAGACGAGAACATTGTTGTTGAGTCAATTGAAGTATATTATAAAAACCTAATTTATATACATTTTATTAACAATATCTGTAATGTATTAGGGTAAAATTAACTTTAAAGTATTCAGTTTTTATGTTTGATGCAATTATTTCGTGTGAATATATATATCGAATTTATTGGATAATAAAATAAACTCATAGGTTTAGTATTGCTTTACTTTAATCTTTATTTAATTTTATATATGTAACACATAATTTCATATTTTATCACGCACAATAGATATATTTAAAAATCGAAAATCTAATGAAAAAATATAGTGGGCACATTTAAGAACATTACGAGATTCAAAAAATAAATTCAAATTAATTCAGCTCTCATTAAATCAAATATTATATCACGCAATTAATGAAAGCTGGTTTATCTAAAACACTGACGATAAGCACACCACAAATATAACATTATCAATACTGATTTAATTACAATTAACAACTTTAAAGTCATTTTCAATAAATCAATAATATTGCAAAAAATATCAGTGTGGAAATTTTATGAAAACATTATTTTATCAATATGAAAATCTAGATCCCAATCACATAAATAAAATATTAGTATTTACTCACAAAAACAATTTAACCATAATAAGAGAATTTATATGGTTAGTTAGTATCTATCAGAATTGGCGAAATTATACAATAAACGTATTTGAGTTTTATTTTAACTTAATATCTTTTCTTGAGAATTTATTCTTCGTTAATTGTAATAGAGAGAGAAGAAAAAACATTATAAAGTAAACATACATTATAGTACATCCTTGAAATACATTAATGAAGCTAACATTGACAACTTGATCAATAGCACATCTAAATTAATCAGTAGCCTCTGATGTTGCTTGAGCAGTATCCAGAATTATTTCGAAGGAGAATGGTGTAAAACCGTAACCTTGACCTAAGTAAAATTTGCTTTGAAACTCGACCCTAAAAACAAATAAGGATTATAAAAATTAAAAAAAATTTTTATCAGATCAAAAGTTAAGTGAAAGTGAATGTACCAGTGAAGCCTAAGAGTATGAAGGAACGCTGACAAACCCTCCATAAGTACTAAAATTCCAACAGTTAGAACTGCCCAGAAAGCGAATATTCCCCATAAGATAATGCCACCACCCCAGCCATCTTGGGTTAAACCGTTCTTCATGACCATATTCCACAAAACTTCAGATAATTCTAAAAAATAGTAAAATATGTAAAATATATCTGCAACGTAAGTGTATAATATTAAATAAAAGGAAACATTTAACATCGATTATTTTATTAATGTTACATGTTTATAAAAATCCGTTTTAATCCTTTGCCAAAAATTCATAGATTTACAGAATGTAATTAATACGTTTAAATTTCATACTTACGAGCATGAGCGAGAGACAAAGCCCACAGACGTAAATATGAGGCGGTGTGAGACACGCTTCCAAGGACGTATTCAATTGTATGAATACCTTGATGAATGAATACTTCGGTCATATCTTCTTCTTCTTCTTTGTGACCCTGCATTTGACCTTGTGATTGTACTCCTTCAATGTCTCCGTTTTCACCGCCGTGAGTATTTAACTGTAGATTAATTTTATTTATCATTTCATATTCGTTTAACTAAGTAGTGGTAAAATACTACACTCTATTTTCCTATAACGTTTATACATACGTTCTTCTCAAGTCCAGCAAAAAAAGGGTAACATTGGCCAGAGAGAAATCGAGCAGTAAAGAATTAAAATATCATTAAACACAGTTAAAAACTAAATGAAGATGTTTAATGAACAATTTTGAATGAACAAATTATTGTTTCAAATAATGATTGTTATTTAGATATTAAAATCATTTTACTTTTAAAGCGTACCGTGTGATTAAAAATAATATCCTTGTATTGATTTTAACAAAAATAAAGACAATAATATATGCAATAATAATTTATAAGAATATTTATAGTGAAAAATCTGTACAATTACCTGCATGTGCTTCTTCTTCCTCTCTTGCATCATCATAATAGGCTTGGCCAGTAACATCCAAGGAATACAAAGTACTCCGATTATAACTAAGAAACGCTCGAGATTCTTTTCTCCACTATACATGTAAGGGTTGCAATTACCCATCTTATTAGGAGCCTTAAATAGTACCATGTTGATGAAAGTGATAAGGATGGATGGTGCACAATAAGAACCAGTTTGATCATCTATACAATAAAATTAATTTGAGCAATGCAACTGACGAACGCTAAATTAATTTGAATAAACGAAGTTAAAATAGCTTACCTGCTTTGTCAATTGGATCATGTGCTGAATATTTCACCCACTTGATGAACATGAGGAGTGTAAGGTAGAAGAACAGAAAAATGAGAAAGATAATTTGTGGTATGAATTCGCAGATGATATTAAGCCTGCGTTTGAAATACATGTGGTTAAAGAGACCGACAATGACACCGAACAGCATGTGTATAACTCCAAAAATAATGGATATTTTCATTTTATAAGAGTTCAGAAAGATTATCTTATTTTCAGAAAGTTGCCACACAGGATCCATACCAATGGGATAAGGATACTTAATGTAGTCATATTTGGGATCCAACTGTATTACCCGATTATTCAATACATCATTTCTTGTTATATTAGTACTAATATGCCAATATGTACCAAAGATATTCAGCGACTTGGAAAATACGTCATTATATATGAAACCTAAATAAAAGATAAATTAGGGTTAAAATAGTTTTAAATATAAAAAAATATGATCAAATATTTCTAATAGTAACTCACCTGTGTACATTGAGAATACACCCATCAGGAAGATAATGTAGCGTCCACCGAAAAATATATTCCAAATCTCGTTATCGGATTTTTGTGCAGCAAGAGGTTTTTCTTTCAGGACCATCCAACCGCCAAAAAGGAACATGATAAGACCATGACCGAAGTCACCAAACATGATAGCGAACAGGAAGGGAAAGGTGATGATGGTATAAGGAGCGGGATTCATTTCGCGATAAGATGCTACTCCATAAGCATCAATTAGGGCCTGGAAACCCTTGGTGAACTTGTTGGTGCGGTTATACGTCGGCGGGTCCTCGAAGGTCTCCATCCGATTGAGGATAGGCGGCACTGAACTTCCACTGCGCTCCTATGAACAATCGATAGTCAGTGCCGATTGTCTAACTACGAAGCGTTTTGTGACATTGGTACACTACACTTACCGTTCCCCTACGCAGGGCCAATTGGATGGTTTCGATGTCAAGCACAGGAACCCAACACTCGGCGATCAAACACTTTTGCGTAACATCCAGATTGAAGAGGTTCAGCGTGTGGTAGATGGCCTTAATCTTGCGTACTTTGATGAACCAGTTTTTGATGTTCTTAGCGGCGGCAACGAGAACACGGTGGCGGTGGTCCTGGGTCTGCCCAAGTACCTGAAAAACACACAAGTCTGCAGATGAGAGAGGCAGAACCGAGACCGAGGACAATATGCTGCGAAGTTGTCTCAGTCTTACGGTGTTGAGGTCCTCGATACGGGTCATTACACCCATAGCCATTTCTCGCCTATCCGCTGGAGCCTCGGGGCAAGGATACAGGGTTGCCCGGAAACCCTCGCAGATCTTTTTCACCCTGGTCTTGAGCTGGTCACCTTGGAAGAAGATGATGAAGACAGACTTGAATACCTGGTCCCCCTGCAATTCAATCAGAGTCGTTATCCTTGGTCGTGAACTGTGCGCGTGGGTCGCGGATTACTTACAGTCGAGGGATCTTCCAGTGGCGTTTCGATCTCCGCTTGTCTAAGGAAGACGTTGCCGCGACAAGCCCGCCATAGCATCCTCTCAAACGCTGGTATCCGCTCGCGTAGAATCACCCCGGCAACGAAGCTATAGGTGGTCAAGATAAATGGTGTGTTAACTATCGTTCGACAACAATGAAAACGCGCGGTTCCTCCGTATGTATATACCACTAAGGAGAAACTACTTGTCGTGGGAGCTAGTCTGGTTATAGGTTTTCATTTTAATTTTCTCAGAAAGGGGGTTAAGTTTGGATTATAGGATGAAAAAACCGTTAAGTGGCTTATATAGAGGGAACATTCGGGGATTTCTAAATATTATACAAGGGTTCATTCCTCTGTATATTCTTTTAGCTTATTTATTGCGGTTCCAGCACTGCGCGCAATCAGGTTCTCTATGTTCTTTTGCGAGCGCTTTATTATAGCGGAAAGAGTTATTATTAAGTAACATTGGGGAGGACTAGAGGTAGCGTTACCCAAATTCTCTTTTCTTTTTAAACGCGTAGATTAAAATATTTAAAAATTCATAAAATTATTCTAACTTGCTCTAAAATGACTAACCAATTACAATGATAGCAACATATTTTTAAATTATTTTGAAAAATTGAAAATGTTTAAGATTCATTTCGAAGAACTAAAAGTTATTGCATGTCATTATAAAAAAGCATGGAAAAAAGAGAATTACCGTAAGTAACTTTTACTAATTTTTCAACCTTTATCAATTAGCGCTAAGTAATGGTTGTTATTGACATTCGTTCGTATGGCAGAAAAGAAAAGATTATTGTAAAATCTATCGATGTAAGTATATTTAGGCTTTGGATAATTGAATCAAGAGCCATTGATATGGGATAGTCCTACACAATGGTAGTTATAGAGACGCTTTTAATTGTTTAAGCAATCGAATCATTCGTTGAGTCATCATAAAAATCGTTAGTTTAGTAATTTATAGGACAAAAAAGATTAAAGAGATTTAAAAACTCTAAAATAAATTAAATAAGTTAATAGAAGAGCAATATAGAGAAAAAGGATGTTAAATAAAAAGTGTATAAATAAAAAATGAATTGAACATTGATCCAAGTTAAGATGCTGAATGATGATTTTTGTAGCCATGGTCGTATTTTACGTACCTTGGAAAAGATATAATATAATCTCAGATAAAACAACGAAATCGATCACGCACTCGATTCGCTTTATCTTTTTCGATAAATAATCTATTGCAAATACGTAAATGCTCTTATGGTAGGATTCAATATTTATAAACAACAAAAAACAACAACAAATAACAAATAACGATTGAATACGAGCGAACATTATCTATACATTTGCATGGGATTGCGAATTTGGTTTTCATTATCTTTATTATTAGTAAAGGAAATTAAAAATATAATGATGATGTATAAATGAATAATTGCGAGATTTAGTCCTGTAATGTATGTAAAGTGTCAATTTAACTTACAAAAACTTTTTAACTTGCTCGTTGTAAAGCTCCTGTTTCTATAATGTTCAGGGTGGTATCGAACAAATAACAGAACTTTGTTCTTACATGTAGTTGAGTGATACCGATATTTGATCTAAAATATCGCGTGTGTATATTATATTACGTAAGTGATAGTAACTAAATGTGTGTGCTGCGCTCAAATAGAATATATACGAAGATGCAGGGTGATAAAGAAAGATACAAATTTGAAATGTTCACAGAATGATAATAGATGCGTTACGGTAATGTGGTACAGCAGGCAATGATTTTGTTATTATTTAATTATTATTACCGAAAATCTTTCGGATTAATTGAATCGAAAGATGGAATTTTAGATTATTATCTCTATTTTCATATTGTCATATTCGAATAGATATTCTTTTTCGGTAATGTCGTCCTGCAAATATGTCAGTGTTAATGTGTTATTTAAATTTTCGTTTTTGTTAATGAATATGCGGCCTAACAAAAGTGTATTTTATTTATTTTTAAAATATAATCAAGACAGTAAATGAATAGTTTATTAAAATTATTATTTTAATAAATTAAAATTTATTGAACATATTCAGAAAATTACACTTTTGCTTTTAATTGATGTTAAATTAGGAGGTGAAGCACAGAATTAAACAACTTTTTACCTCTTTCAACTTACTACGTTGGACGGGGATTTAAGCAATCTCAAAAATACACGACGGTTATAATAAAATTTTAAAGAAATATATTGACAACATCCCACAGAAACTCTAAATTATTTTATGCTTAATTTTACAGTTAATTTTAGGGTGAAAATTCAAACTAAACATCGATTTATTAAACTACAAACTTTACTTGTTTAAATTCATGCAAATTTGATCAAGAAATTATCTTTATATTACTAAAATGTAGATGAAAAAACAATGAAATATTTTGAAGAATTTTATTTTTATTTAAAGGACTATTAAAACAATAACAACAAATCATTTTAATCAAAATAAGTACCATAAAATTCATCATTATATCAGGACAAACTAAAATATACCGCTTTATCTATCTACACATAAAACTATTAATATTAAAAAACTTCTAATATAAATAGTTATTTATAATGCAAAATTGACATACAATTTTTAAAAAAACAAGACAAACAAATACATAATTGCTACAAAACTAATTCATATTATTCAATAAATTATTATCTGAGAAATTCATTCAGAATATTTCATCGAGAAGCCTCATCTGAAAGTATAAAAGAACGAGTAAACACTTCTCCAGAAAAAATGCATTTCACACAAATCTTTCTATACAATAAACAAATTCCATAAAATTGTATTGCCCAGTAGTCCTAGTTCCACGCGCATCGGAACTGACTTATGGCATGATTATGTCGATTTATTTACCGTTCATATACTTATATAACACATATATATTTATATAATACTATTCGACGTCGTCCTGCAAATTCCTTTGAAATAAAAGAGGCAAGCATCATGGGAAGGCTGAATTTTAAGAAAATGTTAAACTAGTAATTTGGTAAGCCTTTTGAAGATTTACAAACTGTAGAACCGGTTAATTGTGTGCTTCAGGGATGAATAATATATTAAACGTGAAAAGAGATGAACGGTTAGTCGGAACTGACACACTGTCAAGACAACGTGTACTGCGCAATGAGAATAACGAAGACTCATATTAAATAAGTACATTAAAAATAACTGAACCATATTTGACATACCATTTAATAAATTATATAAATGTGAGTTATCGAGTTTTCGTTATTTCCCGTTTTTTAATAAACAGTCGATTATCTTACATGAGGTAGAAAGTATAGTTAATTTTCTTATTCACTTACAGTTGCATAACTAACATTGTAAAAAATTGATTCGACTGTTCATTTTAACTCTAAGTACTTAATTTGAAAGAAAAATCATCTATCACAAAATTGTACAGAAAAATAAATTCAAGCCCAAAGCAATAAATCAAAAAAGGCAAATAAAAAAATAATTTAGCTTTAAAAAAAGAAGAAACGTACAAGAAAAGATTTAAAAAAGACATGTCAATAAATAGATTTGTTTGAAAATAATAAAAAATAAAAAAGCTAAATTAAAATTGAAGTTAGATAAATGATTTCACCTTCAGTGAAGAATCGCTCTTAGAAAAACTGTATAGCAGCAACAAAATATAAATTCAGTTTTTAATATGATTTAAATTGAAAAAATAGCATTAAAAATTGAATAAACATTTAAAAAATTAAATTAATTTTAATGCGGGAATGTATTATGAAAAGATGCAGAAGCTCTTGTTTATCTTCTGAGCAAAATCATTAATGTATTGATAAGTACATAAGTTTTCAGTAAATAAAATATGCTCTTTGATATATTCAATGAATATATAATATTTGAGAAGATAAAACAAAGAAGCTGCTGTACTTAGAACTCTAACAGCGTTAAATGGCCCCGAGAGATACAAAAGTGTCTCTCAGGCGGGTATTGGTGTACGTACCCCAGTTGTACAGGACCAAGGGCAGACTGCCGGGCGATATTATCGTCACTAATCAATGCGCGTGTCATGGACTCGGTGGAGTTCAAGCCTGCGTGCTCTTGCTGACGACACACAACAGACAAGACACAATTAACCGCATTAGCACACCCTCGGACACGATATCACAAAAGGCTCCATATGCATTCCCTTGCCATATTACTTTGGCCTTTCCGTCCTATTAGGATTTTTCACTCGTTCCTTTTTTATTTACCATTTGATCAGTCGTAGATGCATTCATATAGCAGAATTTAATTTAAAAGCGAAACGAAGCAAATTGTAAAAAATACTCGTTAGTCTAAAGATAAATATTTTTATCGAATTGAACCAATATCTGTAGTTTTAGATGCATTTTGAATTTACGACATTGCGTTATTGGCGTAAACAGGAAAAACTGTTCTGTGACTGATCAAAGGGGTATTATACCAAATTCATTCTAAATATAAATTGCCAGATTGGTTAATGCAAGTTTTTGATTGAATTATTAATAAAGGATACTCAGTCCACTGAGCTCTAGTTTGACCAGTAATGTTTATTTAATGTCAGTACAACACAATGATAACATACATTCCAATGTTGACAATTAACACAAGATCTGCAAACTCTAAACATTAACATCTTTACTCAATAATTTTATAAAATTTCTTATTTGATAAATTTTCGATGTAATTTAGAAATTATAAGTTATTAAACATTAAGGATTATAGACAGGCAGATCCAATGTTATATTTATGTCAATGGAATAAAATGCATGGCAATTACTATTTAAAATGTACAATTCTGAAAAGAAATTATGATATATAAAAGTTTCCATTGACAATCAGCTCTCTGTCTGTTGAAACCGCGTTAGAAAATACCTGAAATTTTTTATTTTATTCTAATTGCCATTCTGTGAATAAAAATTTATTTTATACTTTTTTTATTGTATTCGTTCACCTGATGACGTTGGAATTTGATTTTACTTTGTTTTATTTAAAGAAATAATTCTTTGCAATGGCGAGGATTCGAGTGCGCAAATAAACACATAAACAAATAATTATTATGCATTACAAAATAGACAATAAGTAATAGCAGCAAAGCAGTTTGGCATATAAAGACAAAAAGCATAACGCATAACATCAACAAAACAGCCATTTATGTAAATAAAAGCATAACATGAGTAACGCTTTGATTTTTATAATGACAAGGGATAAAATTACAACAACATTCTATTTAAATGTACAGAATAGTATTTTGTATAATTTATTTAAAAATTAAAAAATCAAGGCATCAAACTGTAATAAGCCGCAGTAACATTGAAGAGCTTCAAAATCACATTGATAACTTATAATTAAAATTATGGACTCCTGAGAAAGTTAGGAAGTATAAATACTGCATTAAATTAATAATAACACCTAAATGAGAGCCCATAATCTTTCAAAAATTAAATATTTCTCTGTACATACCCATGGCCACACCATCATCATTTGTTATTTACACGAAGTCTTTTCAAGGATATAAAATATACTAAATGTATAAGTAAAATAAATAAAACAAGATTCAATTTAACACTGCTTAATGAAAATAAAAATCAATGTATGTGAAAGCTATCATTAACGTCTATTATAAAATTTGTTTGAAACTCAATTACACTCGATTAATCATAAATAATAGACACAATGAAGTAGAATAATAATGTAAATTGTTATTAAAAATGATGCATTGAAGGCATAAAGATATAATTTCTACTAGAAATCGTCCATTGTAAAATAAAGTTTTTGCAAGTAAAGGGAAATCGTCTTTTAGTCAGTCAATGGTTGAACAAATAAATGAAGACAAAAAGAAATTGCTCCGATTTTTATAGATTGATATATTTGATACAGTTGAACTTACTGAAACTGTATCTATTGTTATGTATTGTATGAAAATTATTGACGTAACTGTAGGTATTGTTTTTATTCTGTTACGCACAACAATTCTTATCAATAACACAAAAATGAAAACGCGTGTAGCTGTACAATTGCTGCAATTTCAGGAGTGTTAATCGTGGGACGTAAAAGCAAAACAGTCGCGATTATTCTCCGGGGAGGGCTTTAAAATTTCCTTTCTGCTTAATTTATAATTGTAAATTTATAGAATTATTTACTAATCAAGAAAAGAAATAATATGTATATAAAATCGATATGACTACTTAGAATTGAAATTTTGCCACTCCCTTGTAATCAATGGTTGCGGAGCTCGTTGCGGAGGCGCGCAGCTATGAACAATGCAAACAATGAGCACAGTAATTAAAGAAACCATTAATGACAAAATTCAAATAGTAACTGGTGGCAAACGTTAATAACGGTTGATAACAGCTTGCCTGAGGGGATTCCTATAGTGCGATCCGAGAGACTCTGTCATGGTGTATAGGTGCTGTAACCCAGAGAACAGACGCCTAACTTTACAACATTATCTTTTGGCTGCAATACCACTATTGTTGTATTCAATTTTTCTGCCTATTATTTTTACTATCACACCCTTAATCGCGCAAAGTATCCGTAATTAAAATATTGCAAATCAAATGTTCTTTTAATATGTTGAAAAATAATTAAGTCTACGATTAGATTTTTGTATTAAATAAGTCTGATGCATTTTATAGACCAATACTTTTTAATTTTGAACAATTAAGTTAACTTACAGTTGTTATAAATGTTGGATTGACTCTTCAACTTGGGAATAATAACATAGGTATAATAAATACTTAAAATAGCAAAAGAATGCAATTAAAGACAATATAAATAATTAAACACTTTTGATAATTCAAACTAACAAGCTTTAGCTGATTATGCAGCCTTTTTTGCTTTGTGTAGAAAAGTCAATAGATAAACAGAAAGATTGTGGTTAAAAAAAGTATATATTTTTGCTTTACAGTTAAGCTTACTCAATATTCATCATTAACAAAAGTTTATTAAAAATAATTTAAATTTATTTTTATATTGTTTCGCATAACTTTCTGCTTATCTCTACAGTACATCTAGCAACATTGTTGCGCGCGTGTTGCTTTTAAATTTAGCATATAATTTGGTACTTAAAAAGAGAGTGAAAAGTAGCTTCAAGAAAAGAAATAAAAAAACTTAGCACGCCCATCGCAACGCAGTGCAAATCTAAACTAAATCATCACAGGAATTAGGCGAAATTGTAAAGCATATTTTTTCACGCTTGATACTGGAAACCTAGGAGGTGAATAGAAGGTATAAGATGATTTTATTGATCACAAGGGTACATTTTTAGTGTACGATTAGCATCATACACACATAAAATATATTTAGAGGTACCCTTTTTCGATATAATTGTGATAAGGCCAGTGCATTAGTGAGTATACATACTACTAGCTTTTTTACTACAAAGGTCATGCGTGTATTTATTTATTGTGTATAGTGTGGTACTTATGATCACTTTGAATCGGATGCAGTTCGGATCGCAAACTATCAAATATTGAAAATACTTTTTTATACGATTCCACATGGCTTCAAATATTTTTATAAACAATTGTATCAAGAAAATTAATTGAATTGTTATTTGAATCTATAAATCTAAAAGTAAATAATTAGTTCTGGTAATTATATAAGTCAATTATTTATAATCTATATGTTTACTTTAATCCGAATATTTATTAAGTTTCTTTAATAATATAACCCAAAAAGCATAATTATAATGAATTTCATAATTCATAAATGTAAATATAATTTTTAATTTAAATACGTTCAAACAAGCTCAAGATTCAAGTCAAAATCGAATTAGGTAATAGTTTTTAACTTAGTAATAGTTTTTTTATAGCAATTAAACAATAATCAGCAAATCGAACTGCGCAGTGTCGTGTTAAAAAAGGATCATATAATGGGTATGTGTAGGAGACACAAGATTGGTTGGTGATGGTGTTGGTTAATTAATTACCCGAGCTTGAGAGCCTGGCCGCCAGCGCGGAGGCCCTCCTCGCCCAGCAGAGTCACCTGCTCTTCTTCGCGGCTGGGATCCGCCATCTGCGACACGACACTTCCATGCTCAGCCTGCCAACAGACACACGTCACCCGTCCGGCTCTGCCCTGTCTCCTCTAAGCTTTCTTTATTTCATACAATATTTTAAAGCACGGTTCTCTTCAAATCTTTAATTTGGTCTCTTCTTTCATGACAAGAATTCGAAAATCGATAGGATTTCACTAGTACGTATCATGTGCGGATCAGTTATCAATCCATACATACATACATACATACATACATAATATATATATATATATATATATTTATTTATTTATTATAGTACGTACACATGATGATTCAAATGAGGAGTGGACATAAATAGGATAACTTAAAATGTTAAGTAATTAATACATAGAGGAATTAAAACCTTCAAGGGGTTTGCTAAAACTTGTGCAGTACATGTACTTCTAATCGTAAATTTTGGTTCTCATAATCAATATAATTAACTTCTAAATAAATCATAATAATAAACTATAAAAGATTAGATCAGATATGACACTGAATGTGCATTAATTTACAACTGCAATAATTTAATCGTTTGTATAATTCATTGACAAAATCAAATATTCTAAAGTTGTATCTAGCAACCCCTTAAAGTTAATAGAAATAATCGTTTAACATTACTACTACATTACGGTATACAAATATACTGAAAGGTGACATTAAAAATATCAATTGTACATTGATTAATTGTCTATAATTTTTCAAAATTATTTATATTTCTAACATCACCAGATTATCTAATATGTACTAAATAATAATATACATTGCAAAAAAATAATAATAAAAGCCATGCAAAAGTGTGATTGATTAGTTACTTATTAAAACGTAATCTATAGGAATTGTTATTTACAAAGTCTAAATTAAATAACGTTTAATCACAAACATATTGGTAATAATGAAACAATTGTATAATAATTTATTAGCCACTACATGTAAATATTTGTATGTATAATTTTTAAAAGCTATTCTATACAATTTCAGAATTCAATAGATGCATATATTTTTAGTTCAGCATTACAGAAATATTTAAATTTAAAAAAATTTTATAAACTAAAATTTTTCTAATACTAGCTGTCACCATTTATATTTTAAGTATCTATTATGTACAAGTCAGATGACAATAAAAATAAAATTAAAGATATATTCTATCTAAGTGTCAAAGTTTTCAATCTACAGGTGATGTGTATCTATAAATATCAGAAAAGTGTTTCTAAAATTAATACCTTAAAAATGAAAAAGATCACCATGCTTCATGTTTAAAAAAAATAATCTAGTCATATTTTTAAATTTTATATTTTTGTATTTCTAGTAACTGATTCAACAGAATAGAATAATGTATATTGAATAAGTACAATTTATAATAGTTTCAGTTCGGTATACCTTTCGGAAAAATCATTTTCCCAATTTTGTTGTCAGCAAAGCAAACCCATAAACCGAAATTGTGTGATTAAGAAATGGTGTTAAAAAATTGAGTAAAATAATAGAAACATCTACAAAACGATAAACAGAAAAATAATTAAATAAATGATGCTAATCAACTGCTGTAGTTCACAAATAACACTAAAGCTATTCGTTCTAAATTAACTTAAAATGGCAATAATTAACAACAAGAAGTCAAAGTTGATCAACTAACTCTGCCCAAAAGCACAAGCATGCTGGATTCAAGTGTTTATAACTTTTTTTTGATACCAGTATAAACGTACATGAAATAAAACGAGCAAATCAGGAACATACGTAAGAAATTTTGGAATCCATTAGTCAAGTAGTTAGTTGATTGAATTGGTAGTTTTTCTTTTATAAATATTATAAATCATCGTTACCTTTAAAATTCTTTATAAAAAATCTTTGTATTGAATTTTATGAGACAGAGCAGACCTGTGTGAATTGTGTCAATCGCAGATCCTGCGATTTTGTTAGTTGACAACAGTAACTCATTAAAAAAATTTAATCCCTAAAATCACTGAACAGTTTCATTAGTGACATACAGAAAAAATACACTCATAGAGCTACGTATTATTATCCTTTGTTTTTATGTTATTTTAAAGCGGCTGATAAATAAGTTTTCATATAATTTTTTCCTTTCTGTCACTTTCCTATATTCTTTTATTGGATTAAGAAATAGAGAGTGATAGAAAAAGGAAGAAACATTTTATTACCTCAGTAGTCTTTTTAACCTAACTTTGTCCAGTGATTCATTATCATCAGAAAGCAGTACACTGAAGATTATAACTGCTTTCAAGAATTTGAGCAGAAGGAAATCAAAATTTGTGTAACAAATCACTTTTAAAGTTCATTTATGTTTTGCTTTGATACTTATTAATAATATGCCTTGATTAATAATAATTTTTTTAATTTAAACATTCTTGATTAACTTCAATAATTATTACTTATTTTAAAATTTTCAAATATTACAAGATTATTTTTAATTGTTTAAGAATAAATTTAGACTTTGTTAAAACCTTTATGAAGGAATAAAAATTTCGAGTAATGCAGCTAAAGCATTAATTTTAAAAGTCTGTAAAATTGAAAGTTTTTAAATTTGGCTGCAAATGTTTCGAAGATTTTATTTAGCAAGAAAAAAATCATATCTCCAAACTTCTTTCCTGCTTTACATTTATATGCCAATATACCCAAGAATTTCATTATATTATTTTTTTTAATGTTATTAATACTAAATTTTTCAACTGCTTTTTATAACAAAACAACATTATTTAGCTTAGTTATGGCTACATTTTCAAATAATATCACTCGCAAAGCTATTTAGCTTGTGAGAAAAAATTGAAAAATACTAGAATATAGAATATTTTTCTACTTCTATTAGTTTATTATTTATATTTGTATACATATAAAAATTATATCATTATAGAAATAATTAATTAAAATCTAAATTTATATATTAATAATTCAACCAATGGAAATAGCATTTGTAACATTTTAATTTCTAATACTTCTCAATTTTAAGAATTGTTTAACAAAAAACTTGTTTTAAAAATATGGTTAATTAATTACAAATTATTATTTAATATCCAATCAATCTCACTCACAAAAGTTAAAAGATAAGATACATTTCTTACCTCATCAAAAAAAACTTGTGTTTTTCTGAGAATATGTTTAAGCTCTGTCAACTCCAAAAAATTTCTTTTTAATGCCTCTGCATTCTGATTGACCTCTCTTAATTCATTTTCTAATTTTTCAAAAGTTGCTTCTAAATCAATCATTTCTCTAGGTTGGGGGGCTTCTGGATTTTCTCCAGTATCTAGCATTGGAATCCCATCCTTTTTTATTTCCTTTTCCAGATATCGTAGCTTTCTCTCCATCTCATCACAACGTCGCACCTCATTAACAAATTTACGTTGAAATGCATTCACATCTGGATTCAACTGGAAGTGTTCAATAAAAGATTAAATAAAATATTCAAAAAGTTATAATTAATTTAAAAATAAATATTATTTATATTTAACAAACTGATCACAAGTTTACTAGATTTTGTAGAAACTACAAAGTCATATCTGAAGTTTTAAAAGTAACATAAATTATCAAATATGAATGAGTTATCTGGTTTGGGATAATTTTAGTTTGAAACCAAAGAAAGACAAATATTTGATAAGTAGTAGATGAAATAAAACAATTCCAAACATAGCAGGTAAAGAACAGATAAGATTTTCAGTGACATGTTCAACATCGTTTCTTTATAAAAAATCTTGCACATCAGTTTAGCCATATAAAATATACTAGAATGTATTATAATGATTCTTTTATATAAATTATAAGTAGTAATTAATTTAAATTTATAAAAAAAATTATTTTAGAAATAAGTTAAAAACTTATAAACAGATAATGAAATATATACTACACTATCTTATAGTACTTTGTTTCAGATAATAGGCAAGGTATGATAAATTTACTTGTTCATATCAAGCTACTTCAAAACCAAACCATGTTATATGACAAAGTGATTTAACTCACATCTCTGAATTGCACGAGGCCCAGTTCTCCAAGCTCTGAGACACAGGCATATGCAGCTTCACTCTGCAAGAAGAGCTGACATAGAGTCATCTCTTCACTTCTGAATAGTGAACCCATTTTTGATTTATTTAAGTTTCAAAGAAGATACTCAGAAATAACACCCAGCTAAAGACTCTTGACTTCACTCAATCAATACAGCTTCTTAGACTCTCATAGCTTTAGAAACTTTTTATCTCCACTTTCCAGGTTCAATTGAAGTAACCCTTCGTCTTGGTGAAATAATGGCCTTCCTCCCTTCCCGTTGGCGATGGACGTAGTAGGAGGCTGGTGAGCGCGTTCGATAAGAGGAAGCGTTAGGAAATTTACCCTGGAAAGGAGTGCGCGAATCGATAGGCGGTCACGGGCCACGGAACAGTCACGAGGTGTCGTTCGCCCTATATAATCCATCGATACTGCTAAAGACAATAGAAAGTAAACGAACATTAAATGTGGACAGATATCTTACGATTTAAAAAAGAAAATTCCAATCCCATTAATGTGATTTGTTTCGTTACAATAGTGATCTCTTACGAGTGATATAAAAAATTTTGTATAAAAAATATATATTTTATTGATAAATATGACAATAAGTTAGTTGAATACTATGTCTAGCCATTTTTAAAGCAATATTTTTTGAGAAAAAATTTTTCTAGTTTAAAATATTAACTTAAGGGGACGCCACAAATACAAGTCAAAATTTTATTTAAGTGGGTTATCTTGTATGTTTGCATTCTCACGCGACGGCGCAAAGGTGTCATATGATCAGTCAAAGCACGGGTTAGGGCGGATGTTGTAGATGAATTCATTTTACCAATAAAAGTTAAGAAATTAAAATGTTTGCTCAATTTATTTGGGCCTTTACTACCATTGTAGTACTTGGTAAGTCTTGAAACCAAACAATTATAAACCGAATTTTATTCAATAATTCAATAACAATACAATTTAAGATTTATTTGAATTTTTTATTTATATTATTATTTAATTATTTATATTATACTAAAAACATTGTTCATTTCCGCCATCAGTTCAAGCAACTGGAGATTTCGTTCTTTTGCATACACCAGATAGTGTAATATTTAAAGGCAATGAAAAACTTGACCAAAGTCTTTTGAAAGAAGTATTTTCTGCTGCTCTAGGATTTACAGTAAAACAGGTGCATCATTAGAATGTTTCACATAAGGCTGTACTTCATTCTATTAGTCTAATAAATTTGACACAATGCTTTTGCAGAAATCTGACTGGAATGGATTATCAATAACAAGTCCTTTTGATTTGCCTGAGGCTGTAGTTAGTGTTGCTGTTGAAGGTATTGATTCATTAGGACCAATTAAGGGCAAAAGATATTCTTTAAATGTCGATGAAATGGAGGAAACTACTTGGCAAGCACTAAGTGGTCGTCTTGAAGAAAGAGATAATGATAATTCTCTTGTTAGAATTTACCTAGGTGATGGTCTTGATGCAGTAAGTATCTCTTTTAAAAAAATATTTTAAATAAGACGTAACAATTTAGTTAGAATATGTATCACAATTTTCTTGATCTAAATCAAAAATAATTTTTATATATAGTTAGGTCAATCAGCTCTTGGTGAACTAAAACCTATGTCTCTTGATGAGTTTTCTCTAAAAGCTTTAAGTTTAAAAAATGATGAAGATCGTAAATTTATAGAGGAAATACAGTTGCTTCGTGCTATTGCCAAAAAAGTTCCAACAGCTGTATCTGCTGATGATAAACCAGATGTTTATTGGCTTGTGGTATCTGGCCTACGACCTGTTTTTGACATTCATGGAAAGAACTCTGTAGCTGCTAAAGAAGCTTTGACATTACTGAATGAGGCACTTCATGATATAAGCAAAGCTTTTATAGATGTATACAAAAATCAGGTTAGTTTTCAATTAATCATAAGTAATAGAATAAAAATTTATTTCTTTCAATATTTTTTGGAAAGTCTTGCAAAAAGTACTATAATATTATTAAATTGCAGGTTTTAATTGCTGCATTTACCAATGATGCTAGTCAAGTTCGACACACTCGTTCACCCCAGTTTAGAGAACGAAGGGATGTAGCAGATAATAAAAATGATACGGTTAGTATTTGGGTTAATAAAAGTATCTAAAATTTATCTGTACTTGTAAGACAAATATTAAATAATTTGACTCCATTGAAAGAAAAGTTATCTAAACTATAACAATCTTTTTATTTATTAATTACAATTATTTTTAAAAATTAGGATGTACAAAAATTAACAGAATCCTATTTTACATAAAACACTAATTTAGAATTTTCAGCCATGGAAGCATCTGGTGATTCAGTTGTCAAGTTGGATCTACAGTTCCCTTCAATTAGTTTTAATCTCTTTATCTGAAAATGTTTCACAATTTATTCTTTACTAACAACTTAACATTTTTATTATTACTATTTTTTATATCATAATGAATAATAAAAAATTTACTAACATGAGTCTATTTCGTCATTAAACGAGATAAACATCATTATTAAGAGTAGTTAATGACACTTTAATTATTAATTTAATAGGAAACAGTTACTAACAAAATAGAAACTAGTTCAAGTGTTCCCAAACGAATGTATGAAGAAGAATATGGAGAAAAAAATGTTGAGGTATCTAATTATTACTATAGCTGCTGGAAATTTAAATGTTTTTTTTAATAAATGTATATATTTAGAGCAATTGAATTAAAAAATTAGATAACTGAAATCTTGAGATATATATTAAAATTAATTAGTCTTTTTCATTTTTATTCTAATAAAGCAATAATGTAGAAGATATGAAACTTTTTTTAATATATAATAAATAGACATAAAAAAGGTTGAAACCATGTAACTACGATGTCATATTGTAGTATTACAAAAGAATGCATGACTGTAATCCTTATTTTAAGAATAGAATTTGAAAACAGTAGAATTAAAATAAACAATTTAAAATGAAATTTTGTAAATTGGATGTTATACTAAAACATTAGTAAAAATATTAATAAATATAATTTTCTGAAAAATAGAGCACTGATCATGAACAAAACGGTCTGCTTGAAAAAGATTCAAAGGATGAAAATATAAATAAAATGCACAATTCAGACATATTAATTGATCACACTGATACTAACATGCATATCACAAACAGTTCATCATCTTCAGATGAATTCACTAACAATGAACAATATATACCTTATAATAACCCTAAAGAGGTAAAAATACAATGTTGTAAATTTTGTTGTTACACTGTTTTTAAGTTCAATTTAAGGTTGTAAACTATAATTTACATAAAATCGAAAATTTATAAATATCAATTATTATTTTCTAATTTTAAGTAATAATTGATACTATTTTAACAATTTGATTTTTAGCAACTTGCAGCTGTTATTTAGCTAATTTATGTTTAAATGAATAGCATTTTATAATCCTTATAATGAAATTTATAATAAAATTAGATACTTTTTTCCAGCCTAAAGACTATAACTTAGCTAAAGACTACAATCAAGATTATCCAGTTATTTTTAATATAATGCTCTGGTTTGGTGTTGGATTCTTTTTCTCCCTTCTTGCAATTTGCAGTAAGTTGTACTAAAATTTGTTAAGGATTTGATTTAATTATCTACTATAAATAAAACCAAAATGTTTTGTTCCTTAGTTACTATTGCAGAAATGGACCCAGGGCGTGATTCCATTATCTATAGAATGACATCTAATAGAATGAAGAAAGATAATTAAATACAAAATATCTAAACATATTTTTGAGTGAGACTAGTTAAAAATGTTAATTATTTCAACTTGTATTAAAACATTATGTAAATTTTTCATAAATTAAAATATAATTCTAAAGACATTTTAGGCAATAATTTTGATTAATCATTAGAAATTATATTTTTATTTATTGTCTTAATGATTTTAATCAAACTAGTTTAAATTCAATTCACTGATAGCAAGAATATAGCATTAAAATGAATATGTTAATATAAATAGTAACTTGGTCAGAAAAAAATTAATTTTTTAATAACAGAAAAAATTGTGAAAATATGCTAATTAACTTAAATATTATCTTTGTTAAATAAGCAATTGTTTAAATTAAGATGTTCATTTTTTAATATTGCATTGTTTTGAAGTTTGGAACATGTTTCTAACTGAGGTGTATAAGTTTTGTAATAATATAGACAAAGTACCTTTTTATAGATGTTGAATGACACCAATATCGTACAACATCAATATTTTCAAGGTGAAAATGATTATTTCAAAGACATTATTTTGTATTGAAAATAAAAAATTCTTAATGTGACAATGTATATTCAATGTCAATTCTAGCTATTACTTGTACATTAATTTTGTTGTAAAATATTAAACTTACAAAAACTACCACTATTTATCTTTTTATTTACATTCTAATTATTTTATATATGTATATTATTACTATTATTTAAATAAGCATGTAAATATGAAAATATAATAATAAATCATAAAAATCCTATAGGTAATATGTAAATAAAGAAAATACTTGTACAAGGTATTAATTTCATAATTTAAGGTAGCAATACACTTGTTTCATTTTGCTTTGTCTCTAAAAAGATATACGCCTCGTGTAAGTTGTTTTATGGTTAAGATCAGAATTTGATGCAGAATATTTAAATATTTATTTTTTTTTTAATTTTCTACAAACCCTACCATTCATAAAGGCCACGCTCAGTGCTTTAATAAGCGTTGCTGTGATCTCGCTTTCACTCTATTTGGACTTTCCTCTCGTTAAGGGCAGAGCTGCATGTCTCACGGTGATTGGTCAGCATACGCATAAAACGGACCCTCCCTCTTGGGTTTCGTTCATCATTCTTTTTCTCATATTTATGAATTGAAAAGAAAGAGATCGCAATATAGAGATCTCATGCGCCTGATCTGAGTTTACGCTGCGGATAAGATTGGATTGGGTTAGATTTGGTATTACTCAGTATTACTTGGTATTACTCGCTTTATTAATGAAGTTGCGAGTTCGAAAACATAATCGTAAGATTAAAAATTGGATCGCTAAACTCCTGTAAATTAGAATTTTGTCAAAGGGAGATCGTCCTCTAGATTGAAAATCAAGGTAAGTCCGAAGTAATTGCAAATTTAACACAAGGAATATAAGTACGCAGGTTATATTGGGTTAGATTTTTCCGTAATATTTACTGCTGTAGCAAACGATTGGATAAGACATTTTGACATCGATTGCGGAGTGACATCAACTCAATTGAAGGAATCACCAACAGTTTTGTCTACGAAGTTTTACATCAGAAGTCTGTTGGTGGATATTGTAACTGTTAAAGTACAGTATACAAAGTTCTAATACATTAATTATTCCACTCGCGTATCACAGTATGCCAGGGTAAGCATACAATGAGCTTCAAGCTCTATTTTTGGTGCTGACTCACATACATACTTGCACTCACATTTATATTACTGAGACCCCACCTTTGATCACATTGATTATAAACCAATGCTTCGACTACAGCTTCAGGCAAATATTGCTTAGTACATCATTTAATGCTTATGAGTAAGGCTAAGCAGTATTCTTTATTTGTCAATGCAGGTGCCTCGTACTGTTAGCTACCTCAGCACAATGCAGAGTATACAACTTAACTGCTGTATTGAACAGTTTTAATATTAAGCTCTGTTCATATCTACCAGAATTTGTTATCTTCATACTTATCTTTAAACTTTGATTTCTTATCAGAACATGTCAAGTTTGCTTATTTTTTTATTACATTCATTCATATCTATGATTATTTGAAAGTGTTTATAATAGTATAATTAGGTTTATTAAATAAAAAATGGTTGATAGTCACAGAGTTGCTCCTTTTCCTAAGTCCATTTCACTGTTACCATTGAGTAACAGCAATTTGTATAATAGACGAATGGCCAGTTCAAAGGATAATGTGATCGAAGATCTTTTAGTTGATTGTGATATAAATCAGTTAATTTCTAGCAGTCATACATTTGATTATGAGGAATTGGCATGGAATGTTGTTGAAAAACCTGTTGCTCCCCCTAGAAATTTTGAAAACTATTATGGCAATGAAACTAGGGCTAATAATGATTCTAACAATACTGGGTATTGGTTTTGTCTGTTTTGATTTTGATTTTCATTAATTTTTTGTAATTTATCTGAATAAAACAGTAGCAATAACTTTTAGTTTTTTAAATAATTATTAATAATTCTCTTTCAACAATATTTATTAACTTATAAAAGCTTTTACCATCTTTTGAATTATTACTGATTATTAAAAATAATTTAAGGGTAATAAAAAACATTAGTTTCAACATGTCACTGGACCATATGTTTTGCTCAAGATGTCGAGAAGGGTTTGAACCTAATGAGAAAATAGTGAATTCTAATGGAGAACTATGGCATCCTCAATGTTTTGTGTAAGTTATATATTTTAAATTTAATATTCACTTTATTCAGAAAAATTCTGGTTTTCAGTAACTCAAAATGTTCAGATTTAACTTTAATGTTATTTCAAGAGATTTTATTTTATTTATTATTAATGATAATAATAATTTAGTTATTTAATCATAAAAAATTTACTTTTAAAAACTGTTTAGTTTATTAAAAAGCTCTTTAATTTATAGCCAATATTTTTTATTTAAAATATAATATTGCATAATCTTCCTAACAACTGAGGCAATAATTAAATTTTTGAATTGTAATAAATATATTCACAAATTTTCTTTACAGATGTGCTCAATGCTTTAGACCATTTCCAGATGGAACGTTTTATGAATTTGAAGGACGCAAGTACTGTGAACATGATTTTCATGTTTTATTTGCTCCTTGTTGTGGTAAATGTGGTAAGATACAAAATTTAAAACTTATTTTAATGAACAAGTAGGTTTTCAATAATTTCAATGTGGGTATATTTTAATATATTAGGTGAGTTTGTCATTGGTCGGGTTATTAAAGCTATGAATGCTAATTGGCATCCAGGGTGTTTTCGATGTGAAGAGTGTAATGGTGAATTAGCAGATGCAGGATTTATCAAATGTCAAGGGAGAGCACTTTGCCATGATTGCAATGCTAGATTTAAAGCTGGAGCTTTAGGCAAACATATTTGTTATCAATGCCAGTATGTGTAGCAAAACATCTTTTATTTTCATTTCATTTTTCGGATTTTAAATTTTCATCTAAAATTTAATTTTTAGTGGTGTGATCGACGATAAGCCTTTAAGATTTCGTGGTGAAGTTTACCATCCATATCACTTTAACTGTACTTCATGTGGAGTAGAGCTTAATTCCGATGCAAGAGAAGTACGGGCAAGAGCTGGATATGCAGCTAATGAAATGGTATTTATGTTCATAATACTTTAGATACGATTACTTTAGCAATATTTTCATGTGTATCAATATTAATTTTAAATGCTTCTAAATTTGCACGCGAAAAAATATGTTTTATTAGAGAAGAGTTAAAAAAAATTTGTATACCAAATTGATTTATAATTATTATTTTATTACAGAAAGAATTATATTGTTTGAGGTGTCATGATAAAATGGGTATACCAATTTGTGGAGCCTGTCGTCGACCGATCGAAGAAAGAGTAGTTACTGCTCTGGGTAAACATTGGCATGTCGAACACTTTGTTTGTGCTAAATGTGAGAAACCGTTTTTAGGACATCGACATTACGAGAAAAAAGGACTTGCATACTGTGAGACTCACTATCATCAGTTATTCGGTAACTTATGTTTTGTATGCAATCAAGTAATTGCTGGCGATGGTATGTTTTATACAATTTGCAATTTCAAAATTGTTTTTAAACAAATCAAAATTCTAATTGTCAAAATTTATTTTAGTTTTTACTGCATTGAATAAAGCATGGTGTGTACATCATTTCGCTTGTGCTTTCTGCGATCAAAAAATGAACCAAAAGACGAAATTTTTTGAATTTGATTTACGACCAGCATGCAAAAAATGCTATGACAAATTTCCAATGGAATTAAAGAAGCGTCTTCGACGGATGCATGATTTG
Organism: Sycophaga agraensis; assembly: GCA_018906755.1. Lineage (NCBI taxonomy): Eukaryota > Metazoa > Arthropoda > Insecta > Hymenoptera > Pteromalidae > Sycophaga > Sycophaga agraensis. The sequence continues at coordinate 285,302 of JACCIE010000083.1, forward strand.
ACTCCGAAAAGGATACCAGCATAAGCAGTAAATATTGTAGAGCAACATAACGATATTTTAGATAGTTAACGTTAATGTACATCTTGTTCAAAATATCTATGTTGTATTTCAATATATTATTTGCATACTAATTTAGTCAATATCCTGACATAATGAAATTTAATTAAAAATTATTTTATTATTAGATTTCTATTTTCTATACCAGGAAAAATATTTTTAAAAGATTTTTTAACTTATATGGGATTGTGCATTACTCTTATTGATTGATTAACTTTATTAAAAATCATTTAAGATATTGCATTAATGAAAGCCAAAATAATCTGCAAAAGAGATATTGATGTAAAACAGTGTATATTTTGGGCTGTATTAAAAACATGTTAACCAAAGTATAATAGAAAAATTGTTTTACATTTGCGTTATTGCCTTTAAATAATGTTATTGGATAGACGATCTGGTAAAGAAACAAATTCGAATTTTAAGAATTTTGAACTATTGTGTTTTATAAAAAAAGATAATTATTTTTAAAGATTAAAAACAAACACTTGTTTTTGGTGTAGTTTCTTTGCCAGAAAGTAAGAATGAATTACTGACATACCAATTATATTGCATAACTAGTTTGTAAGACATTGTTGTGTAGCATATTTATTAATTTAATATATTTATAACGTGCAAGTGCCTTTAACAATTTGTATATCACTGTACTTGAATTAAAAAATATTATATTATTTCAATTTATACATATTAAATACAAAATAAGAAGATAGAAAATGTAATAAAAATGGCCCAATTTTTTTATCAGATTTACGGAATTGTGTACAGAAACGTAATCTAACAGTTGAAGAGGTTGGATAGGAAAACTAATAATTTTTATACGGGTTTACACAAAGATGTATAAGAAATGAAGTATCTACAAATGATTTCTTTTTTATTGGACGTATATATGTATCTGCATTTGTTAGTAATGTATAACAAGTAGGTGTTCATTTATAATGTAATTATGTGCGCGAAGAAAAAATAAAATTACAACGAAAAATTTGGAACGTAGAGGCTGTTCATTTCATGCGATAGAGACACGTATCCTTTATAATTGTACAGTGAATAGCAGAGATAATTGAATTATAAGCAGCTTGTAGTATACATTGAGGATTTCTTTCGATAATTGAGCTGACCATAAGCAGATAGCAACAGTTATCAGTTACTGTGGCGTACTGAAAAATCGTACAACGAGCACTTGAGCAGAGAAGTTGGACAGTCGACGAAGTCGACCTTGGTCTTGGGAAGGCTGAAATTTCGCGAGCCGCAGCGGTGTAGGAGGCGCGGGAAGCGAGAACCGGTATACCTGTTGCGATTCGGCCGCGCGTCCACACACTCGAGTCGGGCTTATCTATCGTATGTAGCGTATCGCTTTGCTCCGATAAAAGAAAGGAGGATCGCTCGGGGCCGCATAAAAATCCTCGTCATCGTTAATCCAGGGCCCGGGGCAGGCGAGGCTTATCTGCGCGAGAGCGGGCCGCACGGGCGGGGCGAAATAAAGTCCTCGCGCAACGGCCAGCTGATAAGGCGGCCTCCTCGGCGCAGCTGCGGAGTGCGGGACCCGCGGCTCCAGTCGCGATCCCCTCCCCGCGATCGATGACGCGGCTCTGAATCAGCGGCGCGCGGGGCCGCGAGGCAGTGGCTTTCCGCGGCGGCGAGATTGCGCACCGATCGGCCGGCCCAGGCTCGCTGGCGCTCAGTCGCGGCCGGCGCGCGCCCGAGTCGCGTCCCAGCTGCACGTGCCCGGCGCCCGGGCGAGCCGCGAGTGCCGGAGAAAGCCCCGCAGCGAGATGCCCTGAAGCCATGTCGACCTCCTCGAGCAGCTGCTGCGCGGAGCGGCCTCCGCGGGCCAAGTGAGTGCGCGAGACCGGGACCACGTGGGCCCGCGACCATGTGACTCCCGCTGCCGGGACCGCCTCGCCTTCCCACCAGATTGTTTATCAATCTTGGAGGCTTTTTTCCCTACGGCGCGTCTATCGCGCTCGCCTCGCTCCGCTGAGTCGACTTGACACTGGCGCGTGTTTGTCCAAACGTTTTGCCGTTACGGTTAAGAAATCGCTTTACCGGATATAATGTATCGTGAATGACAAAAAAACCGCCTCCGTCCGATTGATCATAATGAATATTAATTAACCGATCGGCCGGAGAATATGGCATCGGCCCGCGCGGGACAAATACGCTCGCAATTGATTGACTATGACAATTAAACCCAATAAGCAGAGACTTCGGCTCTGAATATTTGGTTACCGAGGCGGCTTCTACACCGATCTCAGCCTCACAGCACACAGGCGTGACGATCGGCGACGCTACACTTATCGGGCTACGGACTGAAAATGTTTTACATTGCGCGCACATGAGTATACCGACGCGCGCTCGCACGTGTTGCACGGATTAATCGAAGCGTCCTTTTTTCCACCGACGGCCGACTCACAGCCCTTTTCAAAACAAACCGTACACCGCAGAGCCGCAAATGGAGAAAAAACGGATCGTCTGCGCGGCGCGCAAAAAACGGCTCGCGCGAGGAAAAGAACTCTCTTCGAGCATTAATTATCCCGTCGTTAAGTCACTCGGGTACCATAATTGCGAGTGCGTATATATGTGTATCTGATTGTACGTGACATCACATGGCAGTCGGTGTGCGTACGTACAGGACGGAGAATGTTAAAATATATTATTGCGTAACGTCCGCCTGCGGTGTATAATATTGAAACAAGACGCGGGCAAAGTACCGAGGGAGGAAAAATTCAGGGGAAAATGGGAGTTGTGCATGTCAATCGCGCACGTGAGTATCGATCTCCGCGCGCGCACAGGCCGAGTAATATTTAATGGGTTGCGCTCGAAACATTGCGGCTGGGCGGCCGTACACAATGCGCTCCACTGTCCCGGGGTATATAATTAGAGCCGCGCTATTAACGAAATAGAATGATTACAGCGTTTCCCGGCAATAATTCCAGCGGGATAGTTTCGCGTGGATAGTGCGCCCGAAAGCGCATCGGCATCCTACCATAAACCGTGATGCTATAAGTGAGCGATCGTCGGGGAAAAAGCACGAAATCCGGGCGCGGGTCGCGCATCGCGCATCTCGCGGGACGAAGAAAAATCGCCGCTGTTCTCGCCCTGGTCACTCTAATCGGCCTTGCACGCGTGTCTTTCTATGTGTGGCCACTCCCGCAGTCTGAGGAACATCCACGCGGGGATCAGCGGCGGAGGCCCGCGGAGCGCAATGAAGCCCAACTCGACCTACGTGCCGCACAATCGACTCTCGCGCTACTTGGCAGCGCTCTCGAGCCTCGCGCTCCTCAGGTTCAAGAGGTACGTCAGCGTCTGGACCCCGAGTCTCAGCGCTCGGGTTCCCTTTCTCCACCCCCATTCTCTCTCTCCCGCTCTCTCTCCCTCTCTCTCTCTCTCTCTCTCTCTCTCTCTCTCTTGCCATTTTGGAGGATGCGCTGTGCGCGGCTCGTCCGGCGGCCCGAAAAAGAGGTTGGCGCGATCGATCGGAGGAGCCGCGGGCATCGAGCGATTTTCGCGCCACGATCGCGCGGTACTATTGCGCTTCGAATGAATGATCTGGCGATGCGGTGGATGATTGGTATTCGACTTACTCAACCGTCCTCGGGCTTCAAATCGAATAGTAATTACACAGCCGCTCGTCGCGCAGTAGCAAAGCCTCGTGGGGAGCTGACAGTCGAAGCGCGAGTCCGCGGCGAGCGCGCGCTTCCGCATCCTGGCTTGGCGTTGACATCCGGAGAGCGAGAGACAGGGAGAAAGGGAAGCAGGTGGATTAACGGGCCGAGATGTGCAGCGCCCTGGGTTCGGAGCTGCCCCTGGACAAGATCGGCCTCTTCTCGAGCGCCTCCTTCCGCTGGCTGAACGAGTACCTCAGCGCGGGCTACCGCAACGGGATGAAGGAAAAAACGCTGCCGAGCCTCTCGAGGCGCGAGACCTGCGACGACAACGGCCCGAGGTGATTGCTGCGCGTCGCCTGGGGAGTCTCAACTCCTCTAACCGATTGCCTTTTCCAGGTTGGAGGGTCTCCTGCACGCGCACTTCGTCGAGAAGGGCCAGGCGGGCGCCTCCATACCGAGGGTAGCCTGGAGGTTCGTCCGCACCCGTGTCCTTATCGGCGCACTCATCCACCTCCTGGGCAGCCTCATTTCCCTCGGCGGCCCGGTTAGTCTTTCTTATCTTTATAGCGTTTTTTTGACACATGCTTTTTATATCGACTTAAAAACTAGTATGAAAAGTAGCCATATTTTGCCGTAAAGTTTTGGTAAAACGTCTCATAATTAATCTGCTGGCTCACGCAAGTGGTTTAAAGTAAAAATTTTAATTGGTTTGACCAGAGATTTGGCAGAATTCGCTCACCGTTTGAACTTTTTCGAATTCCAAACAAATTTGTATATATTTCTGTACATCTTAAAGCTTCGCTTAATTTGGAATAAGGGTCGATTGAGTTTTTTATTTTGACCTACAATCTCTTTAAGATGTCTACCAAGGTACTATTATACCGCAGGTGCTATAAAGCTTGTGATATGAATTTTTAATAGTAGAGAGTAACCCGAGTATGAATGCGACAATCGACTCAAATTACGTCTTTTTATCAAGATAACTTTACATAATGTATTCTAATATTTGTGGTTTAACGAGGCTTTCGCAGCTGTCTGTAGAGGTGGTACACTGAGAGCCCCTTTGAAATGTTCAAATGATTGCAAAATCGAGTGGCGGCATAGCCCTTAACGACAAAGTTTCTCGAGCGCCAACACTTTTAGATCTTCGTGCTGCGTGAGATGATTCGCGCGACGGAGGGGCGGCTGGAAGCGGGCAACGCGACCCGGGCGGTGGGAAACACGACAGCCGGCGAGGCGCGGCCCGTCGACGAGGTCGTCGTCTTCAGCCACACGGGCCTTCTGCTGCTGATCGAGCTGACCTCGCAGTTCCTCATCGCCTGGAGCTCCTCGCTGAACCTCCGGTAAGTCGTCCGCGGCGCCCGACACCTCGGCGCCACGCAGCCCAAGCTAACCTTGATAACCGGGGGTCTGTCTGTCTGTTTCCGGAGGACGGCGTGCCGGCTGCGCTCCGCCTGCCTCGCGGTCTCCTACAAGAAGCTGCTGCGCTCCTCACTGAGGTGCTCCACCGGGGCTCAGCAGGTACAACTCCATTGTGCGGCTCGGCGCGCGGCCTTGGCCTCGCCTCACACGCAATCACAGTCACATTACCGATACTGCGCGCTTGCCCTCGTTCGCGCGTAATCACACGCGGCCCAAAGGCTCGTCCGCGCGCTTCCACTGATTGCCGCGCTCCTGCGCACCCGCGGACTCGACTAATTCTTACCGGTTTATTATTGCTTTCCTGAGACTGATTTATCTGCGGACGCATCGCGGGAGCATCGCCGAGCCGTGTTATCTTAGGCGATGCGCGACGATGATGATGTGTCTTAATAGCCGATCGCGCGTTTACCTCGCTCCGCGAGATTAATTAGCTAATCGTTATTAAACCCGCCTACTGAATATTGAGCAGACGGAGGTGGGCTCAAGTAGAAACACACCGTACCGTCAGCCGCGTTCGGCTTTAAAGGTGTCGGAAAACTTTTACCTTCGACTTAACGATCGCATTTACATACTCTTTACGATTCTAAACAGGCGATAAAATCCCAGCATCTTAAGCAGACTGTTAATAATCTAATAATTGATTCGTCCGAAAGAGCTTCTTTGGGATTTCTCTGACAAAGCCAGGCTGTACGACAACCGGAACTACGCGTGCGGACCCTATTTCGAGACATACACAACACATAGTACATGCCATACAGCTTCATGAAGAATAGTTGGGCGCTGCGAATGATCGGACAGGAGGAATCTGGCCTTTGCTGTTTCAGACCCTCACGTACTTTGTTCCAGACAGCGAGATCCTACAGGAGCTGGTGGGCGTGGGGCCGCTGCTCCTGGGCGGGCCGACGGTCCTCCTTCTCATCGGCTGCTTCAGCTGGTTGGCCCTTGGCGGCTGGGCCCTTGCTAGCATCCTCGTCGTCCTTCTTCTCTACTTGCTCCTCGTAAGCCTCCCCGTGCAACTTTCTCGTCGCGCTAGATCTACCCCTTTCGCTTGCGTTGTACATCCTAATTGACTCCGCGCGAACACTTGCACTTTCTCTTTGAAACGCAAGAAAGCTCCTAATCTGTAATGCAGGTCACCGCGGCCTGTTTCACCAAGACATATGCTGCGAGGGCCATCGAATACTCTTTGAAGAGGATTAGCCTCGTCGAAGAATTCGTCAATAACATCCAGCTAGCCAAAGTCACCCTCTGGGATCGTCACTTCCAAGATAGGATCAAGGGTATGGCGCACCCCCGAGCCGGGGTTAAGGATACTCGGGTCGCATGACTCTACCAGCTATTTTTAGAATAGCTGGGGCGAGCTATTGCATGCTAGGTCTTAATCCATTAAGCTCCATCCCATGATTTTTGTCATTTCCTTTTCAAATCGCGACTTGCAAATGCATGAGCTTTTGCCCAGTTTATAACCGCTGGAATTTATCTTTCAATCAGATCTTACGCTTCCACTCACAATTATTATGGCAGCAATTTTTTATCGCATCGTACTGCAGTTAATTAATTTTATTTATATAAGGCTGATCCATTACGATTAATACACAAGCTGGAATTACACTGCACTTGATTTTATACCAGTGGAATATAAACTATGTAACATAAATTTTACTAAGATAAGTCAAAAACATTATGTTCTTTAGGTGTTCGAAGTCGTGAACTTGCGGAAATGCAATTCGGCGGATTCAGTGAAGGCTGCGGACTGTCACTGGTTCACATTATACCAGTCATTGCCGTTGCCATGATTACTCTGGCAACGTTTTATTCGGGCGATAAGCTCATTTCCTTCTCACAGGTATGTAAAAAATAAAAGATAAACATTTCACAATTACAAATCAATACTTTATTTCATCATAAAAAGTTCGTAAATTACAAAATATGTTCCAAGAAAAATAAGTTAATATGTATATATTGATGGTATAATGTCTTTTTCGGATTTTTTGATGCGAGAACATTCTTAAGCGCCACTCTATAAACAAAATTTCATCGTCAGTTGCTCAAGGATACACACAACAATGATTTGTTGTTTGTTTAGTACGTACCCGTCTTGGTTCTATTCCTGGTGAATCTTAAACACTGTATTCGAACTAGTTGGATGGCTCTCAGCAGCATATCAAGAGGCTTAGCTTTTCTCAATAAACTGAAGGTGCGAATGCTGTTTCCACTTCACGGCAAAATATTTATCTATTTTTGAATTGTATTGATAAAAGTACAACAGCGATAAGCTGGATTGTACTTCTTCGAATCTGTTTAATTTTTCACCAAAATGGCACTTTAAGTAAAAACTGTTTTCAGTCGATTTTAATTCTGCAAGAGGCCGACCGTTTTCTTGACAAGCCTATAGACCGCAATTTCGCTATTATCATTCGCAACGGACATTTCACCTGGTCGAAGAGCAAGCAGAAAAGTTCAAAGAGCGCCAAGCGCTCATCGCGGTAATAAATTATACTAATTATGTTTTTTATATATCGATTTACACGTGCAGCTATTATTTTTATTTTGGTTTCCGATTCAGATTTTATGTGGATAACCACGAAGGCAGTTCGGTAGAATTCAATTTTTCAACTTCCTTAGTCACCACCTTGTCAGAGATCGAATTTTATGTGCCCAAGGTGAGTGATTAACGCTCATAATGATTTTTACGAGGAGCAGTTCGTCTTGTCATTCGATGCGAGTGGAAAAAACTCACTTTTCAAATAAAGCACGAGAAATTTAACATTGCGTTGCAGGGAAAACTGGTTGGGATCTACGGCCTGGAGGACTCGGGTAAGACGTCCTTCCTTCTGAGCATTCTGGGACATCTGCAATGCCTCGGCGGTAGCATCGCCATCGATGGCAGCTGTTCCTACTTGCCAACTGAGCCCTGGCTTTCGGACAGCACCGTCAAGGACAATGTCCTCTTCGGCGAGAAGTACGACTCGACGAGGTACGTATACACGTCCCGCAAATGCATGACCGAGCTCTGACCCTTTGTCTGGCAGGTACTACCAGGTACTGCGTAGCTCTCAGCTCAACGGCGAAATTGCGAGGCTACCTGAGTTAGACGACACGGAGATAGCGGCTGCCGATTTAAACACCGTACAGCGCCAAAAGATCGGCTTCGCCCGCGTGGTCTATGCCCAGCGTGATATCAGCCTCATGGATGAACCCCTCGCCGACCTAGGGCCCAGGGACCGCGCCGACATCTTCGAGAGCTGCGTTCTTCAACAGTTGGCCGCTAAGACTATCGTCGTCGCTAGCTGCAGGACCGAGGTAGGCTCCACGGACGCCCGGTATCGGTGCATCATTTCACATATGCTATACATATTTCGTGTGATAGATTCTCAGCCGTTGCCATATGATCTACGTGATGAAAGAGGGCAAGATCCTCGAGAGCGGCTGCCACGAAGATCTCATACAGTCCAATCACCAGTACGCCAGGTTGACCAGGTACCAGGCCAAGATGCCCAATCAAAAAACCTTCAAGTGAGTCGTACGCGTTACTCTATATCTCAGACTCTTTGCACCTAACGCTTGTTTGCTCTGCCAAAGGAGTGGAGAGCTGTTGAGTTCCTCGCCCTCAAGGCTGACGCCCTCATCTCCAAAGGACTTTGTCTCGAGCACCACTACGTCCTTCGACAGCATCGACAATAATAATGTAGGTAACTCATACTTGACATTGGTTTCGGGGTGTTGTCACGCTGACTTTTTGTCAGGAGGACTCGCGGCCATTATACGGTAGGTACGACTTCCTAGAGATGCGGGGCATTGGCGCGAGCAGACCCAGCTCGGGAGCGGCTGTCTACCTCAGCTATACGGGTGGCTGGTCCATCTGCATCCTGCTCTGCTTCCTCTCTGCTCTCTATGCTATCTGCATCTCCATCGCGCCTCTATGCATCGCGCACGTTGCACAGGTTCGTTTCATTTCAATAATAGTTTTGTATATAAGATTTAAATTTTTTAATCAAAGATGATACTATGCATTTAGACTCGGAATGTTTTTAAAACTATAATATAACAAGGGAATTGCAATATCATCTTCTTTTTTTCATTGCATTCTTTTTCTTATCAAACCTGCCAATTATTATAAAAAAGTAAAACTATTATATGATATCTGGTTTCAGAAACTTTTTCATTCTTTAAACTTTCAATATTGTACAATTATATAGAATATTCAAAAGAATATTGAATAAATGTCATTAATAGTGGAATTTTTAAACTTGTCTTGTTTAATATTCTATAATGGAGCGGCATATATTCATGAAGTCTTTATATAAATGTTTTTTTTATTATAATTATCGAAATACTAAGCAGTTGAGATTCCATAATATTAGTTTTATTTTCAGCAAAATTTAAACGACATGAAAATGGCGCTAGGTATTCTTGCTACACTTATTGGTTTTCTCATAGTTTGTGGGGTAACTTTGACTATCGCTTATAACAAGGTATCTTGTTTATAACATAAATATAAAGATTATTATTTTACTTTGATCCAAGTGGTTGTTTATGCATTGACATTGCCATTGCAGACTATTTTTCTGGTAGCGACAAAACTACATGACTATTGGATAGAGAACTTGAGCGCAGCGCAAATCTCACTGTTTAGCACTACAACGATTTCGCTTCTCCTAAACATTTGCAGTCTCAATTTACAAGAAGGTAAGCTTTGTGAGTCACTGTTCGATTATACTCATAAATATCTCGTTTCAATCAAAACTTGCACTTTTTTAGTTGATTCTGTTCTACCCAGATCGATTATAACAGTCTTAGTGAATGTGGGAATTAGTTTTGTCAGTTTAATCATTTTGGGCACATTTTCTCCCTGGCTAATCTTGCCAATTTTGGCATTTGTCATCGTGTCCATCTCGTTTAGTCTTTACGTAAGGTGAGCATTTCCTTCAATAGCGTAAACTAATTTTTTAGCTAAATTTAAATTTGATTTAACCTAGTTTTTTATCAAAATGGTAAAGTCCATTTGAAGTCTGGATTCTCTAACGTGTTTCCTCGGTTTCAGAGGAGCTGTTTTGAGCCTTCATGAGTTGAAGGTGAGTTCTGCGACATTGGTGTTGAACCACATTGGGAATACAGTCCATGGCCGCGCCACTATTCAGGCCTTTTCCAAAGAAAAAGAATTTGCTAAAAAGTACGAGAAATAAACAATAAAGGCTTTTTCACTTTGCTATTACCTAATTTAAATACTCATGTTAAACGATTGACACTTTTACATAATTCCATATATTATAGGTATTACAAGCTTTTCAATGAGAATTCAACCTACGACTTCATGTTGTATGCAACAAGATTATGGCTTGATTTTAGATTAAAGTTACTATCAGGTGCGTTGCGTAAAATTTTTAATTTTTAACAAACTTTTGTAAAATAAAGATAATTATAAACACAAGCGTTTTAACGGTTTGTTCTAGTTCTAGTCCTAAGTGCCGTGATCTTCATGAGTGAATTGCTGTACAGCGGTACGCACAGCTTGCCGCATCTTAGCCTGACTTATATCTGCACGATGCAATTAACATTCAGTGTTCTGCACACAATCGGAGCCATTAACAACGTTTACACGAACCTTATGGCACTTAACAACGTCGATCACTACATGAAGGTCTCTTTAAGCACGATTTTACACAACATGTACTTTTAATGGAATGCAACAAAATTATTATTGCAGTATAATAACTGTTTTTTATTTGTACAAATTGCGTTTTGAAAACACAAGTTCCACTGCGAGTTTTAGTATTTGCTATCCATTAGAAGAGACATGTCGATAAAGAAAAAAGAAATTATATATATACTATAAAATGGTACTATTATATGATCGTAGTAATTTGTTTTTAATTTTATATATGTAATTGCGAGGGAGTAGAATTAAAATTTAAAATCCAAGAATATTTAAATTAAAAAAAACATATTTTATATCATAGCAGAAAATACTCATGATATATTTACGATTGTTTGTAGACTATACCAAAAGAAAGGGAAGGAACTACTAGGCTGTCAAGTATGTGGCCTACTGACGGTAGTATAGAATTTCGCAATGTTTCGTTGTTCGACAGAGAAGAATCGAGCAGAAAACCACTAAGCTTTAGTATATCATCCGGTGACAAAATTGGTACGTAGGATAAAATGATTATATTTAATTTTAATAAAATTATTTTAATTAGTCATTTTAACTTTAGCTTTATACAGAATATGATACTTACATTAATTATTATTTGAAAATTATTATCAATCAAAATTTTTTTTAATTTGTTACATGTGGATATGTTGAATCTATGAAATACATGACTTTTGGACGCAAAGAAAATTTTATTTTTTATTCAGTTAAAAATCAAGTTTTATAAATTATCACATTTTCTCTCCTCGCTATCGCAATATAAATGTTTGCGTTCCCACAGTTGTCGTCTCATCGCAGCAGGACGTAAAAACGGCCTTCGTTTCGGTGCTCTTCCGATTCATAGAGTTACCGGCCGGCGAGATTTTCATCAGCGGTACAAGTATATCGCAAGTACCCTTAGAAACACTCAGATGCGGCGTATGTTTTGTACCCGGAGATCCACCGCTTTTCAACGGAACAATCAGGTGCGTTAGTAAAAAACTGCTGTAGTTACGTAGTTAAAATTTTTTTTAACATATACTGTATTCTCTCACAAGCAAGTGCTGAATTGTTAACAATAAAAAATGCTATTATAATGTTACAGGTACAATTTAGATCCTACGGAAAGTATGACCGATCAATGCCTCATGAAAGTTTTGCAAAGAGTTTACTTATGGGAAAAAATTTCAAGATTGCCCGATAAGCTAGTCAGCGATTCTTGCCACCTTTTCACCGTCTACGAGAAAGCTTTGATATTCCTCGCTCGAGCATTACTCAATGAGCGAACAAAGGTGGGAATTGCGATATGATGATAACACTTTATCATACAATCACGGCCTCTTAAAAAATTTTTTAGTAAAACTTAATAAGCCATTACTGATTTGAAAAAATTGTATTTTTATCTAAAAAAATATTAAAAATAATCATAATAATATAAAAATGAAAGCGAATTTTTAACTACTACTAGATTATCATAATGGAAGAACCGGAGGTAGATATCCCAGACGACCGGAGTGGCATTGTGGACATCGTTCTTGGTGATGTTTTCACCAATTACACTGTGATAAGGCTCTCTAGTCATAAAACTCGTTCGTGCCACAAGTTTTTGATTCTTGACGATGAGGTGGGTAAAATATGGATCTTATAAACAATGTTATGCATAGGTAATAATTTCATAAAACGCGACACTAATTTTCTTCTTGATAAAAGATTCAACTGATAAAAGATAGCAATGGGTCTTCTGACCTTTTTGACTAATTGTCTATACACTGTTTCTAAGATGTATTCTTTTTCAAATCGTACTGTTTGTTCTTTCAGGTCGAGGACAATAATTCAGATCGTGGCTCATCAACCTTATCACAACTCACGACCACTACTGAAGTCTATGCTGCGTTACCTGTAAATGTTCTCATCACAAACTGCAATTCTGAACTGACGTGAAGAATTTTATTTTATAATTTCGGCAACAGTATGCATGAGGATGAAATATAAACAAAAAATCTCTTTCAATGTGATGCAAAGACATTCCAGACATTACCTTTTATTCAGAAATATCTATTAAACATTATTATGGTTTCGAATGCTTTTTATTATAAGTGTATAAACAAGTGCTACTGCCATATACAAACAACAGATTTGAACTTTCATCTTTGCTGTACAAAGCTCATTTGATAAAAATATACATGGAAGATAAATGATTGTAGCTTCGGAATGCGATAGAAGATATGATAAGTTTTGACGTTGTTTAGTTGAGAATAAATACTAACTGTTCGTTTTTAATACTACATTTGTATATAACTGTTTGTCTTGCGAGAAAAATAGTCAACATAGAATATGTTACATGTTGAATCTTTATAAAATATAATTATTCTTATACGTATAACAAGTAATTCTGTAACCATAAATCCGCTAGTCAAAAAAATGTTTTCGAGTTTAAATTAGATAACTCTATTCGTATAGATACCGTTAATGGAAGAAACTACCTACTAGAAGGATCTGTATAAATTTTACATATACAAACCCAATGATATCAAGATAATTGTACCTAAAGACCCTCCAATCTTAAGATTATAATCTTGTCTTAATCTGCTCATTAGAATCAGATAACGTTTTGTGCACTCAGCCTCTTGCTACACGTCAAGAAAAATGAGCGCGTACACTCCTCGGTCAGATTTGTTTGACCTCACCACTGCAGTGTGGGCAGCAGGCCATAGTCGACATTCCTGGACTTACATTCGATGGTATGAACATGCGACCGCCTACGGCGACGGCAGCCCCCATTACCGCACTGCACGCGGCATCTTGTCTGCCTGACATCAGAAAATTCGGGCTCATCAGCAGCTACCAAATAAATATACAAATAAAATAATTTTATGTTTGACAATGAATACATATGTAACATTAATGCGTGAATTTAGGATTAAAATACAGAAAGAATATATTATAAATATTACATGTTTAAATTCATGTTAATCATGTTCCAATTTTTTTTATTGATCCTTAACTTAGAGTAATAAAAGAAAAAAATAACTCATACCTGTTCAGCATTCTTTTCAGCTGTAGTTTTCATTTCAAGACCAGTTACATTAATTTCCTTGCAAAGATCTATTCTATTTGTGCCACCAAGCAACTGACTTTTAAGAATTTCAGCTAACTGAGCACAGCCTTCAGAAAGGTCAGTTACATTTGTGCTTGGGAGTTCGAGCCTTTGTATTGCTTGAGAAACAAAATTGTCTCTGATGAGATTCAATGCTCTGAAAAGCAATTTTTAATATGTAATTATTGTTATAAGTTGCATGTTGTGTGATTAAGTCTGAAATTTTTTTCCATCTTACCGGTATGTTTTCAAATTAGTATCTCTCACTTTGCTATGCTCTTCTAATAGCCGTTTTGTAATCTCTTGAAGATCTGTGGTTCTTTGACATAATGCTGCTTTCCATTTGGCAAGCTCTTCCACCATTAAACTAGAATATTTAAATATTACTTTAAAATTTATAAATGTTTCATTTCAAGTTTATATTAAAAGATTACATCTCATGTAGTATTTGTATACTTATTTTTAATTTAAATGAAAAAGATACTCATAAAATTTATAATTGAAAGTTTAGAAATATAATTTGTACCTGCTTGCTAAAAATTTACTTCTCCATACTTCGCATTGCCCTGCCAACCATTCGGTTTGTTCTTGATGTGTATTAAGGTTTTGAGCTGAATTTAAAAGAGCTCGGGCCAATTGCAATTTATCTTCAGTAAGTAAATGGACCTTTGTTTCTAAGTCTTCACCTACTGCTGCCACTAATAAATTTTTCAACTCACCATTTACCTAAGTAAAAGAAATATTAATTTTTTTAAATCATAATTTGTGTTCATAATTTATAAAAAAGCAAATTTTAATGTATACCTGAGCTTGAAATTTCAGTTGATTCTCTAATTGACTATTTTCTTCTTTGAGCCTCTGAATTTCTGTATCATATTGTTTCTTCATAATATCTTTCTCATTTTCAGGAGTTACTTTATTGTCAGTTTTTTGATTATCCTTTTTAATTTCCTCAGTCTTTAAATTAGCCAATTGTGTTACCATTACATTAATATCTAAATTATTTTTGGATAATTTTTTCTTTTTCTTTTCAAAGGGTACAATTGGATTAACAGCAGCTTTATAAGGCTCATATGGAACAAATTTAGGTTCCTTTGATTTTAAGGAACGAATAACATGCTTTTCACTTTTTATGTGATTTATTGTCTTAGGTACTAGATTTACTATTTGACCAACTGGTGTAACAGGAGGAGTTGAATTTTGATGCTTTAAATTTGTTGGGTGATAAATCAAAGCCTCTCCCAATCTAACTTTAATTGGCTTCTCTACAAGCTCATCAGATTTTTTCACAGAATTGTTTTCCATTCCATCACCTTGTGTTCTTCTTGGACAAGACATTGTTTGAACATCTAAAATTTAAAAGAAGCTAATTAATGCATATCGAATCTATAACTAATTATTTTCCACATTACTTAACCATACAGTAAAGTTTATATTAATAACTATTTGATAATTTTTATAAATAGATACTTAAATTAAAAAGTGATTTATAGAAATAATACCTATTGCTGGCCCTGTAACGCTGCGAATACTACTTTTTCTAGAGCAAGTAAAAGTTGCTATCTCCTTACTCATATTTTAAATGATTAAAAAAATGATATTATAAAATTGCAATAAACTTAAAAATACTGCTAATTTATAGGCTAAAAAGCTTTCAAACGCGTTTTTTAATGTATAAGTAATAGCTACTATTCAATTACGTGGCAGTAATTGTCGAAAAATAAACACTGAACAGTCGACAAACGACCAATCCACCTGTCACGGAATAACTATAAATGTTACGAAATTGCATTTTATACGCACATATGTATACGCACTTGTATATAGAACATAAGGCCTGTCATTTGTCACAAAAATCAGCTGTTTCCCTTACCATATCTCGTTTTCTTCGTGCACCGCCCTCTATTGTGTGTTTCCGAAAATCACTAATGCAAACAAATATATAACTTTATAACTATATTTTGTTTATATCGGTGTAATTCCAATAACAATATCACCGATTAATTGAATTTGTGGATTTGATAACAGTGTTTAAAACTTCCCTGTATTACTTCTATTAAATTTAAAAGCTGGGTAAAAGCGTTTGAATGTATAGTTACTAAATGCAGTTGTTTTTTTCAATTTGAATCGTATTATAACTTTATTCTTGAACAAGTTCATTTTTTAATAGTATTTAATTAGCTTTAAAACAGTTTCATTAATTTTGATATTGTTTTGTTTTTAATTTTTAAAAACATCAATAGATCTATTCTTCATATACAAAAAAAATAAAAATTAGGGTAATTGAAGAAACAAATATTCGAGAATGGAAAGAAGATGCAGGTTCGTAATTCTAAATAAAATTAATGTAACTAAAAAAAACTCTTCTGATATAAAGACAACAATAAAAACAATAAATGAAATGGAAAGAATTAAGTCTGCGTCTATAGTACATGCCGAGTGCACGTGCAAATTTTGATTGCTTCAGAACTATGCAACTAGACAAAATCTACTGTATCATCATGAAGAAGCAACATGTATATACGTGCATAAATGCATCAAAGCCCTTTTTACACCAATATTGAAAACTATGAAAACTAAATCAAATTTTGATTTTTGTGCGTATATATACATATATTAAAATTGTGAATTTAAAAGTTATGTTAATATTCTTATTTGTATCTCGATTTGTAGTAGATGTTAAATTATCGTGTGCGTCGAATGAACTGCACATTATTGCTTGGCCGTTGCTTAAATGATCAAATACAATCGTATTTAAAAAATATAAAAATATGCTATTACTATTAATTAACTAAAAAGTTGATTCGATTAATAAATTAGTCTCGTAAAACTTAACAAATTTATATTTTCGATCAAGAAAGTTTTGAGCAGAATACAAATGCAGTGTAGAAATTTTGAAACAGCCATGCATATGCGATTCTGCAATGCACTCAGAAATAATCGGAAGTGTAAAAGGGTCGTCTAGTCATTTAGAATTCGAGGGAAAAAGAATAGGGTGCGGAGGCATGTAGGGGCCGTTGGGGGCCGCGGGGGTATAGTCGGAGGGACAGCCGACAGGCGGCACTCTCACGCGCAACCAGTAGACCCTACTTCAAGGAAAAAAGACAGCTCTGCCCTCGGAGCAGCTCGCAGCTCTGGGCGTATATAGCTTACAGCGTTCACCAGATCGCACAGGAGTGAGCCCTGGAAGAGAGGAATAAGCGGCGGTGGGCAGCAGCAGCACGAAGCGAGGGCTGCGTGCCTGTTTGTACATCGAGAGCGTTTTTTCCCCCGATGGCGTCCAACGTGCTCGGCTTTGGTGGTTCTACCCTGTCGAGATACGGCCGCGAGATCACCGGGGCCTTGTGACCAGATGAAGATGAAACGCTCCAAGCTCGACGTCATCAACGCGACCGTCGAATCCTACCTCAAGCGTCGGCGTTACCAGGTCAGAGCCCTTACATTAACCAGCTGAAACCTGCTTGCCCGTGAGACTCGCTCGTCGGCTGCGCTCACGCCTGTATATTTGCTCCGCGGTCCTTAGACACCGCGCGTGCAACATAACCTTACACGTTGTTTACCCCTCGCAGTCGTTTCTGGCCGGTTTTCTGAATGATAATCGAACCCAAGCAGGCTTTTACTCTCTCCGAAACTCACAATATTCTGTTATCTCGAGGGGCTTGCAATCGCTTTCCATGATTATTTTATTCTCGCTCGCTTACTCATTTGCTTCTTATGCATTTCTTTCATTTATAGTTTTTCAATTTACTTTTGGAGCTGCATTTTTTAGCTTCGTAGAACTTATTTAAGTATTTTTCTTTATATAGTTTCTAAAATATAGTTTCACGCAATTTCTGTACCATGCCTTATTTAAAAAATGAATTTTTAATGATAAATTTATCATTAGTAATAAAAACATTTTTACTGTCAAACAAGTTGTAGTTTTAATTTTTATGTTATTAATAAAGAACTAATTTTTTTATTTTACATAATGCATTTGCATTATACCGTTAATTTTAAGGTTATTGTAAGATTTATGGCCAGTACTTGAAATTCTTATTTTTGAATAATAATAATAATTTTATAATAACAGGACATAGATTTATTCAAGAAACCTGAAAGAGCTAGTTGCCGTAGTAGTGAGGAGATGACGTTGAGCGTAACAGCTGAGTGTGGAACTTCCAGAGATAATTCTATAGTTTTCAGTGCAATTTCAAATGATGTTGTTGCAGCTGATCAAGCTTATCAAAAGTAAGAAGCTTTGCTTTTTTACATTACTTTTTGAATTCATGTTATCGATTAAAAATTATCATTAAATACTTAAATTTTAACAGACTCAGGCACTGCATTAATGGTTTAGTAAATGAAAAGATTAAAATAGAATTAAAGGGTATCCTGTACCCTGTATTCTGTCATCTTTATCTGGAAATGCTTCATGCTGGCAATCGACAAGCTGCTGTGCAGTTTATGAAAAATCATCAAGCAGATTTTACTTCGGAAACTGAGAGAGACTTCTTAGAAGAACTTTCCAGTGTATTTTCTATACAGGATATTGAACTTCGACCATTTGTCAATGCCTTCAGGACCCGAAAGTACAAAGTTGATTTGTCTGACGAAGCACATATTATTCTGCAAAAATTTTTGACTAAACATGGTCATGTTATTCTTATGCAGGTAACATAAAAACAATATATATAAAAATATTAAAAGAATATTATTTTTTATTAATAATACATTTTTTACAGGTAATAAACACGCATGTGACAGTTATTAAAAATTTGTCACACCTTTATTCAATGGTTGATGAAAATGAAGATGAAACTGATAAAAGAAGTGAGGTAACTGTTAATGGACATGTTGAGCAACCATGTGGAACTGGTGTAGATCGCGAAATGCGTGAACTACAAGAAGCTATTCGATTGATGCGAAACAGCTCTCATCAACCACTTAGGATATTCACCATTAACAATGCTATAGAAAAGTAATTAAAATAGCTAAATTACCCACGATAATCTTTAATAATCAAATGTATCTTAATAGTATTCTTTAAAATGCATGAAATATTAATCTATTAATCATAAACTTATTGATTAAATTTTTTGTTAGTAAGTAGAATGAATCTTGATATAATGTTATTAATATAAAACATAACTTTTTTAAAGTGCAAGTTGCAGCATCATTACACCAAATATGGATAAATTAGCTGCAGGCTTTAGTACAGCAGAAATCAGACTTTGGGGAATCGGTGAAACAGTGCTTACAAGGCCTAGGTTCAGAAATCCCAGCATTACTTTAGCCTGTGAGCCATCACCTAGCATTGAAGTTTTACATGAAGATGAAATGTAAGCACAGCTTCTAGCAAACTATCACTTTTAATTTATATTTAACTCACACAAAATTCATCATTTGACAGAGATGAAGCCGGTGCAGTAGTACTCAGAGGTCATTCGGATGTCATTCACGACATGAGATATATTCCAGATCCTGAAGTTCTTCTCTCAGTATCTAGTGACAAGGATATGAGAGCTTGGAGGCTTAATGATTTTACATGTGCTGCTGTTTACAGGTGACAGTTTATAATAACTTCATATTTTATATTTATTTAAAAAATTATAATTTTTCTAGTAAGCATAATTTGTTGAATCTTACTAATGAATTTTTGAACCATTATTATTTCAGAGGTCATAACTATCCCATATGGTGTATGGATACCAGTGTATTTAATTTGTATATAGCTACTGGTTCTCATGATAGAACAGCTAAACTATGGTCTTTAGATAGAACTTTTCCACTTAGGATATATGCTGGTCATTTTTTGGACGTAAATGTAAATATCAAAATAATTAAATTAGAGAATCCTGTATTATGTAGATCATAAATAAATTAATATTTTTAAATAATTTTAGTGTATCAGGTTTCACCCTAATAGTCAATACTTGGCAACTGGATCCTCAGATAAGACTGTCAGACTCTGGAGCAAGGATGACGGTAATCTAATGAGGGTATATGTTGGTGCTCAATCAACTATTTTCAGTCTTGCCTTTAGTCCAGATGGAAAATACTTGGCTTCAGCTGGTAAGTAACGTATTGTCTTAAAAATATTTTATAATTATTTTTAATATTTTAGAAAGTGGCAAAATTAAATTAAATTTATTAAACTTGAATTACTATTATAACTGAATTTAAATCTTCAATTTTTTTAGGTGATGATAAAACTATATCAATATGGGATTTAGCAACAAATAATGTGCTTACAGAGCTAAAAGGTCACCAGGACTCAGTGATGAATTTAGACTGGAGCTCTGATGGTGAATTTATAGCTAGCTCTAGTTTAGATGGGATGGTACATCTATGGTCTACACAAGAATGCATCAAACTGGGAAACAAGTAAGGTCTTTTGCATGTAGTAAGTAAGGTAAATGCATGTCATTAATGGGAAAATAATAATTCATTTCAGTGGTTCATCTAATTCCTCATCCATTGCCAACCCTCAAACATATTCAACAAATTGTTCGAGTATATTGTCACTACGGTACTACAACAAAAACAGTTCTTTAGTTTGTATTGGCACAACATAATTTTTGTACCAATATCAACAGTAATATGAAAGCCGATAAAAGAATTGAAAAAGCCATGTACCCTTTCTTCGATTGAGAGTCTAGTGGTTATTCTACAATTCTGTCGAACCTATGGTCCCATGGTGGCTGTGAAAAAAAAACTCTTAGTATTCTCATCTTAAACTGTATCTTCGTCTAAAAGAAAGTGTAAATAATCCAATTTAGGAGTGCATGTGTAAAGAGAAAAAAACAAACTGAAGTATGGAAAATCTCACAGTTCTGAAAATGTTTTTTCCTTATTCTTAATAAGCAATGAAAAAAAATTGTTTATAGTATAAGTAAAGATGTGCGAAAAAAACAATGTCTTTGCTGGTACGCGAATTTTTGACAACTACGATACACGCGTAACAAAGTCATCAAGTATTTTAAGCAATTTTTTAAATAAAATAAATTGATAAATTATTTTTAAAAAATAGTTCCGTAATGAATTTTTATTTTTCTAGTTACCTGAAAGTTATAGATCTTTCCTTTGCCAGATATGTAATTTTTTAATGAATTCATTAAGAGACATTGATTTTTTTAACTTAATTGATCTAGTATTATATACCATGGTAAGGAAGTATTGCATCAATACACCTCGGTTTTTGTAATTACTTGACTAGGAAACTTGTAAAATGCATAGCGATATTATTCGATATACATAATATTTTGGGTCTGCACCATTAAATTTTCTACACAAATTCCAAAGATATACTTTTACAGAATTCATGTTCATCATTTTTCTTTATAAAACGTTTAGCCGTTTCGTTATAATTATTATTATTTATATTTATTATGTTGCCACTCTCAAGAGTTTTCATAACAAATCTTTATACTAAAAGAATTAATTTATTTCCTGTAATTATTCTGTATTCAAAGATTTGTAGAATACTCATTGAATAATAAAACTGAAAAATAATAGCTGATTTATATTTTATATTTTAACGAATTGCAAAATAGACTGTTTTTATTTTAAACCGAATATACCCAAAATTGATTTAAATAGAAAAAACATAATTTTATTTTTTTTGTTGATTTATTTAAGAGTATATTTAAATGCGTGAAAGTCAAAAATATAAAAAAATTGATACAGGATTTGGAATTCATTAACTCATAAAATTAATTATACAAGTACAATTTTTAACATAAATCTCAATAATTCCAGCAAAAAACGTTATGTTTTTAGAAAATATTAAGATTGATATACGTAAATTATCAAAAATTGTTCATGTATTCTTTGCACAAAGTATTCTGTTTTAATGAACCTGATAAGAATCGGAAATTTCAAAAGTAAAAAAATACAAGTACATTATTTTTGTTCCAGACATGTTTCATTACTGTATGAAGTAATTTTTTTGAGGATCGTGAAGTAAAATTTTCCTAGTAATTATCAATTTATTTAAATAATACGTTGCATTCACTTGATAATCAAGAAAATTGTTAAATGTATAATAATCTTTGAATTCAATTTTATGTTTTAATATATCTCTAAAGATATATTAACTTTAAACTACTTCATTAAAGCAGTATTTTCTTTTAAGTGAATTTTAATTTAGATAAATTTTACGTAAACCTTGTGAAAAAGACAATATTAATTCATTGAAATTATCATTTTGACAAGTTGAGCTTCCAATATTCATACTGCTTAACGTATTGCAACATGCTCAACAATCTATGAAACTGAGTTGATGTAATTGCAGGTAGATCCATGTAAATACTGATGTATTTAGCAATATGGGATTGTTGATAAGATTAATAAGTTTTTTTTAATTAAGTAATTAAAATTAAATTAATGAATAAGGTACTTTTACACAAAAAGGCAATGATCAAAAGAGTATTTTCCTATAATTGTTATATAATCTCAAAGCAAAATAAAAAAGCTAAGTTTTTAAATATTTTTATTTATTAATTTTAATTTTGCATGTCGAGAACAGTTTTTGATTGATTGTATTTACTAAAAATAATATCATTACATTATGCTTTTAAAAACATACGTGAATGTTTAATGACTGATATCATTTTATATTTTTAACGAAAATGTAATTTAAACAAGAATGAAATAAATATGAGAAAATTTTATTTAATACTATATTTTTAATTAAAAAGAAATGGTAAAAAATATTTTATGTGGACTGCTTTTTCCTTTACAAAAGCAAGAATAAATTTTTGTTTTATAGAACAAATGATTTAAGCAATAATATTATGATATTAGTGAATTCATGACAAATTACAAAATTAAAATACTATCTTAAAAGACCATCTTTTATTTTGTTTTAAGAAATTGGTTTTAAACAGATTATTTTACAATTTTTTTTGTAAAATCCATTCTTTAGTTTACATTTCTTGAAAAAATTCAGTGTTGAAAGATTTCAAGTCTATCCTCTACATCTCGTATAAAAAGTGTTATGTAATCAAAGTGTTATAAATAAAATTGATCAGTATGCATACATAGATTTTTGAAACACGGTTAAAATTTTTGACGATTTGTCCTTTATAAAAAATATAACTAATAAGTTTTAATCTCAATACTTGTAACAAATAACAGTGGAACTTTTGTCAGTATTATGACAAATATTTAAAATATTGTTACAAAAATAATACAATGTTCACAAAAACTGAAGTAAAACTTTAAAAATTCAGTTTTGTTATAAAAAATCTTTTTTGCAAAGCACAGATGAATTATAATTTTGAATTATAAGCAGCTTCAAATATTTCTGTGAAAAAGATTTTGAAAATAACACATACAGCAAAGTATATTATAAGAACTTTAATTTTGTCAAATTTCAGTTTAAATACATTATATACAATTTAATGTAACTATTTTAAGCATTTTACTTACTGCAAATTTTTTTGCACTGTTTGAAAATGAATCGTATTATTCTATATTTGTTCTTTATAAAATGTTTGATAAAATAAGAAGAGAAAGAAAATGTAAAATGCAACATATTTTTAAAAGAATAATGACGACGAAAATAATATATATATATATATATATATATATATATATATAGTCAGTATTCCAGACTGCAAATCACATAATGCTTAATTAAAAAAAATTACGGTTCTCTTTATGTCCTTTCTTACTAACATAAATTGTAAATAGCAAAGGTGAACAATCTTACACATAAAATTCCACAGCCTGTAGTATAACATTTTGAGTAATTTTAGAATTGAATAAGTTTAAATTCTTTTAGCGCTTTTTTCTCAAAAGTTCTGTACTACAAGTTATGTTTATTAGCCAAGAATAAACCAATCGCGTGTTATCCTATTCAGGGCTTGCTAATGACATTCTTTTAACAATAAATTATTACAGTATGTAATAAAAAATACATTTATAAATATGTATTTATTCATGGAATCAGTACTGGCTGTTCCAACTATTTTTATGGAGCTGTTGGTATGTAGAATTTTGGTACTATCGTTTGTAACGACCCTTTATTGCTTGGAGTGCTTTCGCCATCAACGGGGCTTTCGCCTTTTTCATCGTAGAAGATGCTAAAAATAAATTTTGATGAATGTTTTTGTTCAAGTTTATAAATAGATATTAATATTCTTTATGTAAATTAGTAATTTGACTTTCATAAATGTAAAACAATATAAAAATTATGTTTACATGATGCATATACTCAAAAGAAAAACTTACAGGAAAGTCTCATTCTAGCGGAGGTCGGTGGCGGCACTGTAATTCTTTCAGCTGGTGGTCCACTAGAGCTGCTGTTACCGCTACTGCTACTACTACTACTAGGTCCAGCTGTGCCAGTAATAATCTTCTTTTTAAGATCTGACGCGTTTGTTGTAGCAAAGGCGGTACCATACTTAGCTTGTTTTCGTAAAACGCTACGAGGCGGCTTAACTACATTATCGACATATGCAAGTTTTGTTGACCTCACCGGTAGTGATTTATCTATAGATTGTTTTATATTGGCCGTCAGAGCTTTTAGTTTAGCTTCTCGTTCATCAAGGCAACGCTGAAGAGACAAGAATGCCATTTAAAAGTAATATTTTTAATTTTATTACTAGGAAAACAACTTAAATGTTTTTATTATTACCATGTACATTTCGCGCCATGATTCCATTTCTTCCCTTTGTTTTGTTCTAAAATCCTTATTACAATGAAACTGCCACAGTGAGTCTGATTCTTCAATCAAATATGGATTGTGGTGCTCCAACATAAATAGCTGATCAGGTGTAGCTCGCTCAAGTACTGGTTTAATTATATAGTAAGGTACACCACCAGTAAATTCGAGTGCTTCAATTAGAATAAAATAAATTATTTTTGATTTAAATTTTTTTATTAAAAACTAATTTCTGTAATGAATCAATGAGTTCTCACCATCAATATTTTCTATTAATACTCGAATACATAACTCATACAAAGTAGGTACATTTGTATAACCAGTCTTATTTCCTGAATAAACTTTAGTCCTACAGAATAATAACAAATATAATCAAATGAACAAATTGCATATATTTACTCCTAAACTGTTATATTAAAATTAGTTTTTAGCAAGTAATTGAAAAAATAAAATGTACAATTTGCGATTTTAAACACATGCAAACTTACCTTTGATTTTTAGCATAAATTACTTGAGACAACATTTGATCTTCGTTTAATCTTCTTTGAGTATGATTTAAATGCGGTAGAGGTTTATAATGTGGACTGGGTTCTGGTAAAGTAGAAGCTAAATCCACTTCTTCATTAATTCGACTCAATGGTTCTAGTTTAAGATTAGGAGATAAGAGAGGTAAAGTCTAAAAATGAAATAATTTGCTTAGTTCAAAATCTTTAAAATATATTTTGTGTAAACATTTACTTACTTCTGGACTATTTGGACATTCATTTTTTATCTTACTTGGTGACGATTTACTGCTGGATGGTGTAGATGTACCTGGATTTGGTTGTTCTACTTTAATGGATTTTGGTAGACTTAAAGAAACATTTTCTTTTTTCTTTTTTATTGGTGGAGGCATTGTGCACATCCCTAAAGCATCTGCAAAACTAGTCCCTGAAAAAATGGTATTAGATTCTATGAAACAGTTCTTTTAATGTTTTAATTTTTTTAAGATAATTTGATTTTTAATCACAATACTTCCTGTTAATAGATAAATTGTTATAAAATTTACCTGAATTACAATCTATTCCTCCATCACCACTAGAACTTTTTTTTACTTTTTTCTTTTCTTTTTGGTCATTACTGTCTTCTTTACTTTTCTTGTGTTCTTTGTGGTCTTTCCGTTCCTTTTGTTCCTTATTATCTTTACATTTGCCTTTATCATCTTTGCTTTTACTTTTATCTTTGTCATCTTTTCGGTTTTTACTTCCTGATTCTTTTAGTTTATCTTTTGCAGATTTATCCTTATCCTTAGAATGATCTTTACTACTAGAGGAACTATGTGAGCTTTTTGACTTGGACGATTCTTTAGAATGATGTTCATCACTTTTCTGTTTTTCGTCTTTTCCTTGCTCATCTACCTTGGAGTTCGAGCGTTTGTCATGTGATTTGGTTTTACTGAAATTTTTGAAGTTTGTATTAAAAATTAAAAATTCTTTACTAATGGCAAATACAGTTTTCATAGAAGAAATCATACCTGTTACTCGAACTGCGATTCTTCTCTTTCGACTTGGTTTTATCACTGTGGCTTGTGCCTTTCAGACTAGACTCTTTATCTCTTGATTGACTATTGGATGAAAGCTTCTTAGCCTTCCTGCAGTATTTGTTCTTTTCATCCTCATCTTCTTCATCATCATCATCCTCTTGTTGTTCTACCTCTTCCTCTGATGATTTCTCATCATATATTACAAAGTTGTTTTCCTCCCTGTAATCTTCGTCTTCTTCTTCATTTTCTGACTTCTTCCTCTTTCTTTCTATTTCTTCATCACTAGAGCTTGAATAATGTTTTCTTTTTTTTTCTTCTAAATGTTTTTTATCTTTACTGGAAGAGGAATGAGAAGGCTCCGCTTTTACTTTGTTCTTTTCTTTTTTCTTATAGTCACTTATTTCTAAATCCTTGGAATGCTTAGATATTTTAGAGGATTCATGATTGTCTTTCGTATTTGTATGCTTATCTTTACTGGATTTTGAGTTACAATCTTGTTTTGAACTTTTATCTTTATTTGATGACCTTGAATGTGAATGCTTTAAGGTGTTACTTGATGGTTTAGTGGCATATTTATTTCTGCAAGCACATCAAAATATAATCATTTTTTAACAAATATATACTTTACATATCTTACATGTTAAATTAAGTAATCTATCATGATTTTAAGACAAAATAAAAAAAATTGAAAACCTTGGTTCTTCTTCTTCATCATCAGAAACCAATGCTTTATCATTACTTGATGTTGTTGGAGGTGTACTTGGTGGTGTACCAACATCAATATCCATGGGAGGTGAATCAGATGCCTGCATTAAAGCCTGGAATATTTATGATCGATTACTTTTTCTTACCTTTTATAAAAGGAACACTGTGATACAAATCTTTGTAATATATATGTTTCTCAAGGAATTAAATTTTAAAATATTATGAAAGTTTTATTAACAATTTTGTACCTCTGGTTGATTATTACTGCCATTTTTTCTATTTTGTTTCACTGAAATATCAGGATCAGAATCACAATCAGGTGATTCATAGCTTTCTGGAACATCAGGTACACAAGCTTCGTCTTCTTCATCACTAGTGTCTGTGTTTGCTACCATAATTTTCCATTTTCCTACCAAACGCTTAGCGGCATCCCCAACACCATCTTCAATTTTCCGCAAAGCATTTACAGTACGACCAACTCCTGTTATCTGTAGATGCTGAACTGTCACTGGTAATTTGGATAATATTTCAATACAATGAAGTAGCTGAAATAGATAATATTCTATTAATTCTGTTTTTATAAATGATTTAAGTAATTTTTAAATGTTATCTTTTAACATATCTTATTTATTAATATATAACAAGATATTGATAAAAAAAAATTTTTATGAGGATTTATTAGAATCTGTATGATAAAAGAAGGCAGTATTAATATTTTTCTATTTTGACTAACATTACTCTTTATCTCAAATTTAGCTACAAAATCAATTGTACAGATTAAAATAAAATTAATTATTATAACTTTGATATAAAACTGATTCTACAAATAGAACTGTAAGAATCATATGTTTAGAAAAATAAAATTAAGTTGAAGAAATTGTTTTGAATACATGAGTAAATGACATTGAAAGGAATATATAAGTAATGAATTCAAAACCTTCTATTATAGTGTCAAAAATAAATAAATGATACAACTATTGTCATCCTCTTCTTGCTCCATTAGTAAAGTAATTAGAAAAGTGGAAATTCAAGGTCATGAAGTACCTATGGGGATTTTCTTTTTATGTTACATTAAAAATATTTCAGAACAATAAATGAAATGGAATTGATAATTATAAAATAAAAACCGATTTTTTTTCTTAAAATATTGTCAAAATTGAATGTTACATATCTTTCAATGAATATCTGTACAAGTATTTATTTTATGTATTTAAAAAAATTAGACATTCTATAAAAATATTCCTATATTGCATATAGTACAAGAATTTGTTATACATTGCAAGAAGTGTTGTTACATTTCATTAATGTTTATATTATACGTAGAATTATAGGTGAAAAGGTTTTTGTAATCAACTCAATAAAGATTTTAAACATTACAAATATGAAGGGCATTTGAGGTTAAGCACACCGTTTTTTTCTAAGAAAAGTATTTGAAGGGTAACAAGTTAGAAAAAAGATATTGCATTTCAACTTACTCTTTCCTTGTCGGTGAGCGACCTGTCTATGCTTCTTTGATAGTGACGGATTTTCTCCTCCGTGGACATTGACATGTTGCTTGCAATCTTGCAATTAGCACAGCGGCAGTAAGTGCCACAGCTGTTTCGAGTACGGGACTGCACCAGTTGGTGGCCCACTGATGATTAAGAGAAAACGTCCCGCCTCCAGTTCTCTTGGATTTCCTCTAAACAATCCTGTCGTAAGCAGTGATGAGCATTATCTCCCTCAATCTGTCTCGCCTGGAAAGTAGATTTTTCAACACTTTGAAATGCTATTTTCTTCCGTGCCTTTTCACCTATATAACTTCTCTGTGTTATGCTTATCTTTTACTCTTAGTCTTTACAGCTTTTTTAAAGAGCTTTACAGCTTCTCCAACACTTTCTAAAAAACTTTAAGTTTATTTTTGGTTATGTGTGCTTCGAACAGCGAACTAGTCGCGCTGGTCGCGCATATCACAATGAGCAAGAGAAGAAAGAGAGAGAGAGAGAGAGAGAGAGAGAGAGAGAGAGAGAGAATTTGTGAACAAAAGTATGTAGAAAAGTGGGTGGGAGAATACATACATACATTGATTTTTTATCATACAAATTATTTATAATAATACTGATCACATAAACCTTACAGTTACGACCAATTTCAGCAACGACCTCATCCAAGCTTCGTTCCACCTATCGTGAGTTAATAAGATTAATATTTTGTTGATACTAATTTTTTATTTACGATTAGCACACATAGTATTTTGACAATGTACAAACTATCTAAAAAATATTATCGTACAATAATACATTTATATTTAGTTACTCAAAATCTTTGAATAACTATAATAATATTAAATTGGATAGTGAAAAGCTAAATCCTTTCGAAAATCGCGCTTTTTCAACGTACCAAAGTATCGTTCCGCAATATATAATTTATATAGATAATATATATTGGACAGTACTCAGCTGCCTTCGGCAGTGTTCGGCAGTACCAGCCAAGCCACCGCACCTAGTAAGTTACGACTACCAGCAGTACATACCAGTAAATACTGGCAAATACTGGTACGCAGTGCGCACTAGTATGTACTACCATCTCTGGTACTACTGTATGTTGAATACTTTTATATTTAGCGTTTTGGGCACTTTGCATGTTGGACACTACTGCAAGCGTATTATATGAAAGAGTATTGTAAATCCTATGTATTAAGGGTTGCATAGTTTTCGATCGAACTTTTTAATACAT
This sequence comes from Sycophaga agraensis, assembly GCA_018906755.1. NCBI lineage: Eukaryota > Metazoa > Arthropoda > Insecta > Hymenoptera > Pteromalidae > Sycophaga > Sycophaga agraensis. The sequence continues at coordinate 314,705 of JACCIE010000083.1, forward strand.
CTTATCGTCACAGTACCAAAATGAATCGATTTGAGTACGCTGACATTCAATTAGAATCAAATGAAACTCATGTCAGGCGTGATCGTGGCATAAGACTTTACGATGGGGAAGTTAGAGTACGTATTAAACAAAAAATTCTATACATAACCTTTTGAAAGATACGTATTAATTTCGTAAATAAAATTTATTGCATTTTTAAATTGTGATAAATATAAGTAAAAATTGTATATATATAATAATTTACATTATATTGTCATAATTTTTCTCATTTTTTATTTATTTTACATCATTTTGGCCCTTATTTCTTATGTTGTTGCGTTTGACAATTAAGTTTGACAGTCTAGGGTTTGAGTCAATGCAAATAATTGTTTATGTACACCATGGTATATAAATATAAAAATCGAGTAGAATTTAGTTTTAATCCCGTTATGCATAAAACTTTATTTGCTCATATTATTAACTTTGTTAGCCAGCAGATAATAATGTTATTGTTATACAGACTAGCTTTGAGGGTGGTGAGGTGATACTCACAAGCCATAGAATTATTTATAAAACACCAGATGATGTTACTTTTGCTTTACAACTCCGTTTAATTATATTTTTTGAAGAAGAACATCCTGGTCCATTATTTTTTACACGAAGTAAAAAAGTTATTCTACATCTTGCAGAGCCACACAGTGGTAATAACATGTATTTTAATTGTATTTTATAATGTTATATAATCAGAATTTTATATAAAAAATAGTATACTAACATCTAATTTAAAACTTCAAATATTATATAAATATTATTATTTAATTTCAGGAAAATTAACAGGGCCAATGGATGATAGTGTACATAAATATATAAAATTGTCTTTCAAAGAAGGTTTTGATCCAACTTTTATAGTGCACTTAAGTGATACTATTACAAAAAGTGTTTGGGAAGCTGTTCCATTAAATAATACATCTTTTATCAATGCACAAAATCAGGTTTATATAACATTTTTAATATCATACACAAATATTGTATGAATAATATTTTTTTTAATCATTCATTATCAATATCATGTTTCTGAAAAAGCATAATTGGTAAAATAAATTTCATATATATATTAAAATATATTTCTATTTAAACATAATTAGAGTATACATATTTAATCTTTTATTGTCTATGACTTATTGTTTTAATGTTCTTAAAACTTAGGGAAGTGGTAATTTAAAAGAATTACCAAGAATCAAACCTAGATCTGGTATAATTGGTATTGAACGCAGTTTGCAAGAGCAGCAGAGGGCAACAGATGAGAGTATAAACATTGCATTCCAGGACCTTAAGAAACTAATGGGCATGGCAAAGGACATGGTTTCTTTATCGAAAAACATATCAGCAAAAATAAGGGTGACTTTCTAAATGGTAAAGCTGACTAAAAACCTATTGGCTCTCATAATGCGAGAATATTGCAGGAACGTCAAGGAGATATCACGGAAGATGAGACTGTTAGATTTAAATCCTACTTAATGAGTTTGGGCATTGATGATCCAGTGACGAGAGATGCTTATAAAAGTAGTAATGAGTATTTTAAACAGCTTGCTAGGCAATTAGCTGAAATTTTAGAAGAACCTTTAAAAGTATGTAATGTATATTTTAATATTTCAAAACAAAACCTTTTTTATTAATTTTCAATTTAAATATATAAACTAATCTTTTCAAATAACACTACATATTTTTGAAACTTATATTTTTATATTTTTTAGGAAGTTGGTGGTATGATGACTTTAACAGATGTGTTCTGCCGAGTCAATAGAGCTCGAGGTCTTGAACTTTTATCTCCTGATGACTTACTTCATGCTTGTAAACAATTATCTCCCTTAAATTTGCCAATAATATTAAGAATTTTTGATAGTGGAGTCATGGTTCTTCAATCTCGGATTCACGATGATTACGAAATTGCTGAAGCAGTATCTTTATTGGTATTTATTACTTTTAAGATAAATTAAAGTTAAAGAAAAGACTGAAATTATTACACATTACAAAACTAAAATTCTTCTCAATAATAGATTAAAGAACGAGGATCCATTACAGCAACAGAACTAGCACAATCTGAATGTATTTCAATTGTTTTGGCTTGTGAGAGGTTGTTAATAACTGAACAATATGGCAAAGTATGTAGAGATGACTCTGTAGAGGCATTAAGATTTTATCCCAATTTATTCTTGGAACAGGATACGTGATAAACGTGTAAACTTGTATTCAATTAATATGAGATTTCACATTGTACAATGGTGCATTTTACCTAAAAGTTAAATAAGACAAAGCTAGTAATAAAAGTACAATAATTTCAAGTATTTTTAAGATTTCAAAAACAAATGTGTCACTTAATTTTTTTAGTCTGCAAATATGTATTTGGTAAATCGAAAGCAATGTAGAAAGCTTTGAATAAAAATGAAAAATATTTCTGTATTGTATGAAGATTAAATATTATAAAAAACTAAATTATAAATAGGTAATATATTTCCAAAAAGGAAGCATTAAAAGAAAGTAATTTGTATGATTGTACCATTCAATAATTTGATATCTACTAAAAAAGTATTTCTTTGAGCTTTGTAAATGTTTATTACTTATTATAAAATAAATAAAAAATACCAAACATTCTTTTATTTGAAACTTCTAATGTCTAATATTTAAGTAATATTTATATTTAAATTTCAGTTTCACATTTTCACAGTTAAACACATTATTAGTGTAATGTTAAATTAATAATTTTTTCAACAACCAAATTTATAAAGAAATATATTGATTAATTGTTATTCATGTTTAATATTTAGTTAAAAAACATAATTCCCTCATTATCATTTTACACATATTATGTACATTAAAGATACTTTCTATCTAGTAATTAGCAAATTAAAACATAATTAATTTAAAAGATACCCTCAAGTCGTTGAAAAGATTATTGTGCATTTATTAGTAATAATGTTTAAAAAAATTTATTAAAAGAAATTCATAAAGTTTAAAAAAATTTAAGTTTCGCGGGAAAACTGTTATACTTCAATCTAACAAATCAGGAGTTGTATACGACGGTATAGGTTCTCATTTTCTTGTTTTCAGATTAGAGATTCTTCATTCCTTTGTCATGATTGGTTAGCGATTTTAGTTATTGACAAAAAGCTGCTTTATTCAAGTGTATTAAATTAAATTCATAAAATTTATTCACCACTGTAATCGAAAGATATTAAAAAATCTTTGTTTTCACTTAATAGAATAAATGAAGGTAAAAGTTGCTCTCAGTATCGTTCTCAGGCCAAGCCAGCACCAACAAATAGCTATAAAGTGACGTTCGATTGGCTAGACTGCTTCATAAATCCCAAACGTTAAATTTGATTGGTCCGCGTGTTACCAGGTGGGGGAAAAGTGATCGTTCTCTCATCATCACAAAGAGAAAGCCTAAGCCGACAGGCAATACGGAGATCAGAGTTTAGTAAGGTTTGCGCGACGCAAGCGAACGTGTGTGTCAATTTTGAGGCGCGAGGCGCATTCGTAGTTAGAAGTGGAGGAGACTGAAAAGTCTTTATGTGGAGAACTGTAACATCTGGAAGAAGAGAGAATTTGCAAGGAACTGTGGTGTTTTGCAGCGGCAAGTCTTGTTTCATCCATTTTTAGTAGTTCGTTGCAACAAAGGAGAAAAAGAGGAGGATCTTGGTAAGTAACAAACGTGTAAAAGAAAAACAGTTATAAAAATAAGGGACAAAGGGAAGTTGGTGGATGAGGGGGAAAGCTAAGCGTACCTCTCATAGTATAGAGAATACGGGGGGCATCTGCTCGCGTCGATTTCTCCCCATCTCGCTCCCTACCCTCGCTTTCCTAACCTATCGCTGTCCTTGTCTATCTTATAGAAAAACAGACCGAGCGAGTATGACGGGTGGCTTCGCGCCATCTTGGAGTGCTTCTGGTATAGTCGAAGCTTCGCAGGTCAGACCAGGCAAGCAAAGAAAAATTGACTCCGACTCTCTAGCGAGTTTTTCCTTTGTGAAAAACTAGTCGTATACGAGAATCAAATGTAAAAGTACATTTCTTTATCACGGGTTTCGACGCGATTTAGTCCCATTGAGAGCTGAGGGACAACATAAGGTCACGTTGGTTGCGGTGCGACTCATTGCTGTCGCAGTAATTACGAGGGCGTTAAACTCGCGATTCGTGTTATTAATAAAAATTGTCTGAAATCTTTGAACATAGCTGGATCTGACTTCTACTACTTACATTTCCAGGTAAATACACTTATAGGATCTTATTTATTTTCTTTACAGTATATGATCGCTATTGGAAAAAAGTGAACTATCCCCTCCCTTTTATCTATATATAATATTTCATTATATAGGCCTAAAAATGCACATACATAGATACTTAAAATAAATTAATAAGTTCATTGATACAAAATCGTATCTTTCGTAATTAACTAAAATCTTTTACTAAATTGAAATTAGTCGAAAGTAATTTTACAGAAGTACGAATGTACAAATAGCATTGGACTAATCCCCACCACCTTTTTAGGAGCTTCGGCTGAGTTTTATTGCGCAGTTGTCAGATCTGCTATGCGGGAGTCACTTTTTGTCTTTTATATATATCTTCGGTTATTCACCATCAAAAACAGTGAGTTATTGATTTGTTTCAAGATTTCTTAATTATGATTTAATTGTAAAAATAATTATATTTAATTATAACAATTAATTTTTTCTACATATTAATGCACTTTAGCTATTAAAAAAATTACTTGAAAACAATTATATTACTTGCTTGTAAACTAAGTTTTTTGTATCGTGCAATTTTGTTAACATAAAATACGCGCAAAGTATGTCGGATTTAACAAACTATAAGAATTCTTTATATTCATTTAAAATGTAAAAATATTTTGATCAAGTTCATGCTTGAAATTGACGTAAGAAAAAGATACGCATCCGATTTCTTTTATCACGTAATTCAAAAAACAACTTCTTTTTGTATCTTTTAGATTAAACTCTTTAATTTCCGTTTTAAAAAAATCGGCATTAATATTATATTTTACACAAAAAACGAAGTGAATATTTTATCCTAAACTGATGTAATTGGCTCGGATACTCACTTTGAACTCTATCAACGGAATCGTGCGACTAATTGATATTTACTTATGATTTTCTAGGAAAGATAGTAGCAAAATAAAAAAAATTTAACTTTTTTTTGAACCAGGGTCCAATAAGCTTTTGTTCTTATGATTGTTCATGTTTCATGTACACAGAGAGAAGAATCTACATATACTACAACATTAATCTATGAACCTAAATAAGATATCCATACAATCGTGAAAATTTAAAAAGTCAACCAGTGTAGACTAAAGTTGAATTTTCATCATTGTATGAATTCTTTCTATTAGGTTCATCGATAATTTTTGAATTGCTAACTTGACTTTATAGTGTTTGCCGATTTAAAATATTTTGAGAAAAAAATAAAATTAACTCAAAAGTAATATTTTTCTATCAATACAAAGCAGTAAATTAATAAGTTATAATAAAGTCTTAATGACAAAATAGTGTGTTGATTGTTAATTCTAAACTATTGCGAAAAACTAGTTTTGTCGCCTTTCCGTAAAAGAAATCTGTATATAGGTATTTGTGTGCACTCGGTCTTCGTGAACTTTACGAATGAATCTCCAATGAACCGTGAGGCCAAAGAGATTTTACGCTGCTTTCTAACATGGCCCGTTTACGAGGCCCAACTCACGTTGCTCTCGGTCATAATACTTTCACATTATATTTAGGTCCCCTAGCTTGATAGTTGTGCCTGCTTTTTGCCCACAATTTTAACTTTACTTGTATAGGTCTTACTTCTATTGTATAATTCAAGATTATGGCGCTTTATTAAATTTTAGTTATTAAACGTTACGCTAAGAAATCTGAAGATAGCCGAAAATTGGAAACGTCTCAAATAAATTTCCTTGTGTGTACGTTTGTTGCAGGCGCTCATCAGAGTGACAATTCCTAACATTACAGAATTCTTACTCGCATCTATATCAACATGACAAACTCAACACCAAAAAACAAAAACCAGATTGAGCGTCAGGGCTCACCCAACACTAACGGCAAGCACAAATCTCATCAGCGCAGTTCCAATTACGTCAAGACAGTTACTTATTTTGCAAGTGGCGTTAACAACACGAGTACCATTACAACTAATTGTAACAACAATGGAGGAAATGCAAGTCGTAACAGCAGGACCTTTAATAGCAGACAGAGCTCTAGTCCACCATGTAGCTCAGTCAAAACTCCTGCGCAGCGAATTCCCCGCAGTTCGCCGCCACGCTATGACAGTCCAAGGTAAGCCTTCTGGTTATTACTACTTTTGAAAAATCTTATGTATACTTATAAATATGACATGTGAAATTTAGGGGCAGTCCGACCAACAGTTTCTATGCTGGGGCCAAATTTTCTGAGCCCCCCTCTCCTGCAAGCCTTCCGAAGCCACCCAGTCACTGGACTGGCTTGATGGTAGGTTTTGAGAACAGGGCCTCTGAGACTTGCGGAATCTCGCAACAGCATTACAAAATGATTGTAAATGTCCAGGCCTGATGCGAAATGGCGGATTCATCAGCAGTAGTCGTGAGAATGGATCGCGCAAGTATAATGAGATCTAAGAAAGTGAACTCTTCAGTGCACCCAAATGTCATTTATTAAAAGTCAAAACACTCTAAAATGCTTTGAGGTGTAATTTAATCACCTCTTTGCATTAGTGTAAAGTAATTTGATGGAGCCTGTGTTTGTGTCACAATGCACTTTGTCGTGTCACCTTTGGCAAAAATGTGTACTTTAAATCGTTTGATGGAAGTTGTGCGTGAGGCTCCAATCAAAGCTTATGATTTTAATTTGAGTCTGACACAAAGAAGAAAAGTACGTGAAGCCAGTTCAAGTTTGCTGAATTAGAATGTTAGGTACTACCTAATGTACTGAAAATAATGCATTGTTGCGATAGCGAGGGAGCATCCTAAGCGAACTGACCGCTAACTGCGTTTCGATATTGACATTTAAGGTACGATTCTCCATTTGCAAACCGTGTATAAAAATGTAAAACATGTATTTTAGATTATCGTGTACTATTAAACACACACACACACACACACACACACACACACACACACACACACACACACAACGCAGAACATTCAACACAAACACACACATCTAAGCATTTGAATGGAATGGTGAGACTGCACAAAGTTCTTTCTTCTGAAATCAATGTGCTTCAACTCTTCTCTTAATACAAGACGTAGCATTGTTTTGTTTTTGTAAACAAGAGAACTCAATCTCGCTTTCTCTCTTAATATTATTTTTATTTTTTTGAGTAACCAAACAGTATATCGTTAATTTTTAACTTTAAAAATTACAATTAAATTAATCGACCCAGTGAACGTTTCAATCGTTATGAGACATTAGGAGTAATTATTACGAACATTGCGATGTGATTCATATAAACTAATGCCTTTCGGAGTGTGTTACCAACAATCGACTGGTGTTTGACGGTGAATTATAATAGTAAAGAATGAAACAAAAAAAAGTAAATAAGCAGCATATTTGAGGTGTTAGAATTTATGGGAGAGAAAAGACAACAGCAGAAACTCAATGGACCTTATTAAAAGTACAGTAGTTTATACATGCGATTTACATAGATTTAATAACGGGTAATAGATGGGAGGAAGAATTTGTTTTTAATTGCATCGTATTTTCTGATAAATCATAAGGCAATTGAAAACTAATTGACTTTTTGAAACGACAGTGTCGCTTCACATTGTCTCTTTAATGGCGAGTTGTGAATTTTTTCTTGTTCTTTCTTTTCACTATTATTATCATAATTATTAAAACTATATTATTATTATTATTATTATTATTATTATTATATTTTTTTAATTAACAATTAAGAATGGGTATTTTTACCTTTTTGTTCTTCGTATGCGCTATTGCAATAAACTTTGCAAAAGCGTTGTACAAGTGATTGGTATATATTTATATATATGTACATGTATACACACGTATATTGAATAAGATGAGTAATGGATATCTGATGAAGAATATGCAGATCTTTTAGTTCTAGATTTTTGTTTTTCAATTTTTTCTTTTCTTGTGGCTAAAACGCAAATTCAATTCAATGATTTTTGTATTTTCTATTTCGTGAAAATTGAATACTCTTTTGAAATTTTTTTAATTACTATATGCAAAATAGTTTGATATTTTCAAAATTAAAGGCGAGAAACAATCTACTTAAAACTTTTTCTAGTACACAATTGTTATTGATACATAAAAATGACAAAAAAAGCGAGAAAATGTTTTGATTAATTTACTAGACGACCAGCGTGATGCTTGGTCGTGTCAAGATTTTATTTAGATGGTATGTGTAGTGCCTTACGAATTTAAAATTACATTGTATATTATTTATTCATTCATATAGAAATTCTTTTAGTTGTTTTACGAGGAGAACATCCGATCCAATCTGTTTTGTAGAATCTTATTTTAAATGCAATAAATTTTCTTATATACTATAACTGCAAAAATATCTGCATAAGTCATGTGTGAGAAAGTGTAAAATTGTTTGTAAAAAATAGTGTAAGTGGCATTTACTTTCTAGTAAGACGGATTTTCAGAGCTAATGCAAGAGCATGGGCTTTAAATGTTTTCCCGAAAAAAGTTCGTTATCGTCCTCTTTGAAGCTTACGCTTTTTCTCCTTTCTCTTTAAATCTGCCTTGGTTTGAGTACAAATATTCTTTTCTCTCCTTTAATTTAGCAAAATTAATACGTTAATATAACTTATACTTTTAAGTTTTTTTTTCAACAAACACATGTAGAATAGAGTAAAAAATTTTCAACCTGCATGTTTACCAAGTTTATAAGCAAATGAGAAACCAATGAATGAAAATATCCAGAGTATTATGAATTGATGCGTGTGTGCATGTGCTTTTATTAGTACGCTTTAACTTTCAGGGAACTGAACGCGTTTTTGACGATAACGAGCTTGTCATGAGAAAGACAAAATATGCAAAAAAAAATTTATTTCTCATGAACCAGTTACGTGTGCTAGCAAGGATGTCGAAAGGAATGAAAGGGGTTGAAATTAGCTGTGATTATTGAGACCCTGTAGATATTAATTTTTAATTGATAGGAGTTATGAGTTGAAACAGTGTTGTGTATTTGCATATGTACATGAATATACATATACACATACAGTTAACTATATATACATATATGCCTTTGCATACGTTGACACATATATGTACATGAGTATAAATGAAAAAATACTTTAAGCATTTAAGAAAGTGAAAAATCAAATTTATAAATATATAATTCTCAAAAAGTCAATTGATTCAAAAATAAGATGAGCCGAGAGTTGAAGGAAAAGACTTTCTATAGACATTAAACAAAATATATTTTGTTAACAAAAAGTCTAAACATTTTATATGAAATTTCACTACAATCTTTAAAGTCTGTTATATTCTTGAGTTCAAAGAAAAACAATAAACTACAAAAATTTGATTATAACATCATAGAGACTATGTAGAAAATCAGGTATTGCTTTATGAAATTTTCTCTTTTCCTTCACTCAAGTCATTTATCGTTCGATTCGTCGACTTGTGCGCATTGAATGGGGGATATAAATCTAGATATCCAAGATTAACAATTTAAATAATACATTTAGGTTAAGTAAAACGCGATGGTGAGTGGTGGGCTGTTTCGAAAGTTATTGTTGTATCTTCCAAATTTCAATTTGCACTTATAAATTATAAAAAATAAAGAGTCGAGCAAACATCAATTCGATGTAATGTAACACAAAAAAAAAATTTTTATTCGAAGCGGCCCCCAATCAATCGGCATTTTATGTGATACTCTAACGTACAAAAATCATTCGTCGCATTAAGTTCGTTCACTGACTTTAACAAAGAACGATCAATAAAAATCTAAACATGTGCACATACACGTAAGGAAGAAAAATCCTATCTCTTCTCATGATGACCACTTTACTTCTATTTTTTAATACTCTGAGGCTTGACTTATGCCTATGGCTAAAAGATCTCTCGCGATAATTGGTTTATTTGTCCATTTGTAATAATGTTTACATTGTGTTTAAGAAACTTATTCCAAAACAAAAAAAAATTTTAATTGTTTACTTTTATTGTTTACTTTTACCATTACGGATTATTTATAAGAAACTTTTAGTTTCTTTTGTAATAATTTTTATAAAGAGAAAGCGAAGATTTTTCTTATTTAAAAAAATATATGGATGAATTGAAGCCTATTGAAACATAAAGGCAGGGGTATTTGTTCTGCTTATATGGATTTATTTTTTTAACTCTCCTCCAAAGGCGTATAAAATAAAAATGTTGATAGAGGATGGTTGGAAAGAGAAAATTTTAAAGTCCTATAGACCGGATGACAATCTTTATGCAGGCTCACTTTAAATAAAAGACGCTACGGTGAGTGAGGACAAAATGTGGGGGGGAATGTTGCTCGAAGTTTTCTCATGATTTGCCGACAAAAACAACTACCTACATTCTGTACTCCTCATGCCACTTTATTATAGAAGCGAATTGATTTAATTTTGAATAAGTAGCAAAATGCGTACACACTCCACACATACATGGAAACAGACACGTATACAAAGATTCAAAAAAGATACACAATATTGAAAATTTCGAGATTTTGCGTGACAGGAGAAACTTACTGAAAAGTACGATGTAAGATGAAAGATCGAGTAGTTTTTAAGGCGCTAGTTTTTAAGAAAGTCGATTTAAAAGATTCCAAATAAATTCAAACTGTAAGGAGGGAGAAAACGCAAATGGCATATTCAGGTTGAGCCTTTGTACATATTGATTAAAGCGTCTTTTTGTAAATTATTCGCAAATTCACTATCGAGATGCTCTCACGCCTCTTTGTACAGAAAATTCGTTAAAATTGGCAGTAATCGAGATCGACGAAAATAACAATCGTGTAGTGTCGATATGGGTGAGACATACGATAAAATACGAAAGTCTTGAGAACAAGTGCAGCGGTATTTCTCCCTCCTTTAATATCTAGTACTTAAAAAACTAAACGTTTGCGATTACGCGAAGGCGCGCAGATTCTAGCAAACGGAATTTTCCGAAAATCAAAATGAATTTTATTACGACGATAATCGAAAGTTTGTCGCAACTATGTCCAATTTCTCAAGTGATTATACACTATTTTAGTATTTGTTCTGTGCGCTTTCGCGAACGAATGACGTATTGAAGTAATTATATATAAATCCGATAGCCAGGCGTCGCTTTAACAACCAAAAACTTTGAAAATGTCGAATGTAGAAATCTTCTTTAATCAACAAACAATGACAAACATCAACATTATAAGAAGAAAAAAAGCGACGCATGGAAGATAAATTTGTATATTTAAGCGTAAGGATAAATTCGAGTTTTAAAGTGAGGTTACGGCCCGAAATGCGACAAATTTCGGCCACAAGTTCTCGCCCGTCGCCGATTTATGCGACGGAACGTACTGACTACATTTTAAATGCGAGTGTGGGTGAAAACTCTTGAGAAAAGATATTAAAAATTGCGCAAAGTTTGATGAGAACAGGAGAAAGAAAATTTTTAAAGTGCGTAAGTGCTTCCTTATCAATTACAGGTCTAAAAAATGAATTCATTTTGTAATTAAAACTTATAAATTGATGTATGATGACGTTACTGCTGTAATTTAAAATCAATTGTCCTCGATATTGTAAAATAAAACGCTCAAGATTCGTGATAGTCGAACGCATGAATGTATTTAAAAGAATTTTGTTGATTATTAATGGGATTTAGTTAAATTTAGAAGCTTTGGAAAAATTTAAATTGGATAGCTGATGAATTGAAAAATTAAATATTTTGGATATTAAAATTAAAATAATAACTAAACATTCATGCGCGCGAATCTTCATGTATAAAATTTCGTTTTAATCCTTTATTCTTATTCTTCTTCTTCTTATTATTATTATTATTATTAAATTGTAAGCGAATACATAAAATTAGAAACTGTTTCGTCCAAAAAGCGCATAATATTAATTTTACTTCATCTTCACCGCGATCAAAGCATTTTTATGTTTGTTTTTACATTACAACGCAAGAGAGTATGTATGTAAGCGAAAGTGTTTATTCGTACAGAGAGCGTTATTATGTTATATACAAACAATATATACATATGTACAAGTATATATATGTATAATAATTTTTAAGATGGTGGTTTTTGTTTCTTTCGCGAATCGATGTTAATAGAGACGAAGAAAGGCGGAAGAATAACGGCGATCCGTTCCTTAAGTCTGTAAGAACTAACTATTGCGTCTTTTAAGAAAACTAATAAGAAAGCGTATATAATTAATCTTTAAGTTTTAAGCTATAAATCACTGTGATTTCCGTTCGAAGAAAATAATCATTCAAGGCCCTTATGTCGTTTGCGTGTCGGTGACAGAAAAAAACCTGAGAGTGCAGATGAATAAAACGCGGAACGAATCGAATTTATCGAATTGTAAATGTATGTACAAATATAGAAATATATTGATCTAAATACTGTTCAAGCGTCAAGAATGAGATACCAAAAGATAAATAGATCGGTACAAGAGTGTGCACAGAATTAGTGATATAAAGCGAAATGAATAGTGTTTTGTCGGTTAAATTGCATGTGCATGTAAATGAGAAGAAAAGCAGCGGCCTTCTTTAAAAGAATTAAGCAAAGATTACTTCGTTACTTACAAAAGAGCGAAGAATCCTTAACTTCTCATTCTTGTGTGCAATTTTATACTGATATTCAGAAATGAATGATTGAAACAAAGCGGAGAAAGAGTCTTTTTTGAGTTATTCTAAGGAAAACTAAAAATCGACAATGAGAGTTGGTAAATGATGAATAAGTTGGTTCTTGAAAATAAAATGGATAAGGAATGATCGATTACAGAAAAGTTAAATAATGTGAAAAGTTTAAGGCCCGTCCCGACACCAAGTGCCGACGTTACAATCCAAATGAAAACAAAAAAATAAAAATTTCAGATTTGATATGTATTGGTTGATTGACTGATACATACAATATTATATGTAATTCATATTTCACTCGTTCAGACATTAAAACAGATGTTATTAATTATAGTACTGGATCACAATTCATTGTTTGTAAATCTTAAAGAATGCTGTAATTTATTAGTGCACACGAGGATTTTATATCTAATGTGAAAGATTGAATGATGAACGAAGAATCGAAGCGTACATGAAATTGATGATAAAGGGAATTAGAATAGAGGACGAAAAGCAGATGGAGCATGTGAGAATAAAGGCGGAAACAAAAAATAAGTGATGATTAAATAACTTTGAGTGGAGTGTAAAGGGCGTAAGTGTAAGAAACTAGCGTAAAACGTCATGGGGCGGAGGCCTCGATAAAATTGGGCGTGTAAGTGTGTGTATGTGCAACAAGTGTAACCGCTGCGTTGCGGAGTAACAGAGTGAAAGTAGGCATAAGGTGACTCTTACCCGGTTGTGGCAAACATATATAAAAAAGCCCCCCGGGAGCGCGCTTCCCGATTATAGCGGGAGCTCGATAAACGAGTAGTACCGATTTGCCATAGAGTGCACGTCGGCTATAAAAATATAAAAGTCTTTTTGCAAGGAAAGTCAACCAAAAAAATAAAGCGGAAGCCTCTGTGTTAATGTGCGTGTGAAAAACAAGTGTGCATGTGGTATAAGTGCGAGACCAGTGAAAAGATACAAAAGGTTATAATGGTAAGGATAGAGAAGGAGCTTGAGTAAGATTACGATAAGGCAGCATGTGCGGGCTTGATCCAATGAACAGAATAACTTTGAATATGAGAGCGGCGGCAGAAGGGTGTCTTCCAGCGATAACGCTAGCGTGCAATATACTATGTGTTCCGTAAGTGCTGCAGAGAAGAAACCAACCTTCGGCCGCAAGCTGTGAAGAATATTCGATAAGAAAGAGCCGGAGAAGATACACGAAGAATCGAAGACGAAAAGATTTAATTTATAGATGATGAGAGAAAAAAAACAGATAATAAGCATTGAGCACACCGAGATTTCTTAATTATACTGACAATTTTTAGAACGTCATCTTTGTCCACAAAGCAACTTTTTCATTTCAAAGATTTGGCAGTTTCATACAACTGATGTTACTTATATTTATCAGTATCATTTTCCTCTTTTTATTTATATTTTTATTCCCAAATTTTACGTACCGTAGCTATATTCACCATTGTCAAAATTATCTAAAAATCCATCAAATATTTTATATCCTACACATTTTGTACTAAGAATTGATAAAAGAACCATACTTTTACCCCTCACAACGTCCTTTCCATAGATCCCGTTCCAGTATCACAAATCCCATTTTCCCAGGGCCCTTTTCAGGGCCCGCAAATTAGTCACGATGAAGAACAAACTATTCATGTATAAAAGTTATTAAAAACTGCCCTTTTCAGGGCAAAATGGATTTAATATCGTATACAAGTATATTAAAACCAAACTATAAACAATCTGCCCTTTTCAGGGCAAACTATTTAAACGTTATAGTATAAAATAATCAACATGCTACATGCATGTATCAAGAACAAACTAAACAATCTGCCCTTTTAAGGGCAAAGTATTCAAACGTTATAAATTGAAAGACGTTCGAAACTGAACAAATTTTAATATATTGCACAATTCAACAATATTTCATTCATCCAACAATTCATCTACTCTGTGTCAAGATGGTACATGATTATCATAAAAATGTCCGTCATTTGCTATTTTCTTTTCAGGATAAAATATATTAAAAATATCTACTATAAGAAAATAATATTCATATGGTTTGGTAAACGAAGATCATGTTAACAAAATGAAAAGTAAGACCTTGAAAATTTATTTTGGTGCAAAACATAGTCACTTAATATATAAAACTAGTATATTTTAGTAAGACTACAATGACGTTTTGAAGAGTCATAGAACTAGTCAATAGAAGTAAAGTTTGATTTTTTCTCTAATAAGCCTACTTAACGGATCACTGTATCAATATGTAATATTCTTCATAATGATAAATCGATTTATGAAACACGCTGTAATTTTAGTATTATACCGTAACTTGTAGGTAACTTTACAATATATTTAATCCAAAAATGCTTTTTCCAATAGACAAAATTTTTGTTGCAATGGTAAAACATTAGCGTTTACTTTACGAGAAGAGTAAAATTTAGATTATTGAAATTAGTTTACTTATTTTTGGAAAAACTTTGAATTTTAGTATTTATGATAGCTTGGTTTGTACATTAATAAGTATTAGTAAAAGATTTGTACTATACAAAATTATCTTATTACGTTTGCTGTTTGTTTTAGACGTTTGATTTTATAGTGTTTTTTAACAAAATTTTGTAGATTTAGCATAATCGAATTCCGGTCATCTAGATAATGATTTTTTTTTAATTATAAGTTTCTAAGTTATTTTTATTAATATTTAAAATATAAGTAGAAATAAATAAAATACTTTCGCAAAGGTTCGTGTTTTAGTATATTAAAAGCCATTTCTTAATTAGGAATTTTAAGATATTTGCTATTATTTAATAATTTATCAATTTCAAATACTTTAAAAATTTGCAATTAGAAAGCTAAAATATTCTCTAGTGTTTCTTAGGACTTTACTGACTACACTAAAATCCCCTGGCTGCCACCTACACCATAAAACTTACGAAGAGACAATAACAATTTTTGATTGATAGTATTTTCTGCATAGGATTCTAAATATATCGGTGTAGTGCTCATTATGTAAGATAGGCGTTTTTTTGTTAATTTCTTTGTTCAAGATAAAAATGTTTCCAATTACGGCAGTTGTAACAACTCTACCATTTTCAGACATTTATTTAGGGATATCGAAGGAGTACACACAATAATTGATTTAAAGAGATTTCGATATTTTTGACAATATCAAATTTACAACAAAGTAAATAAATGCATAAGATTTATAATTAAATATTTATTGAAATAATTCAATTTAAAAAATTGGGCGCGGTACAGAAAACACCAATTAATAAGGGTTGGAAAATAATAAAAGCATGCTTGTGTAATTAATATAATATTTGTATATAGTATTTTGAATTCTAGTACAAAAGTATAAATAGACGTATACACAATAAATTGGAATGTTACTTAACATGTTTAAAAATTTTAAATTAATGCATTAATTTACTAGGCATTCTCCATATTTCTAAATTTCCTCTAGTGTCTCCAATTGCTACCATTTCACTAAAATGAAAAAATTATGTTTAATACTATACATGCAGTATGTATGTAAGCTCTTACCGTTTTGGATTAAAACTCAGGCAACTAGCATTTTCTCTACTTTCAGAATAAAGCATTATTTTTGGTAATGCTCGACCAGTGTTAACATTAAAAAATTTAACTTCTGATCCTGCACCATAAGCCAAGAAAACACATGGATTACCAAAATACCAAGATATTTGTACAGCTGTATTTTCAACCGTAATAATTTTTAAGCTACCAGCCTAAATAAGAATATGAAATAAAAAACTTTATAATTTATTCTTCTTTACATAATTCATATTATTCCATTCTTCTTATTCATGTTTAGATAAATTCTAACATACCTGTTCGAAATCATAAATTCTTACTTCTTTGTCAGATGAGCAAGAAACAAACAAATTTTTTGTAGGAGCACTTTTAACACATGTGACAGTTCCTTTATGCCTATCATATTCATCTGCAACTGGGTCCAAGATGTTGTCATCGCCTGTAAATTTGATTATGCCTTTATATTATAATTATTTTCATACACTTTAGATTTTAATTATTTTGATTTTACTTTCAAGGGAAACAGCATGATCAAGTCTACATTTATATAGTCCACCACATAGGGTTCCTACAACTAGTAAATTGGAATCCTTTGATGAAAAATCAAAGCTTGTTATTGAAAGTCCTGCCTCAGCTGCTCTTTCTTTTCTGTCTCCAGCACTTTGTGGTCTTGCTTTCTCTGCAGGATTTTTTTCTTTCTCTATTTTATAACTAAAAATTTTTAAATTATTATAAAAGAAAGATTAATCTATTTTTTAATTTCAATTACCGCTTTTTTATTACAGCCTGTGTAAAATTGACTGTAAGTTTATGTATAAAAATGTAGCCTTCAGCACTAGATGTAACAAGAGCAGAAGCATCATTAAAGGTTTTAAGATGCCAGTAAACTTGAGAAACCAAATCTCCATGTGTACAAACTTGTAAAGGTGTTATTGATGATTCATCTCTCAGATTCCAAACTAGGACATCGCCTTAAATTACAATT
Organism: Sycophaga agraensis; assembly: GCA_018906755.1. Lineage (NCBI taxonomy): Eukaryota > Metazoa > Arthropoda > Insecta > Hymenoptera > Pteromalidae > Sycophaga > Sycophaga agraensis. Next base: position 332,021 of record JACCIE010000083.1, read on the forward strand.
ATTCATTTTTAAATGGTATTTGCATTTACTAATTTAAAATTTATTATCCGAATAATGTATTACCATTAAATAAACCAGCAGCAATAATAGAGGGTTCTTCAGGGTGGTACAATAAATGTGTCACACAAGAAGATACTTCCAATGTTTTGGTTGGTGAAGACATCAACAGATTATCTCTTGAAAGATTATAAAATTCAATTTTCGTTAAATCATTACACCAAGTTTCATGATGTGTGGCACTATGTCCAATTGCTAATGTTCCACCACCAGTGCTCCAAGTAACACTACTGATTTTTCCCTATAAAATTAGAATTTCTAATTCAATTAGATCATGAAATTTCATTATAAAAAAGATGAAAATGAAAATTTTTAATACATAAAAATTAAAGTAAAATATTTACAAATGTAATTTTATAAATAAGCAAATTTTATGCATACCTTAAAATCTGACATTTCTAAACTATTTAACCTATTAATTAACTGAATCACGGTGGCAGGTTCTCCACCACCATCCAAATCATAATCATCGAAAGCATTGCTTCCATGTTGTTCATCCAAAAATTGTAATACCCCAGGTGTTATACGTTTTAAAAAGTTTAATAATTTTTCTTCATTGTAGTTGACAGTTTTTATTGGTTGAGTAACAGTCTGAGTCTTCAAAACATATAATAAGATATTAAATACTTTTTTAAATATATTCCATCTAATTTACCTCAATACTTTTTGTTTCTACTACTTGAATCTCTTCAGACTCATAAACTACAATTTCAGTTTGAATATTTGCAGCTTTTTGTGTTCTAAAATTAAAGAACATTATTTAATTAATATAAGGTATACTAATAATTTTTTTATTTTAAATGCTAACTTCTCAGTTGTTGATTGTGATTCAAATCCTACAGGTTCGCTGGAGCTATCACCAAACATGTTTTATTCTGATTTGATTTTGAATGCAATCAATAAAGTAAATACATCAACAAATAAATCTAAAAGTGTAGTACCAATTTTAACATGATAACCTTATTTATGCTCAATGGTTGTTAGACAATTTTAAAAGAAATATACTAAATGTACTAAATTTTCTCTTAAGGAAGTAAAGTACTAAGTATTATATTAATTAACACATTAAAAATAAGACTTAGAATCGTACTTCTAAAGCTACGATAAGAACACTGACACAAAGTCAGCGTTGGACGTGATTTGACAGAGAGATAGAGAGAGAGAGAGAGAGAGAGAGAGCAAGAGAGGGAGGAAGAAGATAGTCAAATACCTATAGAGCTAAAAAGCAAAGTCGATTGGTTAGGAATTAAATTAGAGAAACAGTTACAAACGAGCCGCTTAAATTCAATCTACTATAACTAAACTATTCCTATTCTATTAGATATAAGCAAAAAAATGTAAAAAAGAACTAAATTATAAAATTATTAGTTATTAGTTGTTACTAAAAAAACAGTGATGTTAAAATGTTCAAACTTGAATGAGTAATGACTGTAAATATCGAAAATTGAGTTTCTTGCGTACACTACCTACTATACGAAGCGTCGGTAATTCAGGAGAATAAATTCATTTAGTGAAGGTAATTTACCTTAAAACCATATGTGAAAATCATGCAACTAAATTTTGTATTACTCAATTACAAAATAAATTGTTAACTTCTCTGTTATTACACAATAGATTGCATTAATTATAATTATTTAATTTTTTCAGGCGTAAAACCAGTTCTAAAGTTTGAAAAATAAAGATTACTTCAAATTAAAATTTTATTCAAAATGTAAAATAATTAATTTGTAACATGTAAATTTTTCATTTCACATGTTGTACTTTTGAATTATTTGATTTTCATATGATTCAATCATAAGGTTGATGATAAATTATAACTGGTGTAAAAAATTAAAAAATATTATTCTTGATTGTTATAAAAAAAAACTACTATTATACAGTTGATTCTTTGTACAGTTCAATTCAAGTATTGTAAATCAATGACATATGATACTTCTATGCGGGTACTATGCGGGTAGTTTGTTTATATTATTAATTATGGGTATTAATTACGTTGAAAGTTTTTAGATTATTTCGATTTAATTATACCTATAAAAAGCTACAATGTGATTGTATCTTACGTAGTTTTATCTACATTTTAAACGATATACTTAAAATTGTTCTTCAATCTTTTACTGTATGTTTTTAAAATAAAAAATTTCTCTTAAATAATCACTAGGACCTTAGGTATACAGTAAAAATAACATTAGACTTTATAGAATTGATCTTATATCTGTTTTAAAATTAATTTCAATCGATAATTTTTATAAAAATCATTTAATCATGTTTTCAAAATCAATGCCATACAAGTGCCCGCAATATTCTAGCTAATATATTTTCAGATAAAATTCCCCGTATTTAATATTTTAGCTAGAAAGTGATTGTACGATGTTATCAGCACTTTAGAAAACCGTACGATACCATTATCTGTTAGACTGTCGCTTACCAATTGTTTAGTATCTTCTATGTTATACTTGTATTCCAATACGATATTTTCAATAATTTCTTATTATAAAAATCTTTTATGATTTATACGATACAATGCAATTTTTAAACTTACGGCATAATATTAAAGTTTATAAAAATGAGAGTAGCCAAAATTAAAATAATAAATCTATTTTGTATTATCTGAAATATATTACACGTACATAATATCTAAGTACTGCACTTTAAAAGTTCAAGTTATTCGACTAACGATACGGTTATTATACAAAACATTTATTATGTTATTCACAAAAGAGATACATGTTTAATTGTAAGTTTTTTTTGTTAAGAACGATTATTATTTCTTCATTATATACTGATACTTTTAATGATTAGAAAATGTATTATTGATCTCATATTTATAAATTGTTTAATCAGAATCATCTAAATTTAGGTAATTTTGGTCATGTAGTTTTGATTAATTTCTACCTGATGATGAACGAATTTTTTTTTAATTAATTATTCATCAAGAATTTTATATTATGATGTTATTAAATGCAATTCACTTAGTGACTAATTATAACTTTATATAAGCTAGTGACGTATACATATTGATTTTTCTTCATATTTTGTATAGAAAAGTTGGAATATTTCATTAATCTCATCGAAGGAACAATTCATGACTGTGGCACTACTGTTAGTACTTTATTAAACTTTGATATTACATAAGAAAATAAATAATTGATTAATATAAACGATTAATTAATTTTCAAATTATTAATAATGAAATACATAATAATTAGTGTAAGAATTAGGTAATTTTTATACAGAATATACTTCAAAGCAGGAGAAAAAATAAATGTTATGAAAGACAATTTTTATTCAATTAAATTAATGTACAAAATTATGTAGTGGATATTAGAGCTTGAATACAAAAAACGAAAAATAATATAATGTTTCTAAAACAGAACAATGATTATAACTTATATAAATAAATAACAATGTTATTCAATTCCTTTTAAAATTGTGCATTATTTAATAATTTACACAGCCTTAAAAGTCATGAGCAATACATAAACAGAAGAAAACGATTAGGTTCTCAAACCTCCATGACTGATAGGATACGATGATTGGATATTAATCGTTTGCGATGAATATCAAAGAAAGCCAAATATCATAATAGTAAATTGAATTCAAGATTTTTTTCTATATGAAGATATATGTATATATACTCACACATACATACAGTAGCATGAAAATGCTATAAGATGACGAGCGTCCCGGGGCAACTGGTTCTGTTTTTGCGTTCAATTGGATGAAAGGTAAACTGGTACCATACCTGCAGAGAAAATCCTTCGAAGCTGCAATTATTTTCAAGGGCTCGTCTTACTGACACGCGTCGACGAGAAAATGAAAGTTTGTCTCACCTCCAGGATGAAATTGTAAATATTAAGCATCAAGCGATAAAAATTGAAACTTATACGGCTACTGTTTATGTTCGTCATATATAACAAGATATTTAGATGCATATATTTTCATTATTAGCGTATATGAATTATATTTTGTAAACGTAATTTTAATAGATATGTGAAGTAATTTAGTTTCCACATTTACTTTTTTTAATTCCGTAGGTTGTATCGGGATATCAAAGATACTGACTTACTTTGTGTCGATGATTGATTTATAAATTTATGAAGTCAATTTCTTTGAAGTTATTTCTTTTATATATGTCATTAATAATGTATTAACCAGGATAAAACAATGTTAATAACATGTTTGTGGTTTATTTGATATTTGACTTTGATTTTTTTATTTTAGTTGCTCTAATTTAAATAAACAAGTAGCTTGTGACGACGTGCAAGATTTATTTAAACATGATTTATTGAGGAAGAAAATAGTATTTTGATGCACTACATAATTTTTCAAGAGAGATTTGTAAGTATATGAATAAAATTAATGTTAAACCAGTTTCTCTTTTTTATTTAACCTGTATGTATAAGACTCGATAAGACTAGAACATTTTCAACACAATTTCTACGGGCAATCATAAATCCTGCAAATATCCTTAGAGTGGTAATTATCAATACCCTTTAAGCATAAAACAGTTTGTAGATTGATTAAATAAGTAGATAAACTTTTCAATGCAATTGATTGATTTTCAAATACGGGATCATTTAATTAAGGAGTTTAAAAATAATATAATCAAGTAAAATAACAAAATAACGCGTGCAGTGTCTTTGTTACATATTTTTTGGTGCAGTAGAGGCATAATATGGTAAGAGTCGAAGGTAAGAGTACATAAAGAGTGTATAGGAGATGAAGTTGTTATTCTTCCGAAGAATAGTATTGCTGTACGTTTGAGAAAATACTTTTCAAATAATATGACAAAAGTTGTACCAGAGCGTGGCTGGGAAAGGGGTTCCGCAGCTATTAAGCTAAGCGGTTTTGGCGGAGGGTCGGCCTCGGAGCCGGGCGGCGTGGGCGCGAGCGTGAAAAGTACGTTGGGGCCCATTTGGGCGGGAGGCTAGGCGCGAGGCCGTTATCAAAGCGAGGAAGCTGGCGTATCGGGGCTCGATCGAGGGGCACCGTCGAAGGAATCGAGCCGGTAACCGAGAACGGGGTTCCGAGCACGCGGTCAACGAGGACGACTGAAAACGGTTGGGCGCTCCGTGCCAGCGAGTCGCTGCCATTTGAGGGGAAAAGGGGCGCGGCGGGACGCGGGGCGTTTGACGGGCTTTTCCCCGAAGCCCATCGCGGGCCCCCGAAGCGGCTCTCGGGACTGGCTGACTCAATGCGGGCGTCCCTAATCGGCGATTCGTCATCGGACGGTCAAGGCCGCCGCGGACTCGGGGCTCGAGGGATTGCGCAACGCAGCCTGCACGAGGGGCCTCGCATCGGCGCGGGAGTGTAATGAGCTCGCAATTAGCCGGGCGCGTCACGCGGCCCACTCGAGCGGCTCGCTCGTCGTTTATGCAACCTCGGGCCCTCGCTGTTTTCTCCCGCGATCCCCGCGGGCGATCGGCCCTCTTTGATTGCCCGAGGAGCGCGCGTCTTGTGCGGCCGGACCGACGGGCCGAGACAGCCGCCGCTCCTGCGCTGCCCGTGCCCCGTCCGCCCTGCACAAAGCCCCGGAGGCCGGAGCGAAGACGCCGCGTAACACGCGCGCCCACTTCCAGGCCGCGCACAGTCACGCTCCGGGCAGAGTGCCTCGCTTCGGGCTCTCCGCAGCCGCAGGCGCTCGCGGCCCGCTGGCCTCGCTGCGCTGGCTGGCGCGGCCAAGCTCATCGACAGCGGAGGCCTTTCGAGATGACGTCGGGCGCGCGCGCGCGCGGGCGATCCGAGTCCCTCCGAGGGCCTCGCGGCCGGCCGGCCTCGGGCACCGGCGCGGCGCCTTCGCCGAACGCCGGCAGAGCTCCGCTTCCTGGGAAGGAGGGCGAATTGGGCGCTCGCCGAGCGAGAGGAGCCCTCGGAGCGCCCAGCCTCTCGGGCGCATCTGGAGCCGAGCCGGCCGTTCCGAGAATAGCGCGCCGAGAGGAGAGCGCAGCCCGAAAGCCGGCCGATCCGCGCTCCGGAAGGCCCTCGGCGCGCGCGGCACAAGGTCGCCGCGGGTGCAACGACTCGAGCGCCCGGCCCGGCTCCTCGCGGCTCCCGACGCCCGAGCCCGAGCCCGCCCTCGGCGCTCCGCATGGGGACGATGAAAGGGCCGCGGGCGCCGCCGCCGCCGCCGCCGCCGCCGCCGCCGCCGCCGTAATTTTAAACGGGCTTTCCAAATGAGGAGCCCGGGCCGACCCGGACGAAATCGGATGCAGCCGCTGGACCGCCTGCCCCGGCTCCGGGGATCGACTTCTCGACTTTGTTCGACCGCCCCAATATAACTCGTGCCAGGGAATTGTAAGCGACCACTCGGGACGCTACTTTCGGTCGCACGAGTTTCTCGCTCGATCTGGAATTCACGACTTCACCAACTCTTTGCCTTTAGGGCGCATCGGCCATTGACAGAGCACTTAGCCAATGCCCGCTAGCGCTTTTAGACAACATTCTACCTTTCCGATCTATCAATTTTCGCTAACTTTTCTAACTAACAATTTAAAATTCATTCACTTTATGGTCTTGAAAGGCACTCGAGCGCTCGCTCTTCGACGGGTATAATACGGTCACTTTTCAAGGACGTAATCTTTCCATACATCTGTTCTCTAATGCAGTGGATTATGTAATAAAACTAGTATTCTCGCTAGTATTTCAATTGATGAATCGACGGCCTGATATTTAGACAGGAATTACATATACCATTATATCTTATGTTATATCTTGGTATTGATTTAAAAGCAAAAGTGATATACGAGTTAAAAATCTAGACGCGACAGCTTTGCCGTCTTTCGCGTAATCTATATAGATATCGATTTCTACAGTACATATGACGGCTTATACGGTTGAAAAAAGAACCAATTTCTTGCGTCTACAACATCAGCTAGAACTAGAAGGTCTAAGAAAACGATTGAGCGTAAAAAGCGGGTTAGCGCGTCTCGTTGTACTGCTGTATGAATAGTCAATAAAGAGTATTTGTAGTTAGTAATGAACCTTGTCAACTAAATAAGAACTATTGTGTTTCCGTCATTCCGCAACTTAAGGCTAATTTATATATAGTTTTTTTATTATATTTGCGGCGTAAAACCACTCATCTTTAAAAACAGACTGCAAGCCTTGTTTTAAATCAACAATCTTCCTTGTATCATCTGTCCAGAGATCGTATCGCACCTCTATAACGAATGACGTGTACATGCTCTTTGTATATTCTAAATTACGTGCGACCGCAGCGTCGTATAATGACGTCCCGGCGTTCCGCAGAGTACGAGAGTGTAATCAAATTTCTAATCAGCGATTAATTCACTCGCTCACGTTCTTTTACAGTGTAATATGTCGCCTGTCGTTGGAAAGTAATCGGAATTGCAGCGAAACAATAGGGAATTTACATATGACAACCGAATATTACGGGAAAGTCTTCTCACATGCAGCTTCTCCCTTTTATCCACTCAAACATGAACGGGTGTTATCAAGCTTATTTTCGGGGAGCAATCAGATAACAAGATGACGCCCGATAAACGAAACTCGTTATGGTGTCCTTATTACTTGGTTCATAGGTGATATCATTATCAAAGTAAATAGAGATTACTTGGTATAATCAGTGATTCTAATCAAGGATTGCGCGAGAACAAATATTACGCTTGGAACAGAAAAATAATGATAAGCAGCCGTGGCGAAAGCATTCCAACTTTTATAACCAACTTTGCAAACATTATATAGTGATTTAAAATGAACTAAAAAACATTCTGTATATAGATATTCAAGTATACAATTATCTCTTGTGAACAGTTATACCTTCAAGTGAGTTTTGTGTGCTCGTTCAATGCGCTGCATCCATGAATGCAACTGGAAGTTGCAATGTCAATGTATTATCTTTTGGAATTACCAGCATGTAATTTACTTTAAAAATTGGGTTAGACGTTGCATCTATATAGTATGTTCTTATCTGTACAATGTTAAAAAGCAACAGATGACGATTGTCTGTGTTGACGCATGCGTCTGTAACAATTTATAAACAAATCAACAAACGCACTTGTTGTCGTATATTTTTCTACCGCAGATAACTGAGAGCATACAATTTACTTTATTTGTTTTATTTAACGTTATAATAACTACATCCTATAGGATATTTTTCAGTACAATTTATTTTAAATAGGCCAATAAATATATAGTAATATAATTAACGTATGCACAGCCATGTAATTTTTGTTCTCGTTTCGCAAGCATTTAAATTGTGTTCGTCGCGAAACATTTCTATGTAAGCGCGACGAGCATTAAAAACAGACGATAAAATTATCCACATTTTTGTTGGTCGCAAATTGCCAGATAAATTAAAGTGTTCGCATGTAATTATTGATTTTACAATCATCTTACTATTACTTTGTTTCTGATAACTGAAACCGACAAAATTAGTACTTGCATCTTTATCGCTTAGTCTCCGTTGCGTAAAAGTGTTTTAAGTAACTTAAGCGGGATTACGGTAGAAAAGCTTTTATACTTTCATAATAGAGTTTTCCGAAAAATATAAGAAAAAAGTTTAAATGGAATGCATTGCGTTTAACGTCAGAATAATTATAGGAGTTTTTCTTCAATGTATTTATTTATCTCTTTTGCGTAAATAAAAAACGGTTTATAATAGAAACACAGTAATGATTCTAGAATTTAAAGTTAAAATTGTATAAAGCATCATTAAAACAATATATTATAAAAACTACGTTTACTAACTCAAAAAAAGATCATTATCTTTTTTAATTTCTTGCCGCTTGCTGTTTATAAAAACAATTTAGATAATGAATTCGATGAATATTTTAATTATTCAACTAATTCCTTTATTATTAGCATTTTTTAAATTCTATTTTAAATGACTTATACAACTTGATTGAATTGACCTATGGTCTTACAAAGTATTATTTTAAAGTTTAAATGCTCGACGGCTCATTGTAATTATTTATATATGATTTATATACTAAATATAAATCTAAAATAAATGTTAAAAAGGCGCGGTGTACCAAAAATTATTATTCCTAAAAACAACGTTTTCTTATTTCTTAAAATTATAAATTAATGCTATACTCTAATGTTTCTGCAAAAGTGAAATTTAATAACTGTTCATAACGCTATAGTTACTATAAAATGTTGAAATTCGATTTAAATACTATTTATTATGACAAGAAAATCTTCAGGAGTATTTCTTAATTAAAATATGTTATTTATTATTATTGGTGTTTCAATAATGATTTATATACGAGTTAAATATCATTTGAGTAAAAAATCCTACGAATAACATACCATGAAAATGTATTCAAATATAAAAATAGCAAAAAGTTTCATGGATTGATTTTTCGGTTACTATTGCAGTACGTAAAAAAGATTAATTTGATGATACGCTGCATTAAAATCAAGTAGGATCGCAGAAGAAGCGATAGAAAAAAGGAGCTGACTCACATGATTTTTCTTGTGACTTACAAATTTAATACGGTATTTTGTATTAAGTAACTCGTCGTAAAAAGCAGTTGGGGAAAACGTTGAAAGAAAGCCGTTTATCTTCTGGTTTACTTGTTAAATATTACGCATAAGCTTTCGTAAATGAACATTTTAAAAATAACAAGTTTTGCAATTTTCTCGCGAATATCAACTATAAAGATCCTTCACTTGTAAAAAATAACGATGTACAAAAATAGTTTACAGTTTTGTGCTTATAACTGTATCTGAGAATTTTATCGAAGAAGTGTCTATAAATATTTGGTCTTTTTTATCAAGCATTTAAAAAACGCATTGTCTGTTTGAAGATGAATTTATGAATTATTAGCAAAGTAGGGTATCATTTTTACACTCGTTTATGTTTTTAATATAATATTACAAGAATTCGCAATCATGTTTTGATGAATATCAATGGATTTATGAATGATTATCGTTTTACATAATCCTATAATTAAATTGAAATTTATAATAGTTAGGCTTATGGTAAATTAATCCTAGTACTGAAAACTCTGAGGCACACGTCATAAATCGAGTGAAAGTCGTAAATTAAAAAAGATCATTTGCAAGTAATTCAGTGTTAATAAAAGGAAAAATTGAATATTCTAAGGCTAAAACCTGAATGTGAATTTTGATAAGTACATGGACAGGTTTCCTTGAATAACATTTGTATTGGTATATCAAATGCTGCAAGCATTACGTTTATAATATAAGAAGAATTGACTATTTTAAATTTTATTATGGTTCAGAATGTTAATGGTAAATGGGAACAATAAATCTTGTCAATGCCAGTTATAGAGGCGGAAGTCGATTTTTCTCAGAGTGTACTGTCACAGATCGTGAATTAAATGTATAAAAAAGATAATATAAGAAAATGAAGCCGGCGATACAGTAAAATGATCGTAGTGGGTTAACATGGCATAATAAACGGGCAAATTACTGTATAAATACAATAATAATATAATGAATAATTATTGCTTTGGGTATATAAGTTAACGATTCATTATACAGGCAGCCATTGATGGGCTCTTAATTTTGGAGGTATTAAACATTTATGCCCATGGTCCCTGGTTTTGAAAGGACGGCTGACCTTATTCAAGGTAAGCGAGGCTCGAGTGCGACAGCGGTTTGAATAAACCAAAGGTTCGCCAGTGCGCGGAACATAGCTGCGCTCATCCTATTTAGCAGTGAGAAGAAAGAGCGCGGCTAGACAGGCTGGAGCCCTTGAGGGACAAGGGGGACAAGCGACAGCGGGCGCGGGTGAAACATTGATTGCAGGAGCGGCTTGATCCGCGCGCCACCTCGCGCGCACCCGAGTAGTGCGGAGTGCAGAGACGTGCCGATTAGCAGGCAAGCGCGGCGAAGAGGCTCGGCAGAAGCAGGCGACTGGGCGACTGGAGCGACTCGGGCGACTCGGGCGCACGGAAATCGGGCGCGGCCTCGGCAGGGCCGCCGCTACGGCCCTCGGCATTCCTCTCGGCGGCGGCAGCGGCGGCGGCTGCGCATCCAAGGCGTCCCCCCGCGCAAAAAAGGGCCGGGGGGCGCGAAAAAAAGGAAAGGGGCCGGGTCCGCGGCCTCGGCGCGCTCGTGAATTTCGTGGAAGGAAGAGGGGGCGACCGGCGCGGCAGCTTTCGATAAATTCCTCCGCGGCGCGCCGGTACTTTTCCCGTTGCCGGGGAAAAGCCGGGCTTCGGGGCCGCCGGCGCGATTGCCCGGGCCGCGGCTGACGTCACGCGCCGGATTCCTCGCGCGGCCCGCGGCTCTGATGTCACGCGCGCCGCCGAGAAAGCCGGCCGACTCGGCGCACGCGTCACTCGCCCGGGCTTCCGGGAACCGTCCTCCGCGGCCAAGGTGGACTCGCTATACGCGCAAAAACCGCGCGCCCAAACGCCCCGGGCGCTCTCGAGACAACAAGCCTCGCAACGGCCCTCGGCTCGCTCCTGGCCCTTGCGCGTAATCGATCGATCGCCTCCGGCTCTCGCGCGGAACGAGTTTTTAGCCTCCAGTCATTCCTTGGGACGTTTACGCTCGGCAGCTGTCAACTCGGAGAATAACAATAGCGAGTCCGTCTGCAATATATCTGCTTGCAATATCATCTATGTATACTCGTCTCGGGTATAATGCTTGTACCGTGGCACATAAATAGTAGTATAGTAGTTTGGAGTTGATGCTTTCGATGATGTTGTAAATTGCGCCAATGGCTCTTGTAATGGTCTCAAAAGACAAATGTGCATACGCCCAGTACAATGGATTGCCATTGACATAGAAGAAGATGGCAACGGCTTCGTCTCCAAATAACACGGCTCCATACCTGCATAAAGTATTCTGACGCCGCTCTAATAATGGTAATAGTATGGCATTATTATTTTGGAGGTTCGGCAGACAAGTGGCATCGACCTCCGGCAGTTGTTATGTTCGAACTCGAGTCACGCTTGTACCTCGACGATTCGCCGAGTGATTCCCGGTGCAATTTAAACGGTTTCTCTCAAAGGCAGAATGCGCAGGGAAAAACATTTGCCTGGAGCACCAAGGGATGCGCACTTAATGATTGAATTGTATCGTTTGAAATCTGGAGAGACATCAAAGAGCTACGACACGTTCCAAATCCATTAACCTTATCGATGATTAACCAGAGGCTTCAAATTCCTCCGCGCGGCGCCAAGTCGCGCGCCTGAGAAAATTAGTTTGAAGTTTGTTTAAAATCTATAAATCTGCCGGAGAGACATTGCACGAGTGCTCGAGTGGCTGGAGAGCCGAGCGCGGAAACTTTCCCATAGCTGGAAGGAGTCGGGCGCACTCGTGTATGTACACAGGGCGAGAATGTTTTTACGACTGTGTACACAAGCGCGCGCTCAGAGCGCGGCCGGGAACAGGCGGCCAAGCTCCTTAATTAATAAGACGAGAGTTAGTAGGCCAGTGGAGTAGCCGGCGCGGAAAGGCCGGCGCGCACCCCCGGACAGCTTGGCGGTCAGCTCGCGGGGCGTTCCTCCGGCCCGGGTGCGTCGCCCGCGCGCGATGGCCTTGGCGCGCGCGCCGAATCCCCGGAGAGCCGAGGAATGCGCGGCCGCGCCGAGGCCGGACAGGTGGCGCCGAGCGCGAGGTGCCGACTGGTGCCGACGCCCGGGGCCTTGAGCCGAGTCGCCGGGGCCGCGCTTGCCTAATTGCCGCGCGATTCCCGAGGCGATTCCCGAGCGATTCCCTCGCATTCGTCCGCGCCTCTCGCCGCGCCTCCTCAATGGTTTTTCACGAAGGTCCGCGCTCAAAAGATGTACGTCTGCCGTTCGAAGCCGACTGGTTAAGGGATCGGTAAGAAACCGTTAACCAGTTTCAGTGCGTTAGGCGAGGCTGGAGCGAGCAAGTCGAGCGGTGAACCGAGCCGCCGAGCCACGCGCTCTTCGTCACCTGTCACAAACTTCATCACTTTTATCCTGTCCATTTGTCTTAATAGATTTTAATGAATCTCCACCTAGTGTAGCATTTGTATTGTCAATATTTGAGTACTCGATAAAATTGATGCTTTGTAAAACTGCCGATAAAGATACTTTGTAATTTAATATTTTGATATATATATACACGAATCGTATATATTTGTGTAGAGCTAGTTCCGAATGCGACCGCGTTACTTCAATGGAATCTGTAAAAGTAAACCTGCACCGAATAAAAATCATGGAAAAACAAGACGATATGATAACACATATAAGACGACCAATATCTGATAAAGTACAACTTGTATGCGCGATGAAAGTTTTATCTAATCGAAAATGGCGACCCAAAAACTGATTGAACCTACATACGGTTGACCTGGAAAGCAGCGAGAAGGCAATTTAGACTTGTGGCAACGAAGGACGTAGTACGATCGACAGTGGGCGCGACTCGGTCGCTTTTGGTAAAATGTCGTTAGATCGACCGCGGCAGCGGTAGTCCTCTGATTAGGCCCCGTCGGCGGGCGGCTCTTTCGAAAAGCGAGATTGGCTCCGGTGGCGCAACGGCCGGGGCGACGGGGGGGATGATCGCGTGGGGCGCCGGGCGGCGGCGGCCAGTCTGGGTAATTACGCCGGGCGCGCCGGCGCGGCGTCAAGTGCCGATCATTAGCCCCGGATCGCGGGCGGCTTTTTCCCGGCTCGGGGGTCGCAATAACGCGCCCCCCAAGATTACGCCGCGTGGAACTAGTTCCCGGCCGTTAATAGATGCGCGCGCGCTTCCCCGGAGCGAATTACCCGGGGATCGCTAACGACGAGTAAGTCATTGGCGAGCGCGAGCGAGTCGAACTCGGGGCCGCTCGCGGAATGCCGCGGAGCTCGCCGCTGCTTTGCTTACGATTATGAAAGCTGATACGGTAAGGTGGCGTGATTTTAAAGGAATTCGCAGGAAGAATACGAGCGTAAACCCATATTGCGGCTCTCCCGGCAGCCGATCCTCCTCGCGAAGCCCAATGTACGGCCGCGCGGCCGCAAGGATAAACGTATTCCTGTCTAACTGTACCCGCGGACTTCGGGCCTTACACGCGCCTATAAATACAAACAGTTTATCATCGACGCTAATGTCCTCGCTAGAAATCTTAACCAGTTTTTAAGGTATTAATTAGCTCGGCCGATACGCTCGCGGACAGCGCTTAAAATCCTTCCAGTTAGCAGCACTATAACGATAATAATGGTTATTCCACGGTCCTACTTACACGCGCGCTAATGCGCGAGTGACTGAGGGCAAATAGTAAATTAGCTCGCTAGTTTAAAATTCGCGCATGAACAGCTCGTAGCCTCCAGCTGGAAGGTTTGTTAGCGACTTTTTAGACCGCTCGAGCGAAAAAACACCTCCTGCAATTAGCGCTAACAAAGGTAGCTAATCGTTAGCACCTTGTATATCCGCCCGATTATTTCGCCCCGCGGGCAGCATTCATTTGGGACAAATGGGCTAGAGAGCCCGCCGCCCCGATAACGGCCGCCGCGGCGTAACGATTTGATCAACGAGCTCCGGGGGCGCGATCATTAACGGTCACCAGCCACGGGTCTGGTGGTCCCCCGGCCGAGCTGCACCGGCGCCACAGCCCAAATCCCAGAGCGGGGCAAAGGTTGCGGCCCGACGGATCGCGCATCTCCGCTTTCTCCTCCGGCGGGTGACGTAAGGGCCGCCCGCGTTGGGTAACCCCGGCGGCGGCGCCCGCTCTTCCTTGTGCAGGCCTCGGTGCATTCTCCCCGGGCGAGCCGCTCGTCTTCGGCGGCGCCCCCGCGCCCCCGCGCGCCCGCCGCCTCGGGGCCGTTAAGCGCGCGCGGCCCAAGGCTCCTCGGCGAACGGCCCGGCGCAAAAAGTCCGCGGCCGTTAACGCGCCCACTTAGCCCGTTGAAAAAGCCCACGGCCCATTTGGCATTTTTCCGGTGCCCTCGCCGAGCGACACAGTAACGGCCGGCGGGCCGCGCGGCTCCCTTTCAAAGCCCAGGTGCGCGCGCCCGGTCCAATTCTTCCCCGCAATCCCGTGGCAGCCGCCTCGCCGCGATGACTAATTGGCGATTGCGAGCCGCCGCCGATGCGAAATCCCGGGCCTGAGAGAACGCCAGCCGAGCGTTAAGCGCTATCAAGGCTTATGGGAAATGCTCCGCGGCCCGCGCTCGAGCAGGGCCGCCAGCCGCACTCGTCAGCTGTTACGGGCACTTTTAAGGTTATAAACTCGCTGTTGTTAGCCGCGCTATTCTTTTACTAAGGATTAGGAGTAATGAACAGGTAACGATGTCGAAGAGATAATAATAAGCTTAATTGCACGGCCAGGAATACCATCAAAGCTAATAAACGCGTAGCCGGCAGCACTCGCTCGGCACGAGTCAATGGCACGAGAATTAGCCAAAAATGCACAAGCCTGCCAATGTTTACTCGTGTTTGCCGTGTCTGCGTCTCACCGTTAACTAAACTCTCTTCGACTTAAGACTACGCTCTTTTCAGCCATGCTTTCGGCTAATAACTCATTAGAGTTATAGCTATCCTGATGAACGATTAGCTAAAAGTCGCTTGAGAATTCCACAGGGGCGAGGGGTGACAATTAATTTGGGCCTTGGGCGGACAGCTCGCCCGCGTTCCGCGAACCAGCGTAATTGGAAATGGTCTGGCCCCTTTCGGCCCCCTGAAACTGCACGTTTGTGCAGAGAATCGTGGGACTTTCTGGGAGCCGCGTGCGCTGCTTACTCGGCGTATACCATCGCGCCACTTGGGGATCCTCTATGACGAGTCGAACGATTATTCCGCGCTCCGGGAAAACTACCGGCCGCGTGTAAAGTGGACGCTCGCTTTTTCTGGCCTCTCCGCTCGGAGCAAGCGGCACGTGCGTTACGGCGCTATAGGAAGTGCCTGGAAGCGCGTGTCGCTCGCCATTGCGCTTAATCGCCCATTGTATATAAAATTCCAATTTCCTGTCATTCGCTCGCCACGGCAAAAACGGCGGCCGCGTGTGCGTCGATGTTAATAAGAGAACCGAGGCATGATCCAGTCCACTCGCGTCGACCGCGACGCCGCTCAGCGTAATCTGTCTGCTTTGAGAGCGATCGCGCCCACTTCGCGGAAGAAGGGCTCAAGCGGCCCGGGTTTCCTGGCCGTGATTTAGAAGCGGCGAATTAGCCCCTCGTAAACAGAGCCCCGAGTCCTTGCAACGGGGTTTTATCTCGGATTTTATATCCCGAATCCATTGTCTGCTCCGCGGTCCGCGCGATATCGGCCTCTACGTGCGCAAGGGAGAAACACGCGCTCGGCCGACCGCTGCGCGGTTAATTAAACGCCGGGAAATAACGCTCCCGACTTTACGCGAGCTCCACTTAGATCCGATGAGAAACCCGCTGCTGGCTACTCCGCGAGCTACTCGGCTTTCCGGGATGTACTGCAATAACAGCGATGGATTCGCTTACAACCTCGATTTTCCTCCCGGTAAAACCTCTGCACGGAAGCAATAAAGGCCTATATATAAACAGGCAGAATCTCCGAAACGTGCATATACCTTTATACCTTACCATCTTCATCGCTTTACACGGTTTGCTCATCGGTAAAAGTTGCGTATAATTTACGAGGCCGGCGATCCGATGGAAAAGAATGTAAATATATCTTGTGAAACGAAGGCCGCTGGAAACTCAATTTAAATTTGTCAACTCTTTATAATCTGGTGGCACGCTCCTTCCAAAGAATTAATTAACAATGATAATTACAGCATAACGAGCAGTCGAATGATATACCTTGTATACCTATAGAGTAAATATTTGAGCAGACATTTGGTTAAAATACTTGAAATACATCAATGTTCAACAAAGTTATTTTGATTTGAGTAATTATCTTGACGCGAAATCAACTCAAGTGTTCAATAAATCTTTTAGCACTGAGTTTTACTGCAACGATAAAACGTTTCCAAAGAAATTGTAAACTTCCATCTATTTGTGCTTATTATTTTCATCAGATAAAATACAATAATATTACGCAAAGTATATTTTTCAGTTCAATAATACTGTTATTCTAAGCAACAAGTGAACAATAAAAATATTTATACATTTTATCCTTGTTTTGCGTTTTTTTTTGTAATTCATGCAGAATTTTTATTATTACGAAAAGTTTTGCGCTAAAAAATAACAGTTAATTAAAAGCAACCAAATTACTTAAAAATTATGACTTTATACTCGGATTATTATTCAGTGATTAAAGTTAGATTAAAGATGTAAGAGTCAGGGAAAAATCGGTAAAAAACAAGACACATCAAGGTTTAAGTCATAAAACTGATACTTTATTATACAGATTTTTAGTAACTCATGAACGCTATCAAACACACAGGAGTAAAGCTCACTCACACTCACAAAATCTTGGTATGGTTTGTCACAGGAAGAATGATTGACGCACGCACGCGGTATTCGACGATATTCCCTGGACAAAGACGAAACGGAAAGTTAACTTCCCCCGAAAATACCACTCTAAGTGTTGCCCGGGGTCACGCCGTCTATACATATACATCAGGCCTATCGAATTTATTTTCTACGCTTGGATGATTCTTTACAACTATCTTGTGCGCGCCTATACTACTTGGATATTTTAGTTTGCAGTCATGAACTCTGCATGAAGCGCCAAATAATTGCTGCATCCGTTATACACTTACTCGAAATATTATGAAACAATGAATTTGTAGCCCTTTTAGGAAATGTGCACCTCTTAATTCAAATTATGGCCAGTTATTCTTAACAGCTTTGATAGCGCTCGCATTAGTAACCAATCGTCAGAGGACTAATCTTTTCTTTGTTTCTCGACTAATGAATTAAAATGTTTTGACTTGCGGATTTTCAGTGTTTTTATGAACACACTCGATGACAGAATATCACCAGTTGGTCGCACGAATAACAGTACCAGATGCCCTGTTTTGTTCAACCGAGCTGTATCGATAAAAATTTTCAATAACTCTTTCCGGGCATCAGCTGCAGGCTAATCTTTTGTTAACAGTTGGACAAATACATAATTTCTTGAATTTATGTACGTGTCCAATGGCCAAAACAGACTGAGCAAGAATCGGGCACATGTGCATGCGGGCGTATACAATAAAATCTGGTTCAGAGTTAATATGATATCCTCTGCAAAACATATACATCGCTCCTAATATAATATACATGTTACGCTTGGCTGTATATACGGAGAGAAAAATACCAGTCGCTGCAATGTAGTGTCACTTTCTTAATTTTTTCACAGATCGCTTTATTACGTTTATAATTGAAAGTTTACTTGCCTCTTTAACATTAATTCGGAAATTGAAAATTGATTGATAGAAAAACTATAACTGTCATGATAAAATCATGTATTTTTATGAAACACATGACTTTGAATTCATATGAATAGTATTTTGTAACAGTAGTTTATTTGTACACATATTTCTGCCGAGTATTGATGCAATACGGCTTATTCAGAAAATGCACTTTATAATAAAATCGAGTTTATACATTTATATTTAAATCAAAAATATGTTCAGAAAACAGTATCTGAATACACATATACACAAATAAGCGTAGATTCACTTGCCTTAAAAACTTACACTTTATTACGAAAATTTTATGGTAATTTTTTGCACATACTTTATGATTGTTCAGTTTAAAATGTCATTTTCGATCATATATTTTTATAATTACATGATATAATTCAGACCATACTTGTATTAGTTTTTAAAATCTCGACAGGCATAAAATTTGTATACTTTAATTTCTAAGAATATATACGACTCTTAAAGATATTTAGCTTTAATTCTTATTGGTTATTTAAAACAAGTAATCATGTTATCTCTTTCTTTTTGAAAATTTTTGTTTTTTTTATCTCATAATCTCATGATAAGTTATTTTTATCGTACTTGTGACAAACTATATTTTGCAGAACTATTTATAGAATTACAACGTTTAATGAGTAGTTTGAAACTGTCGCTTGAATAACAAAAATGTCGCTCACATTTAAAAACTGTACATGGTTTATATAATCTATTGTTTAGTAAAACTAGCGTTGAACGATGTTCGAGTACGTCTAATGTGCTTGTATTACATTCTACTTTGATCAATGTCCAATGGACGATTTTACATTAAACAATTTTCTCTTTTGCATGGCTATTGTTTCGGAGAATATCCCGTTAAATAACGCCGCGTCAAGGTCATGATGAACTTTTGTTACATTTTACGACGACGGGATCCTTGGTCCCATTTTTCGAAACGAGTCAATCGAATTTTTACGCTACTCCCGACAAATAATAGCTCGTTTCCTTGATATGTTGTTGTTTCGAAAAAATGAGGTGCAAAAAATAGGATATCTGTGCTCACCGCCGTGAAAAATTCTGGTTTCGCCTTAAAACTGCGGAATGGATAATCGTGAGTGCAAATAAAGAGACAATGGGATTGGTTTTTCTTATTATAGATATATTTATATAAAGAATAATTTATTAATTTCAGACTATAAATAAATAATAATTTATTTAGGATTAGAATTGATTTCGAAATGGCAATTTTTTTTCTTCTCACAAAACAATTTCACA
The DNA here is from genome assembly GCA_018906755.1 of Sycophaga agraensis. Classification (NCBI taxonomy): domain Eukaryota; kingdom Metazoa; phylum Arthropoda; class Insecta; order Hymenoptera; family Pteromalidae; genus Sycophaga; species Sycophaga agraensis. Next base: position 351,549 of record JACCIE010000083.1, read on the forward strand.
AGAGCGTTCATAAAACTATATAATATATAGTAGAGATTTGGGACAATCATATAATTTCATTAATTAAAACAATACTAATTTTGATCTCTGGGGAATGCTTAATTTAAATAAAAGTATTTTAACAACTAGGACTACGTAAACTAATAAGGCAGTATTAAAACTCTTTTTTATGGAAAAGTGTCTACGTATAACATAGGAACACAGTTTTCTTCCGTTTGATGTTGAAAAACTGCAATACGATCAAAGTTCACACTTCGCATTTTATGGCACTTAAGAAACTATAATTTTTTTTATCCACTTCAACGGTAACAATTTTTTTACAAAAGACAAAAAATAAGAAAAATAAACCCATAACATTTATTGCACATAAATCTGTACAAAACCCCGACATGATTGGCGAAAATGTTTAAAATGTGTTCAATTGCGTAAAAAGTGAGTATAATTATCTAGGCACTGACTAGATAATATGACAAATACAAACAAATAAAGAGAATAAAAATGGAATACTTTAAAACTGAAATGATGTAAGTCACATTAATGATAATGCCTGTTACATACACTTAAATTCATGTAACGTCTGAGGGAAATCTGTACGAGTGCCTCTCGAGACAGGAACAAAAAACGCGTAAGTTTAAAAACTGAGTATATCTTATTTAAGTACAATATATGCATAACCTGAACGGTTTGTCAAAAATATAAAAATTGAATTATCTTACAATATTTGTCTCTCTTGTTCGTATTACAAATCGGCTTCAGTACGATATTCATTGTCATTGAGTCGCAGTCGTCGAGTAGACATGCGATGGATCAGAGTCGCCTTAAAATTGTACATCCATCCATCTATACATCCATCCATACATACATAGGCATATATATATATATACATATATATCAGATTAAAATAAAGAGTTATAACGTAATACCTAACGACATCATTATTGCGTGCATTGGAGAGAAATATTTTCTCATAATGAACGACAGTGTCGTTTGCGCTAGAATTAGATACAGATATACAATTTTATCGTTCTTCTCAAGAATCATTGTTTACTTGCATTATTGCGCAACCTTAAGGGACGCGTACGAGACAGACAGATGTAAAGAGCTTAATTTGAGAAATAGGATTGCACCGAAGCTCCTTGTCCTCGTAACTTCCGAGGAAAGTTGTTCATCAAATTTTTACAGGCTACTTGGGATATTGGAGATGCCGGAAGCTTGTACAGTGCAACTAGAGCTATCTCGAGGAATTTGACAATGAATCAAGTGATCCGAGGAGCGGAGCAGTCTGTACGAGTTTTTACACGAGGGTTGTTACGGGCTAATACTTTACTGCCTTGAGAAAGTTGATCCATGGAAACAAACACTGGGACTGTCGATACATGTATGCACAACGCATATAATTCTAGAGCCTCCTCGACATCGACAGATCGTTGTAGCTGTGCTTCGGCAGATTTGTTACCTTAGAGGCACTCGACTGCACGTCGCGTTGGTCGAAACTGCGAAACTAAACTGTCGATGAATGAACTAGCAATGCATTTTGTTGATGCAAGGTTGATTAGTTAGCGACGTCGCACTCAAACAAAATAATCGGCAGCGCGAGAGCTCTAGCGTCGTCTTTCCCGCGGGCGGGAGGGAAGAGAAGCAGAGTCGACGAGAGCTTTCAAATAGTGGCCTTTGGCTTCCGTCAACAATCATAGTTAAACTACTTATTTACCTAGAATAGAATATACAGTTTTAAATTATCGATAGGTCGATTTGTGCCCTTATTCGCACTGACGCACCAAAGTGAGGCCTCCGATTGACAGAAAAAGTTGAAGAGGAGAGAAACCACAGCGAACGAAGAGCGCACTGAGATTCTCTTGACCGTTAAGTACTTGGGTAAAAAAACCTAACCAGGAGAATACTCGAGGTGAATACTTAATCGCATTAGTTTTTCGACTGTTTCCAGACGCGAGGAATCATAAATCAGTTCGACAAGAATGAGAACTAGAGTTGCAGGGGTGACTTAAGGCTATAAACTTACTCGTCGCAGAACCGTTTATTGTGTACCTATGAAAGAAAAGAAAAAGTAGTCTCGTTTGCAGAGGGCAAGTAAAGTTGCGCGGGTCACTTGAGGGCGTCAGGACGAACAGCGGGTGGCAACGGCGCTCTGGAGAGATGGGGCTCATTGATCTGGGCCTCCCGGAGCCCCTCACTTGCACTTGGTCTTGCCGTCGAGGAGCTTCTTCCACAGGTCGAACTGCTCGCTGTACTTGACCATGTGGATGCTGATGCCGCGCTGGACGTTGCAGGGGCTGTACGAGATCTTCCGGTTGAGGAACTCGTTGGCATGGACGCGTCGCACGCCCAGCTTGCTGGCGACGATGCCTGTGGCGAATACGTCTTCGAGCTTGAGAAAGGTTTCGTTGAGGGCGCCCTCGTAGAGGCTGTGCACGATGTCGCTCGAGATGAGGTAGGCCGGCCCCGTGCAAAAGTCCGGGTAGAAGGGCTTCTTGTATTGGGCCAGGGAGACGAAATACTTGCTGGCCTTGTTGCGCACGGGCTTCCACTTTTTGGCGAGCTTGCCGAAGATGACGTTGCGTTCGCGCCGGTGCTTGTTGATGAAGGCCACGAGCCGGGGCACGTTGATGAACATGTCGTCGTCCGTCTTGAGGACGAAACGCACCTCTGAGCAGTAGGTGTCGATCCACTCGAGGGTCGAGATCGTCTTGAGGGTGAGGTTCTGGTAGGAGTCGAGGAAGCCTCCGCGGATCATGTCCCCGTACATGTCTTGCTCCTTCTCGAGGCTGCGCTCGAAGCGCGCGTCGCTCGTCGCCCCGAGGATGAAGACGATCCCTATGTCCCTGCGCTGGCCGAAGTGGCCCCAGGTCTGCCTGATGGCCGTGCGTGCCTCGAAGTGCGTCGGAGCCGACATGATAACGATCATCAGGTCCATGAACTTGCCGAAGTAGGGGCACTTGTCGGGGACGGCGACCGTGTGGCCCGCGGCGTAGATGGCGCGCGCCGAGTCCTTGTCCACGAGGATAGGTGTCGAGGGCGGCGGCGCCGGCGTCGTCGTCGTCGTCGTCGTGGTCGTCGTGGTGGTCGTGGTTGTCGAGGTCGTTGTGCTGGTGCCGTTGGGCCGGAGGCTCTGCTGGAGGGCCTCCCCGCCGTTGGTCGAGGAGGCCGCGGAGGCGACGGTCAGGGCGGTCGAGAGGTTGCCGCCCGGGCTCGGGTTGTGCGATGCGTTGCTCAGGGCGACGAGGGTCGGCAGCGAGGCGCTGTCCGTGCCGTTCAAGCCCCTGAACATCAGGGTCGACGGCACGTCCGAGCTACTCGCGTTCGCGTGCCCGTGACTACTCGGCTCGTACACCACAGCCGAATGATCTGATAACATTCAAAGCAGAACATACGGTTTCCCGTTTATTAATGTCATACATACGTGTCGGCGTTTTCTATTTATATCTGCTGTACTTTTGCCTAGGGGGTTCATGGACAAACCTCATCGGCAGATGAATTATTTGGTTTGATTTTAGAGCGCATCGTAATATAGCTCTTGGAGGGTCGCGATCCTTTTGTACAATCGGTTTAATTAGAAACCGAGCTCTTACTCATCTGCCAATGAGATAAGCACGTGGAAATGCCATTGGATGTCATTTTATGAAATCATAAAGTTTATTGTGCGCTAGCCTGTAGAAAGTTTAAAAGAAACGTTTATCATCAATACTTTGAGCACACGAAGGAAGAAAGCAGGAATTCCTCGGCAAAAGATATCTCTGTTAAAAACGGTCAAACAATAAATTGGTTACTTTGCAGAAGCCGCGCGTAATTGCACGTTGCGCCGCAGGAGCACGCGTCCCGCGGTAGCCGTTGGCGGTTGACTAATATTGCGAGCGTCCGCTCGCGTCGCGCGCCACCGGCTCCCGTGCGCGCATCGTGACGAAAGGGAGAAAATGTGCGGCAGTTATAACATTTGTCGGGGTTTTAATCGACGCCCGCGGATGAGCCGCGCCTCCTCTCGTTCGCGGAGGAAAAAGGAGGCCGAAGAAGCCAGGAGCACGCGCGGCTCGCTCGCCGCAGCGTAATCTCGCAGCGAGTTCTTGCGCCATCCGGCCAGCGGCCAATGATACAAGCGCGCGTTGTAATTGCCGTGCGATAAGGCGGTAATAATCGGGGCCGACAGGCTCGCCGGCAAGGTGGCGCGAATCGGAAGTGCGGCCCCCTTTTCCGCCGGGGCCGACGCCACTTTCTCCGCGGGGTTGCGCAAGCGCTTTTCCGCGCCTCCCCCGCGTGATAACGCGCGCGGCCCGGGGATCCGCTTTCCCCGCGGCCGATTTCCCCGGGTGCAGCCCGAGGAATTCGAGGAGCGCGCCCGCGAAAGGAGATCAGCGTCCGGGAGGTTCTCTCTTTCTCCGAGCCGGCCCCCATGAATAATGCAGCGGCCCGCCGAATCAATCGACTAATAATCTCGTCTCGTCCCTTTGAATTTCAAAGCGGTTAGTTAACCCTGACTGTTGCGACGGTGAATCGGTAATTAAGCCAGCCGGCGAAAGCATTACTCACGCGGAGCCGAATGCGTTGCGCGCACGGCCCGAGAGCGCGGGCCTCGGCACAGGCCCTCGGGGACGATTGGGCTGGCCGCTTTTCCGGCCCGCGACGGCTGGAGGGGAGGGGGCCTGGGGGGGCCTGGGGGCCTGCGAGGCGGGGAACGGATCGCGGCCGCGACAGCCGCCGGATCCGCGAGTCCAAATTCTTTTTTGTATTCATGAGCCGTGAGTGACTAGAAGGTTCGATCGGCGCGCGACCCGGAGTCTGCACAGCAGCCGGACGCCGAAGTTTCTCTTAATGTTTTATGCACGTGGGTGCGCGCGCCCAGGTGGGGCGTGTGCAATCAAAGCCTCGCGCAAGCCCGAGTTTGCATGCTATTATAATATTAACGTGGGCCCGCCGCGGCTCATTGTCGGGCGGCGGCTCGCTTTTCGACAAGCGTTGCATAAAAAGCCTTCCTATAAGAACCAAATATGCATTCGTATGTCTGCTCTTATGTCATACGTGAATAATGATCGGGAGCTGGCCGATTAGAAAACACGATCGCCGCGCTGCTCGCGCCGCCCGCGGCTCATTTTTGCGTAATTTTTCCAAAAAAACCCGCAACTAATCTCGGACGAAAGACGACATTAGGCTAAATCGTTGGGAAAGAGCGCTGCTGCGAGACCCCGTGTCTCCTCCGCGAAACTCGGACAGCTCGCGTCTAATTGTACAGTCGCGAGTCGACTCAAGGAGTTTGTCGAGGCTGCACCGAGTCGGTTTGTCCGACAGATCGAGCCAGGTGCTCCCGATGGCGATTGATAAGCTCGGCCTAGACCGTCGGAATTCGCCGACTCGTCGCTCCGTAAAAGTAGAGAAACGCTCGGCGGGCCTGTTGGAAAGCAAGCGGAGCGCCGCCGCGCCGTAGCCTCGATCGCCTCCCGGGGTTATTAAGCGCTCGCGCGACCGATTGATCTTCGAAAGCTCGCCCCGGACGAGTTCTCGTAATCGATCCCAAAGCCGCTGTCTCCGCGCTGTTACACTGTCCCGTGCAATCTAATCCGCGGCCGTCGCCAACTCGCCTTCGGCGCGAGATTCCCCAGCGGCCTGCGACGTTAACACGCGCGCCTCCTCGCTGATTCACTGCGGAGGTACTCGAAGCAATAAACGCCATTCAATGTTCATGTGCCGCGCATCCTTCCTTTATTCCATCGGAGTCGTTCGATTATGAATGACTCCGATTTCGGTGGCTCTATTTTTACCCCAATTGTGGGTCGCTCGATAAAGGGCGACCCTGAAAAGTTAACAAGGAAAACAAGATTTTCTTTTATGAAGGAAGCGTGTCGCGGAAAGTCACCAGCTCTATGACGAGTCTCTTCGATAGTCTCCTCAATGAAATCTTATTGATCCGTGCGAGCGATAAATGCCAATCGTGACTTTAATAATTACCCCTTTATGTATATTGCTGTGAATCAATGATAGGCATTTAGAGGTTTTTAAAGCGGCTGCGCGCCTTAAGTGGATTTAATTATTCTCTCTAATTTGTCAGTGCAGTTTCATTGATTCGTACGTACAAACAGATACACGTACCTCCCAACTATACTGTCGAAACCTTATACAGCACTTGTAATCGCCGCGAATCAATATAAGGCTAGAGCAGAAAAAACTAGGGAATCCGTTCGTTTAATTGTGTAGTGCTGTTACAATGAATGAAAATCAGAAGCTTATTAAAAATCTTAGCAATTGTTTCATTAAAAAGTTTTTCTAATTTTCTTTCCGAATTTCACTTCTTATAAAATAATTGGGATCAATATATATACATTTATTAAAACGATAGCTTACAGGAATCGATAAACAATGCCCTATCTAACGAGCAAAGCGTGCGATATAAACAATTTTAGATTTCCGTTGGAATACAATTGAACGTCTAGAACACCTTGCACGGAATTGTTCCTTGATGAAAGAAAGTGCGTGCATTTTCTCTACAGGTGAAAGGTTCGGACGCATAACTTTGATGAAGATTTGAGATATTCGATTATAAGAGACAATTGCATATTAAATATCCCTATCAGTAGCACTATATAGAGAGCGCTATTTACTAAATCATTCAATGATCAAAATATTATGAAAAATTCTTTCGTTATACAGTAATTATGAGCTTATGTCATTGTAATGCTTATATAAGTATTAAGAAGTAGTGCTGTGTTTAAAAACATAATTAATGAGAAATAAGATAAGAAATACTTGTAATTAGAATTTCATTGTAGAGGTAATTAATGAATTATATATACAGAAAAATATATAGCAAAATGCATTATGCATTACTATAAATTTCATTGAGATATTATAAAACTTTTGTAATCATAAAATGTAGTAAACAGAAGCAACATCTTAATCGTTACATACCAATCATTACATTCCAATCATAATATTTAATGTTGATTGTAAGTAGGCTTAAGGATAGTAGAAAGTCTTTTGTTCCATAATTAAAACAATTTTCACTGTTATTTCATTGTTCGAGAGATATTCAAAAGCTTGAAAGCTTGAAGCTTTAAATACCTTCGGTGAAAGATGTACGTATGTAATGTAGTAAAAACTTTTTTCATGTTTCTTGAACAAGTACGTTAGATGCGTAATTTACCATTTTAGTTTACAGTTTGCATAAATGAACATTCAAAAGCTAATCACAGTTTCAATTTTGAACAATTTACTTTCAACGTAGTATTATGTAGATTTATTTCAAGATATACACTGAACACAAAGCCATGTAGCGTTTAGTATAATTGAAATGTACTCCAATGAAAGAAATTAAGTTATATTAACTGGTCTGCCTTTTTAAATTAACTAAGCAGTAAGCTGATGACTCGAATCTTTGTGTGCATTGGCATTACTGTTAAGTCGAGAGAGTCTTAAATACTCTATATAACATTAAAACAAGCAAATAAAATCATAATATTTTTAACCTATTACTTTATGTTCACAATACATAAGAAATAATTTATGTTTAATTTTAAATTAATTAAAGTATTAATTTTGATATACACTATGATAACTATAATAAAAATCAAGTTCATAAATACCTAATTGATCTAATTTAAAAAAATTATTTACAAATTATTTACAAATTTGCTAAAAATATTTCATTTCCATTATTTGTAAATATTTTATCATTGTTACAATATGTTATGCAACCTTTTAATATTTTAGATTAAAAAATAATAATAATTTATTAACAATATCAAAGTATAATTTAATTTTAATAAAATCTTTTAACATAAATTTTTAGTTAGAATTAATGTAGTAAAGGAATAGATTTAAATTTGTTTGAAAAATTCGGGTTATTCTAAGCATTCTTCAAAATTAATGGCAAATCTTAATGCATTAAATAATACTATTAACTAATAGTATATTATTTTCTTTTGTAATATCCTGGCATTTAGCAGGCTTGAATTTACTTTCATCACTGCACATCTAATGCAACTCACTGAAATTGCCTGAAGAGAGACTACTTGATAAGTATTTATGACACCAGTTGCACTGGGTGAGTTCAAATGGCAGCAATGTCAATTAAAAAAGCCTCGAACTAATTGCAATGCAGACCCATCTGCAGCTCTGCCATCTAATGTGCACATTTATGAAAATCCATGTGGCAGCGGAACAGACAGGATATCAAAGAAAGCTCCCAGTAAAGAGAAGTAGGGAAGTTGAAAGGGCTATGGTCAAGGAGAGGTGGGTAATAGTCAGGCAGGTTAGAAAGTTTGCTCACTATAGTGCCGCACGAACGCATACTGCTGAATCTCGCTGGTGGTGGTCCTGTAGTAGGTGTAGAAGGTGATGCCGATAAGGGCCAGGATGAGAGTCTGGAATAGACGGCTGCGCAGGCTGAGAAAGCTCATGACTGCCTCGGTGAGCCGTTGGGGCTGCAGCGGCGACACCCCGCCGTTCGGAAGGTGTCTCTCACGGGCCTCGAGGCCTGATCAAGGGCCCGGGGGCGGATCGCCCGGGTCTCGGTGTGGCTGAGCTGGGGCTTGGAGGCTGGGGCCGCGCGCGGGACCCATGCCCGGCCTAAGGCGAGACGCGCGGCGCACTCATCTGCGAGCCGCGGGCCTCCTGGGCGTTTGCACCGCTGCTTCGTCCCCGCGGAGGCGCCACTGCTCGACGGCCTTTGAGGTTAGGTTGCTCATGTCAGGTCGTCGGGGCGGGTGTCGGGCTCGGCATCGGCGACCTCCTCGGGCCCTCTGGCGCTGCACCAAGTGTCGACGGGGTCTAGTTCGGCTAGGAGGCTCCCGGATCGGGGCGGGCGCAACTGGAGCTTCTCGAGCGCGCGTACAGACGCGTATATACACGTCGAGGCGGCGCTGCACGCCTACGTCCCGGAACGAGAGAGCGCGCGACTGTCCGTCACGTCGACCGCGCATGCACTGAACTGATCCACTAAAAAGACGGCGTGTTTTGTGAGCGCGCGGCGCACGCGGCGGCGGGCGAGGATAACCCGTGTATACTTACTGGGGCCGAGTGCTGGGGGCTGGGGCCTGGGCCGCGCGCGCCGCGAGTCGCCGCGACAGGTGGAGGCAGGCCGAGTGCCTCCGGGGGCCGGGGCAGAGCTCGGGAGCCAAGAGAGGGAGAGTCGAAGCCGGAGTCCCGGCCGCTGGCAGGACTCTCTTTTTATCCTTGAGAACTTCCCCTCTCTTTCTCTGCGTATCAAACGCGCATTATCAGCGGGATACGTCCTCCCCCCACCACCGCGCCCGTCAGCGCCGCCGCTGCGCCGCTGCCGCCGCTGCGGCCGCTGCGACTTCTCTTTCCCCGCACGGCTTGCGCGCTATCAATCGGCTCTCCTCTTTTCCGCCCATGCACGTATGCGTACGATCGCGCTCTTCTCGGCTCCCTCCCCAGTCCCCACGTGCCGATGCCAGCTCCCGCCCAGCTCGCTCGCACTCGCCTTTATTCCCTTCTTCGGGCGCGCACTTGCTCCGCTTCTGCAGCTAAGTATTTCTTCCCGTGCGTCCCTCTCGGCTACTCTGCCCTCCTCTGCTCCTCCTCGCCAATTCCCTCTTTTTAGGACCGGCTTTCGGAGTATTGTGTGTGCCCCGCTCTCTTCCTTTTCCCGGGAACTCGTCTTTCGACTCTTTGGCTTTTTGTCTATTAGATCCTGCCTCGCGCCCTCGCGAATATGAAAAAACTCTGGGGTCGACGCGGCCAATTATACTGTCGTAAATAACCGGGCCGCACGCACTCGCGACGAGATTTGATTAATTATTTAAGCCAAGGTGATTACGCCTCGAGGATTAATGACGCGTTTATTTCTAATGATAAACGTCAAAATTCACCCTCTGCGCGAATAATGCTGTTAATTATATTGATTAATTGTTATGCACCAGCTTTTTCTAAAGATGAGTATTATTCAGCTGTCAATACGTGTAATCGCGGATCGCGAGAGGTAAAAAAAGGTCAATCTAGATAATAATACCAAGGTAATTACAGCTTCTTCTTTGTTTTGTACTCCTATATACGATTTTCCTTTCAGTAAGTAATTCCAACAATGCCTTAGCGCACGCGCACTTACTTTAATTAACGCTCGAAATAGAATTTAATTTCATCATGCGGTCTTATAACTACTACGTGGGCTCCGTACTTTTTCCGTTTTAATCAAACGAGGTGAGAAAAATTGTCTTGAACGGACTGAGATTACACGACACACGTCTAGTTTTTTGTCATAATATTGTCATTGACAATAACAAGTTTGACTCACAATTATATTTTATATAACGCAGTAGAGTTAATTAATTAGATTTTATTCTGCACGTTATTGTTTAAATATGTCAGTCGAGACAAATGCTTCCAATTGAAAACTTGGCAGCACCACGACGTTTGGCACGATTCGTAGACTATTCTAACACGCTTGACGATACACGTGCGTTAATGTATATCTCTTAATATTAAGTTGTAAGCTCCGAAGTCGCTTGTCTCGACTCGTTCTCCAAAGAAAACAAAAAGCGCCTTGTTCAACCGATGCACTAACCATCTTTGTACAAGCACGTAAATAAGTAAAGAATAAGGAGCGATTTTTTTTAAATATGACAATTGAAGTCGAAAAAGCGATGCGGCGTTGGGGGCAATTGGCGAGCCGCGAGCTAAAAAGCACCAATTAACCGTATTCTGTAGCAATCAGGCGATACGGAGACGGCGCGGCGGAGTAACATTCATTCAATCAAACATAATTAGAAAGAATGAAGCCTGGCGATGGGAGTGAAAAGCGAGGGCGACACCGACGAATAAAGCGGCTCGGCTCCGGGCGCTCGGGCGATTCAAGCCCAATAAAGCGGCAGCTCCTTCGGCTTCCGACTCGATTCAAATTGATTCCACGGCTTATCTGCCGAGCGCAGCTCCGCGCACGAATCGCACTCGCGTCGCCTGCAGAAGGTCGCCGACTCGGCGGCCGTTCATCACCTCGATCGTTTTCCCCGCATTAGTGCGACTTTCCCGAGGCGCGCGTCCCACTTGCGGCGGCGCGCGCGCGCACCGAGGCACACGGCCGAGGGCTGCGGTGCAGAAGCTCCACCTTACCCGCTCGCCGGCGCCCCCGCCTGGGGTAAGCTCCTCCGGGCTATTTCCAAGGTGCGCGCCACAGATGTCAGCAGGCGCGACTGCGGCAGCCGACGCCTTGGCCGGTCCACTGCTGCGCCAAGCGAACAATTCGCCGCGATTCCTGAAAAATAGAGGCCTGCACCTCGGGTTTACTGCTGCGCGATTCTCATTGCGTCTCCGCGGCAACTATCTTGCGCCCCTCGTAAAAGACTAGTCTTGCAACTTTTACCATAAGTTACGTGAAAATGTACGTATAAAGAAAACAGCCATTCTAGTTTTTTTATTTTATTGTAAATTGGGCCGATTCACTAATGCAATAGGTTTACGCGGGCACTTCCGTTTCATTTTCCTTTTTGATACGGACATTTTTGCGCAAACTGCACGCATGCTATTTGAGAAAATTGTGACACTCTTATGAGCGCTAATACCGAGGGAACTGCCTTCGCATATACCAAATATTGCATTGTTAACAGCGCATAATATGGATTGTTATGCAAATGAGTTCCATTACTCAATGACGCCAAATTATGGTAACGGTATTACGCTATATTATTTTACTCGAATTAGAACGGCAATATAAGATTCACATTGCAAGTCTTGTAATTTCAATGAATTTGTGATGTGGCCGCAGCTAACCGTTTCCTAATTGTTGCAGTCTTTTTGCAAAAAATATATGTAAATGAAAACCAATTTCAATATACTCGTAGTGGCGGGGAATGTGGAATATACTGCGGAATACTGGTTGGATAACCCAGAGCACATGTATCGAGATGAATATTTAATGACAAAAAGCTTGGTTTCCACTCACCAAAATTTTACTGCTCTTGGACTCAATTCGAGGCTCGAATCCAAGATTCACGTGGATATTAATCAAATTCGATTACTGAATATACTATATGTTGGAAATAAGAAGAGAATTATTCTTTCATTGACCGTTTATCACTAGTTATCTCCGCTATTGTTGAACGTTGAAAATTGGGATAAAGTAATCAACGAATCAAGCCAACATTTTTTGTAATCTTCGCATTGTGAATAAATTTAACATGCAGCTTTGTATAGAGCAGGCTTGTTGTCCTTAAGCATTCTTTGATAATGCACGTTAAGGAAATCGAGTATCTCCTTTACGTGACGAGCATTCAACGATAAAACAAAAACTTTGTATATTAAATGTGATAGCATGTAGATGTAGTTCAGTAATTAGCCATTGTTTATTCTGATTAGCATATTTTCCGGTTTTTATTTACATTACAAATGTTTTATTTTTGCGCCTGTATTCAAGATTGCATTACATTCTAAGAAAATTTCAAGATGTTAGATAGCGAATTTCGAGGAGAACTGATGTATTAACAACTGTTCAAGTGGAACATTTTATATTTTCTATATAGCTTACACGATTTTTCAAGGTTATTCATTGATGAAACTTCTATTCTGGATATTTCTTAAGGTACATTGTATAAATCAGCGGTTGAAAGCTGTAGTATAAATTTTAATAAAATATCGTCTTACCATTTTTTAAATAACTTCAATACTTGAACATAGTTATTATAAACCATTCATGCACACTATATTTATAAACAGTTTCATTTTATATATTATTACGGATTCTGTATTTAATGTAAGAACAATGCTTAACCGAAAATTAAGTCTATTTATTCTTCAAGAATATACGTACGTAAAAATCTACATGATTAGTAATTATCCGTTTTATTTAAGGTATATATAGTGACAAATTTTGTCCCGAGACCATGTGGAATCTTTTAGAATTATAATGCGTCTTTTCATAGCAATAATTTACTATTAAGAGAAATTCCATATCATAATAACATATATTATGTTCATTCGTGCAATAACATTTAATTCTGAGGAAACTACGCGCATTTAGAAATGAACCAGTGATTTCCATTAGGAACATTATTATAGCAAGGTTACACTTCTGTAGAACCTGCGCTAGCATTACTTTCGCCTTTATAAAAGAATAAAAAACGAGCATTTGTCAATATTAATACCTGCTTTTTGCACAAGCGAATCTAGAAAGAATCGAGCTTTGCTTTAGGGTTATGCAAATAAGGCGCAGCTATTTTTTCCCGATTTGCGAGAAATTTAGACCCACGCATGTTGTATGTAGATTAAGTACATATATATAATCTAGTGGAAGGACGTCGAGCGGGAAAGTGTTTGAGATCACTTGACCCGACTGTTTTTTACGAGACTTTCTCGGACTGCGCCACGAGGGAGAATGACCGGCGAAGACGCGGCTGTCCGCGCGAGAAGGGAAAAGCCGTCGGAGCGCGAAGATCATATCGTTTAAATGGATGGACTTTCCATGCATTGTTCGCCTTTATTCAGAGTGCGTATAAATTCCGACGCTTAGGGATCCGGCATATTTACTTTGACGTTTCGCGCGCTTTATTACATCGTCATGTTTTATGACCAAAGGTAATGCGTATATATATTTGTAAAAATGCGGCAAAGGCTTTATCTTATATAGTATACATGAAATATTAGTGATGTCAAAGTTAATGTAAAATAAGTGCACATTACATTTAACAGTTAGGAAAGTAATAGAAAGATAGTTCTTTCCAAGCTGCTATTCCGCATTTTAACTGTTGCTTCTTCTATTTATTGATCGTCTTAATAATATTCTATGTATTATAATTCCTGTAGCAATTTTCAAATATTTTCATTTTGATAATTTCAAATGGTCAAAACGTACATGCTTTGCTTTGTATTTTAATATTAATTGAACCGCATATAAACTTGTTACCGCATACTGTAATATTTGCACCTGTAGCGATAATTTGAAATTTTTATCTAAAGTGAAAGTAAAGCATGCAGAATAGATTGTACCCTGGAAGTTTACTAAATAAATATTTTTAGATCTTTGACTAATGGATTATTTTTTGAGACAAACACATGCATGTATACTCCCAGATGCTACTATCAGTTGCTTATGATTTTACATGATTTTTTGCAGGTTATATAAATATAAACATTTGAATTGCTTTCCTATGTAAGTATATGATGTGTATTGTAATTCTTGGTAAAAAACTTGACTGTGTTTGAATCGTTTACAAAGTTACATGTAGGCACACTTGATTACAGTTCAAATACTATTTTAGGCTGCTATAAAATAAAAAGTGTACTATGTAATTGTAGCTGCGTGCTCGAAATTGAAGGAATCGTGTTCTGTTATTCGGTATTAAGTTTACGCTTTTAAATAGAGTAGTGAAAGTAAAAATGCTTGAAAAAGTAGAATAATAATAATGATCAAATTACGTGATCAAAAATAGGTGGGAATGAAAGCAACAAACGAAGTGCAAAGATATTTTCATAGCGTATATCATTACGCCTGGTTAGTTTTCGTCAGAATTTTCGAACTATATATAAACTACACTGCTGCACGCAAGAGCAAAACCAAGTCGTAGGACAACTTTTACGGCTTTGTCACAAAGCGCGCATTGTCCGGACCTTTTTCGGAGAAAGTATGTAACTGCAACAGCTTCGTTCAATATAAACATATAGTGACAATGAGGATAAGCACCAGATGTAGAGGCTGTGCAGCCTCCATACGGGTCACCTCGTCGCCAAGATGCAAATACAGAGCTTAGTCGAAAGCTTTAAAAATGTGATCGAAGGCAATGATTACCAAATGATTATTGTTGAGTTATTAAATCGACAAATTATATAATTTTTTTAATTACAAATGTTTACCATTTACTTTATAATGCTTTCACTTTTAGACGTTAATGAGCATAGTAATGAGCACAAGACAGAAATAATAAAAAAAAACGTAATTGTTTTGAATTCATATGTTATCAATATAAATAGATATAACCTGATCTGTTATATCATGTCAAAGTAAAAACTTTTATAGGAGCTGACTCGAAAAACTGCTTGCACTAAAAATTCTTTAATTTTTAGAAACTTCTCTCAAGGTAATCGAGAACAAGACTCGCGTTTTATTTTTTTTATGAAATACCTGTAAAGACTGCATGAAACCAGTCCTTGCCTATTGCCAGTTTCACTGTTTCTACGTAATTTTCAAGAATTTAACAGGGCTTCGCCACAATAGCACCTCGAGTGCACCGCGACTGAAATTGTTCCAGCAATAACGGCAACCGACACTTTTCACTACGTTCTTGTTAAGGCAGTCTCGTTTCCACGATTACTATCAATCGTTCAACGTACGTTTCAAAGTGAACCTTGAAACGGAAATTCGTCCGAGGCAGGGCAGGAAATGTGGAGTTGGTATCGAAATTATGTTCGCGTTATCCTCATTTCGATTCCTTCAGTATCTCGGTTAACAAATTTACCTCTATATTATTACTCTATTGTTTCTCATAAAATTTCGGATGTATTTTTTCACTCAACGTAGTTAAATTTAAGCATTCGAAATTTTTATAACATTATATAAAAAGTTATGTTATTATATTTTACTTTTGAACGAGTATTTCTATGAAAACACATTTCTGTTTCACGTAATACATATAGAATATTGTATACGTTCTATCTAAAAATTATAACTATGTATCAAGTGTAATAATGGAATAGATGTAAAAACTCTATTATTGAATTAATATGTATCTTTATTTGTCGCAAAAAAGTACATGACATTGTTATCTTTGGCCTTCTGAAGTTCAGGTCTGTCGTAAATTTTATTTCCTCTATACGTACTTACGACTACAGATATAAGTTATGATTTCTGCTATGAATTACATTGTTACGGCACTAATGAGTATACAAGAATATTAATTATATTTCTTTCGTTTCGTTTAGTTTATTGCTGTATATGCGTACAGTAATCACTCCTCTGACACAGGCATTTGTATTACTTTAGATGACGCGTGGTTTTAGATAAGATAATGTTTTTATATAATAATAAAAAAAATTATGATGAATTATTGATTGATTATTAACTTTTACTTCAGAAATTCATGTTACACTATAAAGAATAGTATTAAAATTTGAAAACGGTTTTAATACAATAATTGGTCATATTCAAACATATTTAAATATACAAGAATACGTATAATATACATAGAATCAGTTGTATAAGTAGCGCGACATTGGAAATTAATGCAAGACAATCTAAATTTACAGTGTTTTGATATTACAATTTCTGTAAGTGTTTATTCCTATAAATGTGTGGGACAGTACTTTATCATTTTGTTCTCCGCAAGGATATTAAAATGCAAACCCTAAGAACACAAATGAATCGAAATGTGTACTAATACTTTGGGTTTTAAACTCATGTAGAAGTGTATATTTCCTTATGTCGTTATAATTTTTCCCAACGTAAAAAATAGTAATAATATTAGTAAAAACATTACATTATTCTGCACGAAATTTCGAGGAAAATTTCGAATAATCATTCTCTTGACAAATATAACTTTTATCGTATTAGCATGGACTAGATTTTGCAATGATCCTTATCATTATTAACACCGCGTTAAAAGCTTTTTAAAAAAATTCACACCGCGAGAAAAAGTAATAAAAATTTCAGACTCATTCTATTCATAACCGAGGAGTGCATAATATTTTACGCAATAAAAGATTCATTACATATTTGTTCATGTATTTATTTGAATAACACGTGCTATTATAGATACTTTAAGATATATCTGGATGAAAGACCTTTTTAGTTAGGAGTAATTTACTAAAGGAGTGCATAAGCCGTAACGCGTAACTCGTTGGGAGCATCATATTCGAAGCGCGTGACCAAAGAAGCAATTACTTCCCTCGAGTTAAACTTGTGAGCACTTGTCTCAAGGCACTCGGCGGCCCCGAGTGAATTTCGGAAACATCGAAATTTCGGGACTGCAGTTTCGAGAGGCATGTAGACGGAAGGGAAGCGCAGGGCTGTCAGGGAAAGCCACCCACAGTCGCGAATCGTCCGCGGGGGCTTTTATCCGGGATTTGGGGCGTTTGGCTTGGGCGAATGCGGATGCAGAGAAAGGACCTTGGGGACGGATTGTCGCGCGGAGGTCCCTTTTCTCCCGGAACCACGCACGAGGGCTTCGCGTTTTCTCCCGCGCGAAACTCGGGAAAGCCGTCGCGGAAGCGACGTCCCCGCGTTGACCAATAATTCGGCAAGGCACTCGAGCGGCTAGCTCGCAAAAGCATGAACGTCGAAAGCCTCGCGAGCGGAGCGCGGGCGGACTGATCCGCGCGGCTGCGGAGTCGTCGCCGAAAATCCGGGAAACGGCGCCTCGTCCGCCCCGGCGAGATAGCCGTGCGCAGCCTCATTAATCTCCCCGAAACAGGGGCGGAGCGCACGTAGGACGCGGGCGCCGATCTGGGTCATTGGACTCGCGCGCCGATTATTTCATATCGGCGCTCGCTTCCCGGCGCGCTCGCGCTCATTACGGACCCGCGCTTTCCCGAGCCGAGGGGCGTGTTCGGATGGCCGCGAGGATTCGGATCGGCCGCGCGCGTCGTTGGTTGTTGCTTTGTCCGGGTGTTCGTCTTCGGACACGTTGATCATGCCTGCGCCGGGGCACCGAGGCCGCGTGCTTATCTTAACAATGAATAACGAGCTCCGAAGCGCGAGCGACGCCCAGGTTCACGCTCGTTCCGTTGGATTTTCTGCGAGGAAGGGCTTTTCGCGCGCAGCGTAAGCGGACTGAAAACCTCGAGAAACTTGGGGCTGTGGAGGAATGGAAACGAGGTCAAAGGAGCCGACTTTGTTTCGTCAAAGCGAGTAATTCATTTAGGCATCCAGGACGGCCCTGCAGTGTGCAGACACCTATATACGTCCCCTCCGCGGGAAATTTGAGCGAATAGAGACGAAAAAGGAAGGCGAATCATGACATTTGCAAGAGCCTCCCCGGCAACCTGATTACTCCCTTATTAGATCAAAGGGCCTGGCTTTTTTAGGGAAGTGGAACGCGGCATTAATCGGGTCGACTGATTGTTAAAGACGCTCGCGCGACCTCGAACTGCAGCGCGAGCGCAGAATAACATTTATACGACTGGCGTGCGTATAAAGCCGGATCCTAAAGCTCGGAGATGATTACGCGGCCGTAGAGCGGCGATAAATAGCGGGGAAGAGCAATTGACTTGGGACTTGTAAAAAAGCGGAAGGATCGACAGGCGGGCTAGGGGCGATTCGAGCGGCTCGTATTTCCCCGAGCGAGCCGTAACGAAAATAATCGCTGTCCCGCACGTCGTAAAGGCTAGTCGGTGTACAGCGCGGGCGGATGGGGGATCGATAATGCAGGGAGTCCGATCGGCCGATAATCGGCGCGGATTCGGCGCGGCGGGGCGGGCGAGGCGCAGGTCGGCCGGGCCCGCATCGATCCCGCGGGCAGGTCTCCTGGGGTCGGGCCGGCCGGCGGCAATCAAGGGCCGCACGCACCTCCGGGCGCGCGCCGCACGCGCCGCCGAGGGCTTGGTCGATAACCTATTTTCCCGGAGGCTCGGGCGCGTGCCCTATCAGCCGGGCGGCGCACTCCGCGGTCTCCTCCGCCGGGGGCTGGACGCGCGCCGGCCGCCGGCTGCCGCGCCCCCGGCCTTTTTATCGGCGCTCCGACTCCCCCGCGGCCTCCAAGACCGAGCCCCGAGGCTCGCTCGAGCCTCGAGGAGGCCTGCCAGCTGCAGCGCCGGCTCGGAATGCCGAGGCGCGCCGCCCACGTAGTCTGTTTCGCTGGTTATGGACGAGTGCGCCGCGAGGAAACTTTACGTCCTGAATATTACATCCCGCGTGCGGGCCTCGTGTGAGCTGAATGCGATGCGCCGGCCCTCGATGGCGCCGCTGCTGTTTACGAGCCCCTGCCCCCGCCGCCGCCGCCGCCGCCGCCGCCTCCGCAGGGCCCGTCCAAAGGGCGACCCGGCGCAGGTGTTGCCTCGCGCGGCCTTCGCCGGCCGGATTTCCTCCAACCCGCCAGAGGAAAAAAACCCGCCTCTCTCGAGGAACAATCGACGCGCCAATCGGATTGTCTGCCATCTCTCCGATGGCCAGCTCGCTTCATTAGACCGCGAAAAAAGGAGCTCCGGTACAATTCCATTAGGCGACGAGTCCCCGGCTCGGATGTTTTACGCGTTGCACGCGGCGCAGGCGTTTTTTGCTCCTGCGATTTCAGCGCCTCGGTGTAGGCTGCGCAGCCGATTTACATACATTAAACGCGCTGCCATAGTGCCGTCTCACCAGTCGGACAAGATTAAAGCTAAAAGCATTTTCTTGAAACGGTATTAAAACACTTGCTTTCAAGGATCTTAATAATCATCTGGATTGACCTTCCAAAACCTGCAAAATATGCTTATAAGGTATACTGCTACTGGAAACTTATTCAGGAATTTTCACCATTTACAATAGTACTACTTTCGAAATTCTTCCAAATTTTTTATAACGTGGTGTACGGGGCAGCACGGACGATTGCTGGCAAAGGTTTCCTTTTTGTAAAACGTCAAACTTCCAATTCCCTCACATGCATCAAATTTGATTTTGCCTGATTTGGCAGTACGTCAGGCTATTGTCCAACGCGTCGAACGCCCGGGAGAATTTTTCCGGACGGAGGGCCAAATGTTTCCATTGGCACAGCAGCTTTCCCCGAGACTGCGGATCTCATTTCCCGAGGCGGTCTGCACGCGTGCGCACACGAAGGTACGCGGCTGCAATTCGCTCGCGCCGCGCGGCCCTGCCCAAAGAATTTTCATTCGCGGGGGAATTTTCGAAACGCCCCCTCGCCGCGGGCGGACGTGGCACCCGCCGGGCGGAATATTAACCGGGAGAGATTGGGGCCGCGGACAGCGGGTCTGCCGGCGAAGCGTCCGAGACGCTCCCCTTGCATTTTCAGCAAGGCGGGGCAGCCGCGTACGCACCGTTTTCTTAATAGGAAATCAATAGCGGGAAAGCGAGGCGGCTCTCAAGGATCATCGACCGTGGGCCAGGAGCACCGCGCGTGCACCCGACGGGAATTTTCAAATGAGGCGGGAGGGGCGCGGGAGGGGCGCGCGTCACCGGCAGGACGGCCGCTGCATTATTATGAAAATGAAACGGACCGGGGGGAAAGCGGCGCCGGCGGTGCGTGCCGGCGGAAAAGCGGAGGAGCCCGGCGCGTGGGAGGGTCGCCCGCACGTAGGCCGCTTTATTGCGGCGGGGGGGGATCGGCCCGCGGATCTTCACGCCGCGCGGCAGCTTCCGACCCCCTCTCGCCAGAAAAGCCGGGCCACTTTCTTGTCCTTGGGGCCGCGTCTCGTCAGCCGAGTGTCTCGCGACCGCGCGGCAAGGAATTCGCGCGAGCGGCTCTTCTCGGAACCGCTCCGTGGGCGCGATCAAAGCCGGCCGATTATCATCTCCGATTCCAATTTGCGGGAATAAAAGGCCGATGGAAAAATGTTTTACTGCAAGAGATCCTTATCGGCTGCCTTCCCTGTGTATATAACCGCGCGCGCAATTGAAAATCAGCTTTTTACGTCGGTAATGGCTGTTTAGCCAACCCCGGGATACGTCCTCGAGACCGTTCCAATATTTCTCACGCGCGAGCCATTGTGGAAACGCTCACGTACGCTCTACACAACGGCGGTTTTTCAAAGCCGGCCATTCGATATGTTCCTCTCTCTTTTTGCGCATATTTTGCAGAATATTTCTCTCTGTTACGGATACCAACACGCCTGGTTTTCTATGGCACGTACACGTACTTACTTTTTATTAAAATAGAAAATATTTAGACTGTATTTGGTTCCCTCGAATCCTATTCGCGAAATACTTTTAAAAGCGAATATGAAATGAAAATTCGATTTCCTTTTCTCAACTTGATTCGCGTGTATAGTTTTAGCAGAACATATACCGTTAAAAGTTCGCTCGATAACATCGGAAAGAGTTATTATTCGCAGATAAGCGCGGTGCAAGTTTTTCCTTCTAGACACGACAATCTATAATCGATTCCTCCATTCCTTCGCAGCACGGAATAAATGAAAACTCGCCATTTGATGAATGGCATCGATGGAGCCTGCCTCGATCCAAATTGAAAAATAACAGGTCCCCGCGTGGGTTGCCATCGGCAATTTCGGCAGAATACATCGCGATCGATCACTATGGAGTATCATCCATCGCAGCACCTTCGACATCAGGCTCCCGGGGCGATTGTACGACCTCTTGCAAAGTCGCGACCCATCCCGAAACACTTTCGAGGCGCATTGTACGCGGAGCCTTTAACCGGCAGCGGAAACGGCAGCCGCCCGGCAACAAAGGAAAAACTGCCGCGGGCGCCGCTCGCTAGCCGTCGGCCGTTTCATCGCATTACTCCGCCCTTGCGACTTTTAATCCATTATCGCGTGGCCCGTCGCGGCGACTTTGATCCCCGCCGAGGGCCCCGGCTTTCGTCAAATTGGCTGCAGCTACGGCTTCTCGGCCACGTCGATCCACGCCGAGTCGTCGGGCGCATTTG
The DNA here is from genome assembly GCA_018906755.1 of Sycophaga agraensis. Lineage (NCBI taxonomy): Eukaryota > Metazoa > Arthropoda > Insecta > Hymenoptera > Pteromalidae > Sycophaga > Sycophaga agraensis. Next base: position 373,028 of record JACCIE010000083.1, read on the forward strand.
GCGACGGTTTTACGTCCGCGAATCGCCTGGGCGGCGCCAGACCCGACAAGTGGATTTAAGTAGACACGTGCCGAGCTTCGTAAGACGTCCGCTCTACCGCTCGATCGTTAGTTTTATCTCGTACAATGGCAGCTTTCGCAATTAACTGCTTTCACGAGGGCTCTAACAAAGTGGCATCCTAATAGTTGCTTCCAACCGCGCAGAAACATTAAGCGATTTTACACAAATCCCCGAAATGTGACATTATTTTAGCCAAATGTTTATGTATATTTATAGGAGTTTAGGAAAATAAATATAAACTAACATATGTTTGAAATACCGAAAGATCACACAAACATATAGTCACGAGTAAAAGTAATATATTAAAACTTATTTCTATTTAAAGGCAAGATTTGTTTTGTTGGAATAATTAAAAGAATAGAATAAAACTTGTATAACATAAACATAATATATTTAAAAATTATATTATACTTAGTGTATATTTTTACTGGAATTATTATAACTATATTGCGTTTTCTCAGGAAGTTGTCTGTTGGGCTAATCCATCAAATTTGCACAGACTCTCTCTTTTAAAAATACGACAAAGAACATTTTCGGAGTCTAGATCATATCGAACGATCTAGATTCATTTTAAACCGTTTTAATTTTTGTTATCTGCGATATTAAGATGCCTAGTCACTGTAAATTCTATCAATATGTTATGAAAGGGCAATTATCACAGATATCATGACTATTTTTTTACTATAGCAAAGTCACAATATTTTTTATTCATGAAATGCATTACAATTTTGTGATATATTGTATGCCAATAAATTTTTTAATAATAATCATTACAGATCTCACTTTACAGACGATCCGTTATAACTAACGACCGATTAATTTGTTATATATATATATATATATATGTACATGTATATGTATGTATATGTATACATGTTTATATCCATTACGGCGCAGCCCAAAGATGTCCACTCCTATATTCGTGTGTATAATAGGAAGGAGAGCGGAATAATTGGAACTGAAACTGTATAGGCACTTAACTTGTTTTAATCGACTAATAATATTATTTGCAGGTACAAAAAGTCTGGAAACAATAACAGAAGACTGATGCACAGTCAGCTGAGCTGCAGCCCGGTTGATCAGCGAGGCGATAAGTTGTTACTGGAGAATGAGGGAACAAGTGCGGACCAGCGTTTTCGGAAAACTCAGGTCCCGGGCGTGGAGTCGTGGGAGTCTTGTTGACCCCTTCGAAGGTTAACGAGGCCCGGGTCCAGGGTAGCCCCGTTGTCGCGTACATCTCCAGCTTCGGTGCAGTGCCTCCAAGGGTCGCTCGGCCATGAGCTCCACTCGTGGTAACTGACTCCCGCGACCCCATGTCTCGGATTTGGGTTCGCCTGAGACGCTGGCTTACGCTTGTTTTCCACGTCTTCCAGCAGCTGCCCACCGCCTCGCGAAGATTTCGAGGTCAAGAGGGTCGCGCATGCGATCTTGCTCGCTACATAAATCCGCTGTTGAGGAGTACTTTACTCCGAAAACGAGCGGTTACAGTTCGCGTGAGGGACACATGTACAAATATTAATCCACTAACAATTTATTTGACGGCTACGCTACATATTTCTTGTGTCCGACTGCGTTCCGTGTGATATTATCGGGATCGATATTAGAACGGTACTGAGAGTTACTTTAAACAATACACCAATGCGAGTTCCTCTGATAAGTACTTTGGTGGCATTTTCTATATACTACATACTCAGCGCTATTCGATACATGCCAACTCATGTTATTCTGCGAAGTTATCTTTGACTATTGCTTCTACGCTATAACACTTGAAATTTTCGCTGTAGCGATTTGTTTCCATTTGGAAACCTATTTTGGGTGTCTATTTTACTATATTAAATCTATTTCGTTCGTTAGATGTATTCAGACAGCAACCATTTGTTCGCAACGGATTATTAAATTTTCCTATATTATTTAATACATGTTTAACTATTAAATCAAATATATATTGGATAGCTCAGAATCATAATACGTAATCATAATATAATCGTAAGCTTTACTTTATTCTAAAGTAGTTTAGATACACTAGTCAGCAACTTAGCTTCTGCTGGCGTAGAGATACCAAAGCGTTATCTAACTAAGCTTGGCTAAACCGAGGGTTAAATCCTTTGTAAGACCACCTTTGGCCTGTCGAATTAATGTACAGTTTTCACCAAGGCTGAAAAGAGGCGTTTCAAGAACAGTGGGTTTGTATCAGGTTATAATATCGATCTGCAAGCTTATACAAATGAGCGTAGCCCTTTGAAAGCTGCGCGCAAAGCTCGGGCAACTCTGCGGCTCCCCCGAGCGCGGCCTAATTGAATTCTAAATGCCGGGCAGTCTCGGGCGCAGCTGCAGCTGCCGCTTGCACACGGTTAATTCAGAAGAAAACATCGGTCCATTGGGGCCGCGGGCGTTGGGCCGCGCGCCCGATGCCAATAACGCGGCCTGATTAATTAATCCGGCCGATCCCCGGGCGCTTATCTCCGCCGCCTATGCTCCCGAGGGCCACGTGTCAAGTATGGGCGGGCCAACTTTTTCCCCGGCGCCGGACTTTCGCCGCAGTAAGTGCGCGTCTCCTCCCTGCCCCTCACGGCAAACTTCTCTTAACGAGTTCTCCCATTCACAGGACTTTGTTCGCTTGGACTTGACTAGCCGATGCTGTCCCAGGGCTATACACGTGCTATCGTCTGCAGCGTTAATAGGTCTTTTTCCCTCCAATATCAGCGGCGTTTACGATGATTGATTCAAAGCACAACTGCTTCTATCTAGCCGTAATCGATATGTGCAAACACGTGCTCTTCTCTATGCGCGCGCGTGCATCTTGTGGACCGTCGAGTTTTCAAAGTCATTGGGAAACCAGTGAATTTCGCGTTGGTCTAGTTAGATTCCCAGATGGATTTTTATTGCTCCTTCACTTTAGCGTTTCGCATGTAAGCGATTTATCTGGTGTGCGCAAAAACGTTTTCCTCATCATTCAGTTATATATCCACTTTTAATTGCTGCCAATTTGCGTGCCCGCGCACTGGGTTACACATGAATAGCTCCCCGACATGAGCCATTCGCACGAGGCCATCAAATTATTTGCCGATGCGAAAATAAGTGCGCCTCGACTTGTCGGTTAGCTCGTCTCAAACCAGCCTATTAAAACTTAAAATGAAATTGCGTAAAACGTATGTTTATTCTTTTTATTAAATAGACGAGAAAGGCACACCGCCGCGAGAGGCGCTTGCGTGACATTTTCTCTGCAGCAAGGCCAGGAGCTCGGCCAGGAGTTTGCTCTTGTTTTCCAACCGGAAAAGTAAGCTAGGAATAATCATATAATTAGCGCTGCGGTCGCTGAATACTCATCGGAAAGCCGAGGGAAAGAGCAGCCCGCAGCAAGCAGAGGCGCATTTGCTCGAAGGCTGATCAATTCGCGCGGACTGCCACGCCGGGGACGGAACGGCGCAAAGCGCCACCTCGAGTGGCCGCCTCGGGAAAAGGAAAGGAAGCGGCACTCGAAGGTGCCCTCGTGGCACTTGGCTTTATAGCGGCTCTATAAAAAGCAACTCCTCGCTCGTGAGCCCTCGTACGACTTCGAGAGCGGCTAATTAGATAAAATGGCCCCGGAGTTAATTAAGGGTCGCGGGGCACGGGGCGATAAAAGCCCCGAGGGCTAATCCCCGGGCTCCGGATCGACGGCCGAGGCGACGGCTGCGAGGGCCCGCGGCAAACGGACTGGAAGCCGAGGATGCGCCTGCGAAAGGCATCGATCGGGGATCTCCTCTCCGGCGCGGACAAAGGGGAGGCCGCGTGCTCGCGCCGGCGGATTCTTTGGCTGCCCTCGCCAAAGGGAGGCTTTATCCAATGCGTAATTTCCATCCCCGTACTTACTGGCGGAGTAAAGTAAGATTTAAGGAGCGATCGAGCCCGCGCGTATAAGCTACTTTCAAGGAGGCTGCCAACTCGCCGTCCGGTTTATCTGCAGCGATCCCGCGGCCTTTATCGCCCGATAAACAGCGGCCGAGCGGTCCTAAATAATCGAAGCCTCGCGGCGCCGCGGGGGATAATAATTAAGCCGGCTGACGCTCGGGGCGTAAATACGGGGCTCGCTCGAGGGGCTCTCCTTCGGGCGGGCGCGCGGCCGTCGATCTCGGGGGAGCTCCGTCGTCCATTAGCGCGCGGACCGGCCGCGTAAATTCGCGGGCGGTCCGCAGTCGGAGGCTGGGCTCCGCGCGTCAGGCGGCCGGCGCCGCGGCTCCTGGCGCGTGGGCGGCCGCTTTGGCCCGGTCTGCTAATGCGCCGCTTTGGATTCCCGGTGCAGCGCGGAGACGCCGCGCGCATCCGAAGGAGCGCCGAAGGCCCGTCGATATTCCCCGGGGACTTGTCAAGCGGCTCACGCGCCGCCCGGCGCACAGGCCGCCGCGCCGCCTCGAGGAGCTTTTTCTCGCGATAACCAGGTTTTTACACCTCGGCTCTCCGGGCGCACCTGCCCTCGCGGCCGGCCGCTCCCGCGAAGGGCCGCGCGAGCCTCTCCGCGCTCAAGGCGGACTCCATTTCACCCGCAGGACTATGTTTATCCCCGCGGAGGAGTATTTATAGAAGGCCTATTTATAGACTGTCACTGGGCGCTGGCATCTCGAAGGAAAAACATCATTTCCCGTACGCCGGGCGCAGGACTGAGTCACTCTTACTTTCGAAACCGGTTGCGCGCGGCTCGGCGCCCGCGGGGAAAAACGACCGCCGGGGAGAGCGGACGAGGCCCGGGCGTTAAACTCGGCCGCTCCCGGGATTCGAATTGCGCGGGCCGGCGCATGCGCCCCGCGGCCGATCGATCGCGCGGAGACCGCGGCGCGCGCGCGCCTTTTCGAATCGGCTGCGGTGATTTACGGCGCGCGGAGCTATCGCGCTCCTAAAGTGCGAGCCTCGGATGCCCAGCCCTGCCCGCGAGGCCCGATCGATATTAATCAGCTCCTCCAACGCGGCTTCTGCCCTGTCGCTCGCTGTGCTGGTGCAGAGGTCTTTCCTTTCTCCACCATGTGCCCCGCGTTTCCCATCCTGGCGATTACTCGCTTTATCCGATCGGAGGTATCGTTATTGCCTCAACGCTATGGTCCACTTGACAAAGAGGAGTCGAGTGCAATTGCCGCGACCGCGGAGATATAGGCCCGCTTCAAGCTTCGGCCGGAATCATGCACGTCTTGAGCGGACACTTTTACTCGTGTCTCTCGAGTGGGCTCAGCGCCGAATTTAATAGTCTCGAGAGCGCTCGCGTATTTCTGTACGAAAATACCAAGTCGAAAGAAGGAGAAACGCAGATAAGTATCCTGATTTATGGACGCCGACGCGCGAGTAATGATCACCGCGTAGTGTTAGATTTTTGTATTCTCAGCGCACGGTGGCGTTCGACTTGATGCCTCGACAAAATCGAGCCGGGGCAGATAAGGCTCTTGAACTCGTTCTCGACGATGTAGACGCGGACGAGCCAGGGAATCGAGATAATTTGAAACTCGGCGAGTCTCGACGCTTCACGAATACGCCAGGTTAACTTATCGCCTCGAACTCTTTGCGCATAAATCTCCGGATGATTTTCATATTCATTGCTTTATTCAAATTTCTCGAGCGCTTCCTTTTGGAAATTTTATTCCCTATGCAAGTAAAACGATCGATTTATCTCCATTTTGAGCGCTATACGCGGTTATTCTCATTAAAGTACACTTTGATTCCTATAGGTGGAAAATTAATTCGATCTATCGGTTTAATCATTTTTTTACTTGTTATCAAATGATGCGAATCGGTTATTGCATAAAATTCACATCTAATCGAGCTTCTCATTATATATCAAACATAAAATATGAAAACAATATGAAAATTATAGAAACAGTAACAACGTGTATTTTTATATATTTTTAAGAAATAAAGCCCTTTAAAGTCGATTTATTATTTATATTTTATAAAATATATTGTTGTTATCTTTTGCATCTGCTGTTATCCACCCTTGTACAGTACCGAGCTTCATTAAAATATTTTTTTATTTATTTTTCTATTGACCGCAGTTTCCATATCTTAATTTAAAATACATTTTTATAAAATTATAAATTAATTTGTTATTATTTTGTTTATAATTATATCTACTTAAATGTAAATTTTACATTTACAATTTACTAAAATTATTTATGTTCATTTATTAACAGCTGAGACTATAACAATAGTTAATCGAAAATTTCAGTACATACTATGCACATACGTATAACGTCTGAATTCAAGAAGTAAGTAAATACTCATATTACCCAATTCTATGTTATTTCCGATCAGCACTGCTCGTCAAAACCTACCTCTAATCACAGATCCATTATTACACATCCTCAAGTTCAAATGGTATTTCAGAAGCTTCTATGACCTTTTTGTACCTCGATCAATTTTAGTCATGATGACCTTCTCCTGCTTCGCAACTACTCTGAATTATTTGTTGATCTTATTTTCTTTGTTCCTTATTATTAGAAAGTGATGCTTTACATTTCAAAGATATTAATGTATCTATTGGTATAATTTTGATATTATTAATCAATTTAGTAATATTAAATACATATCATCAATATATATATATATATATATTAATATTTAATCATTTCTTTAAAATTAGATAAAATCATATTAAATTTCTATCAGAGAAATTTCTATCTAATATCGATAGATGAAAAAAACATGCATTAGATTTTTAACATTATTTTCTCTGAATACATTAAATATTTTTCATATTATTTTCAGCTCGATTTTCAGCGAAGGATCTATAAATAATATTTTTTGAATAAATTATTAGTAGTGATATTCTATTTTGACTGAAAGATTTTGAACGATTTAGGAACTTGATTAAAGTTTTAGTTTAATTGATACTTGGTGGGATTATTAAATAATGAATGCTTAGTTGTCTATTAATAGCAGTGAGATGAAGAATCAGAGAATAAAGATATTATTAATTAACAAGGGTTTTTAATATTTAACTATCGGCTTTGTTAAAATTATAAAACAGGAATCACAGTCAAACGACTTTGTATATCACTGTTAATATAAATTTTCTGTACAAGTATAGATTCAGCATTGAGCGTTTACATCAACCATGTATATCATATGTCATATTATTTGTTATCTGTCAGAGAGTTAGTTTTTTCAAAACATGTGCACTAATCATAGATTATAAAAAATCTTTACGTTTCATGTAGTTACATAAATCTGTCAGTGTTACAAAAGTTTATGATACTCGTATCCACTATATATAACTTTAAAATATTTTTATTCTTTTTGAGTTCCAGCAGTTTACGATTTTCCACGATACTGGCTCACTAGTCAGTAAATTTTTCATCGTGACGGGCCTTTTTTCGCAATAGCATAGCCCACTTTGTTCTCTATTCTCTATATGTTGCTTCCACTACCATCGCAGCTACTTTTTCTGCTCGATGCAGCAATAAGGCTGGAGATCCTTTTATGACTCCGTATTGTGCGGTGCGCTAGTTTTGCCTTACATCTTAGCCATCTTAAACATTCTGCCTCTTATTCACTTATTCTCTTTTGTTCGAAGCTATGTCAAACGGTACCTAATGATCCTGCAACGTACGCTTCTTTCTTGACATCTGCATAAGAAAAGAATACGGTCGCTACGTTTACAACTTACATTTTTTTGAAAGAAATAACGAAAATCAAATTAAATAGGAACTGTTTCTCAATGGAAAAACATTTCGCATTTTAAAAAGCATTGTCACATTTCAATGAACAATAGTTGTTTGAGACCGAAGCGACTAAAAGCGTAAGGAGAAGAGAAATCTTACTTTTAAAATTCGCCGTGTTGCGACTTCCGCAAATTAAGAAGCACATACGGCAAGGTTGCGGCAATGAACTTGTGTACACGAGTCCAAGAGCCGTGAATTTGCTAATAAAAGAGGAACGTACACTATGAGAATTGTAATTCCATTCACCTAGCCATTGCCCGGCTAATTAGTATTCTATCGGTCACCGCGAAGTCACCACCTTGCAATATTTATTTTTAACTTAAATTCACGGATCCCTTTTAGATTAGTCTGTACAGATTGTCACAGGACAGTCCTTTAATAATTCAAACAAAAATTATCTGCAAAATACAAGCTTGATTTCCCAGAATACTACCATTTCTATTTAGAATTAGTTGACCTTCGGTTGACACTAATCCGACCATTATAATCTCCTTCGGCGTTTTTAAAGCTTTAATGCGCGGAAGGAACTTCAACAATTTTCCAGGGTTACGTAGAGAGTTCCACCTGCATGTATGTGAGTACAAAGCCACGAGAAAGCGTACCGGTATTAAATAAACTGTCGAGTCAGACAAACTCTTTAATTTGGTATGATTCATTAGACGAATAAAGAATCACGAAGCTAATAAAATATTAATAATTCTGCGCATTGCGTCAGTATTGTATGTTTGAAACGCATCGCTTATAGGGCTGACGTAATGAAAGGAGTACGTGTCTTGTACGCGATGATGCATATTACGCATGAGCAACGAACCTTTGAAAACACACACACGCGCGCGCGCACACAATTATCATTGCTTGCGTGAATACAAGACCATTAAAAGTACTCCGAAATTCGTCCGTCGACGCAGCAATGAATCTTCCTCATTGCGAAAGAGAAGAAAATTAAGAGTGTTATATATCTTTTAGGAAAGAGAGGCTGTATAACAGTGACGTCTGTTGCCGGGAACCTCGCGCGTCGAAATTCGCCTGCAGACGATGATTTACGCTCTCGTGATCGAGGAACCTTTCCGGCACCGGATTACCCTGCAAATCCTTCTGGAGGAAAGAGTAGAATCTCTTCCGAGATTGTCGCGTACGGCAACCTACTCAGGAAGCTTATCCTTTAATTCCTATATCAAAATAAAAATAGGTGATTCGGATGGGATAAATTATCGGTTTTACTTTATTGGCACTTTGCGTCTTTTGGAAAATCGACTTACATTTAAAGGGTAACACGTGAAATTTAAATCTAATACTCCCAGATTAGCCTAGACAAGATCAGCGCAATGCAAATGAAGATGAAATTATTTAAATTGTATTTGAGATTGTCACATTCTTCCACTAATTCTTTATCCGCTCTGTCAAATCTCTAACGAATATTGACGCGGCTCATCAGTAAATAACAGTCGACGGCAGTTCTCGATTCGGACATAAAATTTGATGGGAGCGCTTGGGATAATCATTTCGTAGTTCAAGGCGGGCTTTATCGAGAGAAAATATTGTTTCGAGTGACCTGTGTATGCTTTTAACGTGCACTTTGGCAGGGGAGAGGAGGGATCACTTGTTTCCGTCGGTAATCCGGCAGAAAATTTAACCTAATCGTAATTTATGTGGGCGTGCGACGATGTGACTGTAATAGAGACTCTGGGGCGACTGGGGGGCGCTCGCTTCAAGGCTTCATAACCTACAACTAATGAACTTTCGGTCTTATCAAAATCCACATAAATTCGTAAATTTACCGACGGACAATGAAAAAGGAAGGCGATTGCACTTGTTTTGGAAAACTCTACTCGGGTGAGGTTTCTAGAAGATTTCATTTCATTGGCAATTTTAGAACGCGAGTTATTAAAATTTTAAATATTCAGAGTATACTCTTAAATAGAATTCATCGTAATTGATTTGAGAAAACAGTAATTTAATATTCCTACACTTATGTTGAACAAAAAAATAAATTATTAGTAGCATTGGGCCTATTGACCTATTCTAAAATGAAAACGAAACTTGGGTACATACTATTGATCCAAGATGTTAACCATATTGAAAAAATATAAAATTTAATTCGCTTAGAGAAATTTTGTCTATCATTATTGTCTATGATTGTTATTTAGTAATTTGGAGTTGCAGACTAGGTTGAAACCTGAGAGAATAAGTACAATCAATTTCAATTTGAAATATTCATAATTCTCTTTTATGTAATAAGAATAAAGTAACTCTAAAATTTCATAATTAATTTCAGTACGAAATAGTCAAACAATAAGATCAAAGTAATGGGTAAAAGAATTAATGTTTAACTAAGAAAATTGCGTTTTAATATATGAGTGATTAGATAATAACAGAACATTCATCGCCGGAGTTTTTATACAGATAACAAAAGAATAAAATCACTGATATATTCTAATCTGTAATGAATCAATCTATAAAACAATAATAATCAATCGTGACAAAGTTGCAAGCGGTCTCGTTCGCTGGCCTCTCTCCATACTGACTATACTCTCGCGAAGTTTGGTGTTCGCCCCACTACTTACGAGCTGCTGCGCTCTCAAAATTTTCCAAAAGAGAAATTTCATATCCTCATCTATATCGATCGTCTTCATAATACAGGAGAGAACTAAACCAGATCTCGTTATTACCGAGGTACACATGACTTGGGTAACATAGGTATATTTTTAATGTGTAGTCCATTAATTTTCTTAACATATCACCTAAGAGAAGTTTACATTAAAGCTATTCTACTAAGAACATCTGAATTAAAGAAATGTTATTACTAATAGTTTAAAATGTAATCTAAGAACGTATTCTACAATTTAATTGAATGAGACTTATTAGGAATCATTATTGGCTCATTCTATTCATTCTAATATATTAACTTGTCAACATTTTGACATTGATGTAGATTACAGTTTCACTTTTATTATTCAATGAATTTGAAAGATTAACATAATAGAAAATATTTTTCTTTTATTTAACTGTTGAAGAATTATTTTCAAGACTTTATTGCGAATTCAGAATAAATTAAACATGAAAAATATTAATCTTTTAAAAACATTGGTTTCGTATTTATGGGAAATATATTAGTAAGCATTACTGCTGATAATCTGCGATTATGCAGGTGTAATGGAAATGATTCTTTGGAATATAAAAAAACACGCTCGGAATTCCAAGAGTTTTCAGCTGATTGATAGTTCTATACGTAGTGAAAATATAAAATATAGAACAGACTACGATTCAAGAAAGAACACTGTGACTGTTATCCATTGTAGAAGATAATAAAATTTGCGCATTCAGATGCATTAAGTTAAATAATAATTATTATAATTTATTTAATTAGAATTGAACATTTCTTTGCTAGTAAAATACATCGGTTTCATATAATATAATACATTGTTTCAAAGTATGTATACAATTCATTGAATTTAAAAAAATAAATAAGTAGTTTTACACTATAAATGATCAAATAATTGCAGAGAAAAACTTATTATTTGAATTAATTTATTTTTTTATGTATTATGCTTGTTTATTACCGTAATAAATTATTGTATATATTTATTGATGTATTCACGTATATGATAGTTTGAATTTTTCCTATAACTTAGGGCAAAGAGTGTCGCGTGTTTGAAGTTGGGCTACGCCTATAAACAAAGCCCATAGGGGATTGATAGCTTCAGTCATTTTATGAGACAGCATGGACTTTGTCTGAAATGTAATATAGTTTTTACGGAGCTATATAGTTCCTTTCTAATAATATTATAACAACTGAGTTTTTTTTAATTTTTGGCTGTTTGCGTCTATTCAAAAAAGAATACATTTACGATGTATTAGCATTTGCGGCTCGAAAGCAACTCCGTACCAAAAAGTGACTTAAATCCATTGATTTATCATTTAAAAGTTTATTATGAATCAATTTTTTTTCTTACCCACATCTTAAAAGAATATTCTAACTCATTATTTATATATGTATAATATAATGTATTAAGTTTAATAAAAGAATTGATATAATTACATTTTTAATGAGATCTCAATTTGATATTTTATTTTTATACTTTATCAAATATATAATATTTTAAAATATCTAAGTTTAGAAAATGTTTCTGATGCAATCAAATGATGAATCGCCGTTTACATGTAATTCTTTAATAATGAATGATTGCTTTGCCGTAAGTAAATGAACTATAGTTGCTCATTTTGGCTTTTGATAGTTTTGAAGACAGATTGGACATTTCATTTTATCGTTGCATATTTTTTAACTTATGTTGCTTTATTCAGTTTGCAATTTTTATTTTGTATGTTACAAAATTCTAATTGATTAAAGTCCAATATATTGCAAGTTGTATAACTAAATAAATTTAATACGCATATTTTCGTTTCTTCTTGAACAGTATTTCAATGCAATTAAGGTCTGACTAAACCCATAAGCAAAAGTTACCTGTACCTCGCCAAGTTGTAGCGTACGTGGATACTGCGCACAGGGATTCGACGACTAAAAGTGATTAGGAACTTATCCGGATGGATCACGCCGATTTCAGGAGGAGTTGAGGTCAGTTACCAGTTCGTTGACAGCGTTCGGAAGTTGGCGGCCGCGATACGAGCGTGACGCGCATTCTCTGATGCTACTCTTGTAGTGTATACACGGACCGCCGCGCTCGATTTGCATTTATGTAACGTTCATTTGTACGATAGACTGGAGAGAGAATTAGACGGATTACGCAATGTTGTGGGGGATAATACGTTTGGTTCGTAATAAAATTGACAGTGGTTCGTTTTATAATGAGGCAAAGGCACTTTTTATGCAAGTACTGTCGCGTGCATGACGATTACGGAGCTGTAAGCATGTTTAGATTGCAGCGATAACAATTTGTATAGAGGATGAAATACATTGATGAGTGATTAGCTTTTATAGTGGCGTAATGTAGCTAGTTAATTACGGTAGAAGTACGAATGATAGATAATTTGGAACGAGAGTATTATATTTAAAACCCGGAACAAAAGGACGGAGAAATAAAAAGAATAATTTAAAATACAAAAAGTCTTTTATGTTATAAAAAAAGTAAAGAAATAAATTTATTTGTGCCTTATAAATGCAGAGAAATGTTTTTTTCAAAATGAATATTGTCAATATATGTCTATATACATGTATTTAATGTGAGCTCACTAATACTAGTTTTTACAATACGAGTACATACTCGTACATAATCTTAATCCTTATTAGTAACTGACGCAAACTCTACAATTTTAAGCTATAAATAAATCCTAGAATATAAATTTAATTTGATAGAATAGGTACTCTTTAAGAGTTCATACAACTAATAGTAATTAGGACTTCATAAAGGTATATATATTTTAAGTTAATAAATATTTAAGCGTTTATTTTGTCAAATATAGTTTAATGATTCATTTTAAAGTTATATTTGTTTATTAGTACACATGTTATTGTTAACATTCAGAGCTACACTGTTTTAATTATATTTTTTATGCTTTGATATTCAATAACATGCTAAAAAATTAAAAAAAGTTGCATGTAGAGCCTACATACATAGTGGATTTTTTTGAGTTATCTTCTTTAGATGCATTTTAAAGTTTCATTAAATTTTGTTCAAATAAAGGGATAATAATTCTTTTAATAAGCACAAAATATTAAACAAAACTTATATTTTATTTTAACGCAATAAAATTATTTATTTCTAGATTTGCAGCGAGAAATTGTTTTGAAACTGTACTGCAGGGAAATCTGCGGTTAAAATCTGGCTAAAATATCATCAAAATTTCTAGCAAGATACAACTGCCTCCGGGAAATTATGTCCTCGGCGATCTCTTGCAATATCTCGCCGGAGACCACGTACACACACACACACACACAAAGGCGAGAGGCCTACGCATCTCATAACACCTCCCATTTCATAAATCATGCGACAGAGTACGAGCGTCGCTCGCACGCTCCCCGCAGAAGAGCCTCCCGTTTCGGGAATCGACGCGGAAAAAGTAAGGAATCGCGCCTCATTCTGCCAGCGCCGATTTGTCAGGGCCGGGGGTCGAGGGCGGCGCGCGCCGAATTGATCGATAAAGCCCGACATCTGTGCGCGATATAAAGCTGTCGCGATTTCCAGAGGCGGTGCGTCTTGGCGCAAGGGCCTCCAGAGATTTTTTTGCTCTTTCTCGTCAAGTTTCGCTGTTCATTCACGAATTTTCGAAAAGTCTCTATACGTCTGTACATGCGGAGTGGAAAAAGGAATATTTTGCCTTTCTTACACTTGCATTTTAAGACCGTTATTTGAATTCTTTTAAGGTTCACAAAAAGTAATGTTTTTCGCATAAGAAATACTCTGCCGATGATGAAATTTTTTAATAATATACGTTGCGATGCAGTTATATCATCTTATATATTTTAAAGAAAATCGTTATGAGTTCTAAAAATCATTGAAATCGGAACAATTTAAAATTTTTATAATTGAAGATCAAATTCGTGAAAAGTCCTGTTATCATTTTTAGTAAACTTTGTGACTATAATATAAACGCGGAAAGTTTAACCTTCATAATACTTTCGCATAGAAAAATGTCTCCGAAATTTTAAGACTTTGAAACTTTTTTATATAAAAGACATTTTCGCGTATATTCTTTTCCGTCTTCTTTAGAGCTTTAACAGGATGCGCAGAGTACGCGGAATATCACTCAATAGTTGGTCTTGAATGATAATTGTGACTATAAAATATATGCAAATATTAGACGCTCCTACTACCGTACCGAGTTTCGTATTAGATTGAGTTCAAGAAATAGAAATCAATATATGTTGTTCATGCGTAAAAATGTTTCATAAACCAACATCACTTTTATTTTAAGAATGACGTAACTGTATCAAAACTAATATGTGGATCAAGGATAAAATAATTATAATAGTAGGCGATATTACCGTAACTATTATAATTAGTATATATTGAACGACTTTAATTTATTAGCAGAAGTATAGTTTGGTTTTACAGCTAATTCATTATTAAGAAATAAGTATATATATCGAAAAACACAACATATTGAAACTGCAAAACTAAAATTATCTAAAAAATGATAATATTATTTTAAATTTGACTGCAACTACGTAAAGAAATCTTTGATAAAAATTCGTATTCCATTAAAATTTTATTTGAATGCAACTATGCATGCGGTGCACTTTATGACCTGAAATTTTAGTATAAATGAAAGCAGCAATTTCTTAGTTTTATGTCTATTTGAATTCACTTTTAATTTTGCAAGTCATTAATATGCTTGTTAATGCATGTATCTTCGATTATATTATTTTCATTCTTCCCAAATACTAATAAAAATACAAATTTAAAGAAAATGCGAAATTTTTATAACGAAAGATTTAAAACATGCAAACGAGTTGAGTGTAACTTCAAACTTACAAGTATAAGCCAAAAATTAAATTAATTTGAATAGTTCTAAAAATTTTATCGCTATGCAAATTAGTTACATAAATTTGGCAAGATGAAATTAGAACTCAAACCTTGTCATATTTTGGTTAAACTTATTGTTGTGGTTGTTATAGTTAACGATTGTTATTGTACAGCGTTTTTTTTTATTTTTAATTATTGTAAACGATATTAGAATTATTTGATTGTCGTGTGAATGACTATTTATTTAATGCGGACATATAAATAGCGCTGATCATCATCCACGATCTCCGAGGGGCGAGGGGGGCCGGAGTGGCTTGCGAGAAAGGAAAAAGGCGCGTTTTGAAGCGGTGATTACCCGCGCGCGAATCTGCAGGGGATTCGTGACGTCAGCCACCCGCTCAGGTAGGCACATGGGCCGACTCGCGCGGCCGCGGTGACTCGAGGAGGATGGTGATTAGCGGCGATCGAACTCGCCGCGGGCCGCGGGCCCATCACTATTGTTTTGAGATCGAGCCGAATAGGTAAGAGCTGCGGCACATCCGCCCTTTTATTTTGTAATCTAACCTCACCGTCGCGAATAAATTTAATTGTTACTCTTAAATTAAATATCGTTTTAGTGAATATTTATACATTTATCCTTTCCTTGCCCTTGTCCGTTGCACTTATCTCTTTGGATACATTTTTATTTTAAATAGAAAACATTTCGTATTTGATGCAGCCGTGCATAGTACTCGGCCATGTTTTATCCCTAGTCAGGTACGGTGGTTCAGATGGTAATATAACACATTTGGTAAAACTTAAACAATAGGGTTATTGAGCTTCTATACGAGGGACCAAATGAATCGACCCGATGAGCCAATAGGGATAGAGAATAACTGCTGAACCACCGGGGATTTTCATTCATCTCTGTTACTATATCAGTTGTTATCTTCCTTTCCTAGCTGCTCGTCACGCAAACATCGAATGACCCGAGATGGAGATAGCTTTCGTATCAGCGTATTTTCACGAATTCGCTTGAGTTTCTGCGAATGAAAGCCATTTGGAACAAATGCCATTTGTCTCGTTTTTCTTGAGAGTAGAACATTCGAATCAGAGTTCTGATAGGAAGGCCGTAGAGAGTTCAATAACATATAAGCGCTTTAAGATGTCTTAGACAAGGCCTTAAAGGATGCTATTGGCAGACTTATAAAGATATTTCGCTCAAACAATTTAATCGAATAACAGTTGAATGCAAATTAGCATTGTGTTTTACAGAAAATATTGATGACAATTCTGCGGTAAACGATACCAAGATGCCGCACAAAGAAATTCTAATTGCGACTTACTTTATGAGGCGAAACGAATTTTCAGTGCTCTCTTCGACGGAATTCAGGAATATAATATATATAGTGCACAAAGTAATCGCAAGTGGCATATAATGTATTTAGTAAGTTACTCTCATACATTATTCGAGGTACAAAATTTTTTAAATTCATTGTGTATGTTACAAGTAATTTTGGCTATTAAAATTTTCAAGAAAATAACACGATTCATGCAACCGTTAATGGAATAAAATAAAATTTTTTTTTCATTTATTGGTCTTCCGAATCTCTATATTGAATCCTTTCGGCCTTACATACAGAAAATATAGTGATTTATTTCCTTTTTATTTAATATATTTAGTTCGCAGATCTCTTGCACATTAACTTAAATTTTACCGTTGCATTTTTGAAGGAATGAAACAATCGCTTTACATACTTTTATATTTGGTTTAGCAATAAGTGATTGTATGTTATAAGTAGCAAAAAAACCACTTTTACGCATTTTTATGTCAGTTCTATTCTGTTATCTTCATGAAATTTGCATTGCCATACAATGCGATTGATATCTTAAAGTTCGTCGCCGCATTCACATTTCGCATCGTTTATAATTTTGATTTTCGCTAGTAGATAGTCAGGGTAATATGGGACCCCATGGGGGGCGTATCTTATTTATAACAATATTCGCTTGTTTTTAGTTTCGAAGGCCTCGCCTTACCGAGGTTTCTATCGTTTTAGTCCACTTGTTTTTAAATATTTTGCATGCATTCCATACATACTTTGAATCCGTATAGATGTCAATCTTTTCTGTAAATTTTTGTAAACATATAATTTTTTTGTTTTAATGTTTTTTTTTGCGATAGCACATAATTTTTTGTAGTTAAGAAGATCCTTCAAATCTTTCGAAAATTGCTATTTTTTGAAAGAGGTGCGACGCTGCCGTCTGATTTTGTCGCATTTACAGTTCCATCAAGCAACCGGGTTTCTGTTTTTATTCGCGTGATTATTTTTGTTTCTCGGAGTCGAATCTATAAGAGCATTTTTAATACACTCTATAAACATATCATTCTTTTTATTTTCCTCGAGTTTCATTAAAAAACGTCCCTAGTTTGTACGAGTTGATGTTAATCTAAATGACTTTTTTCATAATTATTTCTTTCGATTGCAATTTCGATGAAAATGGAAAAGTGATCTGATCCCCAAGTTTCATCACGTATCGATACATTAATTTTGTCGCTGATATTCATTGTAGAAATTACAAGATCTATATTCAACTTTTGATTTCTATACTGATCTATATGTACACGTGTATCTGAATTATGAATGTAAAGATCATGGGTTTCTATTGCTTTTTCGAATTTAGCGCCATTTGCGTCTGTTGATTTGCAATTTCATAGCATATTATGCGCGTTGAAATCTCCGACTAAAATAGTATTGTCATTTATGTTTATATTACTTGTTATTAAGTTCTATTGCTCTTGCGTGAGCGTTACTCCTAGGGAACTGTAACATACAATAATATCTAAAACGAGAGAATAGTTTGACAAATTGATACTGTATAATTCAACTAAAGGATCGGGTAATTTAATATTTACAATTTCCTCAAAAGCTATTTTCTTACATACTAGTATTAATAGGCTGCCGCCCTCGACTGTTGTGTATCTCTTCTATACGCTATAAATCTCAGGAGTTGCACTCGATCTTTTTCTGTTAGCCAAGTTTCTACACATGCAAATATCTATTTTTTTAGTTTGGCTTGTAATTCAATTTTCCTTTGTACAAAACTTCTGGTGTTCCAAAATATTATGTTTAAATTATTTTTAATTGTGCATTGAATATTCGCCATTGTCGTCTGTATTATATTGTAGCGTAAATATTTTTGATAATAATCTTGTGTAAATAATATTGATTATATTCTTGTATAGATATTGGTGATTGTATTCTTATGTAAATACTATTTATTTTCATTTGCTATGCATTAAACTGTAGAAGCGTCTGAATCAGATTCACTATATTCTCTTAAATTTTTCTTCTTAATTTGTGCAATTCTTGCTTTAAGTTTTGTGTTAGAAATTAACGAATCGCTGATATCGAGCATCTCAACTAACCCTACTGTATTTTCCATAAACGAGGCTGCTATTTTTGTCACGTCACTTTTGTCGTAGGTTTCTTTTAACCTTTTTGCAAAGGCCCTATAATCCAATGGAAATGTTTTTACAGTTGCACTATGCGTCTCCAATAAGGTTTTTACTTGAGTTAGAGCATTTTCGATTTCATTTGTGTTTTCTGACGATATCTTTTTTAAACTGGATGTAGATACTTCTTGTGAGATATCTTCAATCTTTTGAGATTTTGAAAAAGTCATCTGTTTGTACCTTTGTATTTATTAAAATACTTTGTATTTATTAAATTACTTCTGTATTTGTTAAAATAGAATCCACATTCTCCTTACTCGGAAATCCCGGAGCTGGTCGTCTCAATCCAGTATCTGTTGTTATTATATCAGTAGGCGAATTGATAATCGTGTTTATATTTTGAAGAAGTGGGCATGTTTTAGCTATGTATCAGCGCTGTTTGCAATTGAAACAGCTTGCTGACTTCGAGCTTTAATATATCCAATGCGTAGTGTCGTCTACTAAAATTTGCAGAGATTCCGGTAATAAGCTCTCGTCCTCTTCTTTTATGTAAGCTTGTCTTCTGAATGACATAATATAAGCTCGTCCAGTTTTATTGGAGGAGGCTTTTAAGTAGTGAATTTGAGAGGTTAGAGAAATTCCTTTTTCGCTAAACTTTCTATGATGATGTTGTGAGGAATATACGGGTTGACGTTAGATATTACTACCCGTTTGTTTTTCTCTATGAATGGGCGGACTCTTACGATTGTGTGTTTTACGGATATTTTTTCTTTAGCAGTTTCTCTACTAAGATTTTACTGCATAAATAAATGCATATGCAATTACCAGAGATTCTGGAAATGAATCTTACGTTCAAAATATCTGTAATTTTCTCGATACCGTCAAGGTAGTCATCGATGGTACATCCTTCTATTGCTTCTAAAATGATTGCTTGGTCTTTGGACGGTACATAAGGAGTAGATACTACTCCTGCATATGAATTTAGCGATGGGTTTTGTGAACTTAAAGTTGTAAGAGAAGTTGAACTCCTAGTATTAGAAGCCATGCTGCAACTGGTTGAAATCAGCTGCATTTCTGGCTGCATAACAGTCAGGCGTTTTTGGGCCTTACATTAAAGTATAACAGTATATCATCCTGTTTCAACTACCCGTACTGCAAAATCAGAGCTAAATTAAAACATGCCTGATCGATATAAAAGCCGATCGCGAACTTAAAAAAAAAATTTAATTCATTCAAAAAGTAAAAATACTTTCTAAAAATCTAAAAAAAGTCTATCGAATTTCTACATTTATAGTGCTACGCAATAATAAAATAAAAGCAAATGCGTATGCTTAATTAAATTGATACATAATAATTATCCTAAATATACTAAATTCTAATAAATTAACATATTTATTAGCAAACTGTAAATTATTTATATCAGATCTTCAAATGAATATATTTCTATATCTAGTTTAAAAAAAATTTATTTATAAGACCATTTATGTATAATGTAGTGTGTTTTTATTATTAAGTTTTCATACAAATATTTTTCATATTGTTAGCAAAAGCTGAGAAAAGTTGAAAGTCATAATGATATTCGTTAATTTATAGAAATGGTTAATTTTTATCTAAGAATTAACTAAATTGCTGCTATATTAGATTTATTTATGATTCTACAGTCTTTAGTGGTTTTATATCGTTTTATGCTTATTATGTTTTTGATATTTTCTCGTTTCAAGCACATTACGCTTGTAGCAAATTGGAAAAAAGTTGTACTAATTATTCTTCATTTGCATTTAGCATATGAAGCGATTTTGTATATTAAATGTTTGATACTTTCTTTGTGCGAATTTTGTAATTCTAGTGAAAAAATAATTATTTTTCTATTTATGCTACATTATATAATCCAAAACATTAGTAAAAAGATTGTTAGAGAAAAATATTACATAATTAGTCCAACATAATCAGTACATTCACACATACTGTATTGATCTAAATGATTGTTTCAAAATAAGTTATATGATGCAATGGATAATTTTAATGTAAATAATACGTTTGTGGTTCCGGCGTTAGTTTATACAAGTTAGAAGAGTTTACCGATATGGTAACATTATTCTTTATGAAAAATGTATTTTATTGTATTTTATTGTATTGTATCTATATGTATTTTTTGTGTGCGATTGTCATTTTTGAGAAGTAATGGAAACTAACGTTTAAATCGTTGTCTACTAAAATACCACAACTCAATCCTTGTTGCACAATAATTTATTTAATAATAATATATGTTATTTTCTTGCAATTAAAATAGCATAACAAGTATTACAACCTTAAACGACGTAATTTATTGTGAGTATATTTATTTTATTGTAAATCGATATCATTTTTTATAGTATTTAACGAATTATATTAAGTTTTTTAATCATATGTATAGTATGTAATATTAAATATTATGCAAAAATTAAAAAAAGATGATAGGATACTATATAACAAGGGTATTAATTACAATTTTATAATAAAGTAAGGGATGGTTGGCGAGTTCTATTCTTTAGTACAAAATCATAAATTGTTCACCCTCGTGATGTACATTATTTTTTGTGATAAGTTACACAAAATGCGTAAAATTATTAATAAATTAGGTAACGACTAAATCATGCTTAAACAATATGATGGTAGACTAAAGAGAAAGAAGAGGTCTAGCGAATTTAAGACTATGAAGCCCTCTACAACATTTCTTTTAAAACATTTTTTTATAAAATCCAAGAAAACAAAAAATATTTATTTAGAATAATAAATACTACTTCATGTTTTTACAAATATTATTATAATACTTTATACAGATACATAAAGATATGTAAAAATACATATATAATTATATATATATATGTATTAAATTAATCTTATATATTATATTAATATATATTTAAATGCTAAATGTAGGTTGTATGAAATTAGGAGTAATCTGGTAACACGAGGAACATTAATCTACATTAATTTAATAGTAAAGTAATTAAGAAAATCATCAGTAAAATCGCCAGTAAATTTCTCGATTTTTACACTCGCAATATATTAAATACAATAATAAAAAATACTATGATATTCTCTGATACAGAAATCTAAAATTGTATTTTATGCACAGTATTGCAAAAAAAGTTTTAAGTTTCTAAAAAGTCGAACCATTGAAATGGTTACTGCGCCTGACCAAACGCGCCACTTTTCTACTTACGCGTTTATTCTTAGTTAGCGTAATGTCTTTTTTAACCGTTCAACAATCTTTTTAACTAATTGTTAGTATTTAGAGTACTTTTAGAATACTATTGTACTTATCAGTATTTAATTTTCCGCTTCTTTTCTGAGGATTTCGTTTGCGCAAAGAAAAGTCTTTCGGCGCTGCCTTACAGCATCGAATCGCATTAGATAATAAAAAAGGAAGTACGTGCTATATAGCTTGAAAATAGCGCGATGTAATAAATTGTCAGAATACATTAAACCGTTTTGCTCTTTACGAGAGTTTCACCTACGTGGACCCTCATTTCCGCCGTTGGAAGCTGCGCAGTTTTAAGGATATCCCGTTGCAGCTTACTTCCTTTTCCCGAAAATCCAAGATTCGCGTTTTCTTTTACTAACCTAAATCTCTAGGTACTTTCCTTACCTTAAAAGATGGCCATCTCCATGAGATCTCTAAACTACAACAATTTTTTATTTTTTTAAAAATTTTTGAAGCTTTCCTAAGTAGTTAAATTGTAATTAGTAGGTAAATGGTAATTTTTTTTATTCTGAGCATGGTAAAATTAGGAGATCCGAAGATGAAGTGCACATACTTAGTGGTCTAGTATATACTGTTAATATAAAAGAGATGCCTGTCGAATTTAAATTTATTGTACATTTGATTTGCAAATGAAGTTCGCCTGCAACGGTCTATTTGCGTACAGCGGGGTGATGACGACAATCCCTGCGCTGGCGCAGAAGCGCGCATACCCTATAACAAGTTTAATGAAGGAAAGATGAAGGCCCTCTCGAGTGAAGCTGCCCGTACAAGGGAGTAGTGAGTTTGCAGCCGAGATCGAAGTACCATCACGATTCGTGATTATATTCTTAAAACAAAACAAAGTTCGTAAACTCTGAAAATGAAAGAAATTGAAAGTATAGTAGACAGTAACACCTGCTTACTCATAATTATAAGTTCATTTATACATAAAGCAGCATTAGAAGTCCATTAAAAAAATAAAGAGACGCCAATGGATATTTAGATTTTATAGTCTAGTCAGGCGAACGACGAGACGAAAGTAAAGAAGCACGGGAGAGAGAGTGAGTTGCACCTGGCACACGAGCATCGGTATTGGCGGTGACACGGCTTCTGGAATTCCAGTCGACGAAAGGGAAACGCTGGGTGGAATCGGTACGGGGAAAGCGGGGGAAAGCGGGGGAAAGCGGGGGAAGCGGGGCTCTGGCGCCTGCGGGGCCGCTTCCCGGGTGGTCGGCTCGGCCGGCGGCCGATCGGGCTCCGGGGGCGCGGGCGGGTGGCCGCTCACGTGCGGCTTCGGCGGCTGCGTCGGCGGCTCCGGCGGCGGGGATCGACTGGGCGGCGGGCGCGTGCGCGAGGGCGTGCGCGTGGGCGGGCGGGGCGCAGCTCGGGCGCCGCGGGCGCGCCAGTCAGTCTCCGCTGCCCGAGGGAGGCCCGGCCGAGTGAGCCGAGCGCTGTGGCGGCGCGCGTCCGCAGCCTCTCTCTGTCTCTCTCTCTCTCTCTGGCCCTCCGGGCGTCCGGCGGTCCGGCCGAGGCTCCCCGCGGCCCTGCCGTCTCCCGGGGCCTCCGCAGCGCCACAGCCGGCGCGGGACTCAGGCAGCAGCGCCGAGCGCAGCAGCAGCGGCGCCGGGAGCAAGGAGCGGCGGCGCGCCGGCGATGGGGAGGCGGTGCGCGCGTCGCCCCCCGAGGACGACGGCCCCGCGGCTCTAGGAGGTCAGTCCAAGTGCGCTGGCGGCTCCGGGCCCCGGATCAATACCCGCGCCCGGGACAGCTGACTCGCGCGCCCGCGCCGTCAGCCGTGAATGGCCCGCCGCCCATTGATGCGGAGCCGCGCACCGAGTACGCGGCCTCCGCGCGGCGCCTCCTGCACGCCGCCCGCCCATTCAGCGCCGATCGATCCGCCCGCGGGGATAACCTCCCGGGCGCGAGCCCCTGCACCTGGGGCTGCCCGCCCGTCCCTTGGCCGCGCGCTCGGCGCAGGCTCGCCCCCCGGGACTCTTGCCGTCCGGCTTCCGCGGCTCAAATTAGCCCCGGCGCATCCCCGCCTGCCGTCTTGGGGCAGTTACACGGCTGCAGGCAACTTGTTCGCGAGCCAGCCTCAAGCCCCGTGTCTGTAGATCGGCCCTACACCTATACCCAGCCCCGCAAACTATTCTTGCCTTTTTTCTAATCAATCTTTAATAAACTTGCGTCTATAATTAAATCTGCCGATGTGGAGCGTGTTATATTGACGTGTAGTCTACAGTCGACGACGTCACGAACGAGCCAGAGAAAACGTGGTTCTCCGACTATTCGTCGCGACCGTTAAGCTTTGTCCTTTGATCCTGTCCACAGGACTTTTATATTTGGAAAAATTGAGTGCTACTATTACTGAACAACTTACAGATTATCTCGTAAAAGGCACACAATCGTTAACACTATGGCTAAAGGACTTTTCACAGCTATACTTGTTTGTAATTGCTTATTAAACCTATACAATTAATATTTTATATTATTTGTATCTCTTTACGAGCAGATTAATGCGAGATAGTACACCTTACTGCACTTAAAAATAAGAATGCACTTTGTGGATACTTGTATATGGTGACACCACCTGTGAGTATATGCACAGTTTTCATATGTGATGTTTTAATGATTTCCACTTTTTGCTTTGTGTTAGCATTTGGATATGCGTGTGAATAAATGCAATTGTTCAGACTACAGTCAGGGAACTGGATTACCATTGCCACTGATGCGCATAAGATGTTAATTGATATTCGTTTTTCTAAAAAAATTATTTGACATTTATGAGCTATTCAGGTATCCTAAAGTGTCATTGTAAACAAAATCCATTTTTGTTTTAGTTTAACTTTTAATTTGTTATCTTGACACCAATTAATTTCAATAGTTTCATGTTTCACTATCTACAATCGCATTCAAATTATTTTTACATCTATAATACATATTAATTTAAAAAACGAGTTTATAGGGTTAATCGAAACCTGAAAATATCCTATATGAGTTTGGCGATAAGTATAAAATTGAAAATAAAGAATAAATTAATAATAAATTACTTGAACAAGAATATCATTATGAGTTTGGATAAGATCGGAGTGAAAACTACTTATCTGGATCATATTTGAATTGCAATTCTTGCTTTTAATACAATTTAGTTTGATATTATTTCTGATTTTTGTATTCATACATGTGCAATGTTAGATTTACATTATATATTTTAAGGTTAGAAAGATTAACCTTAATCGTTTTTCAATTCAATACATCAATCAGCCATAAAGCTGGGTCGCTGCACATTTTCATGCAAAAGGACAAAAGAACAAAGAGAACAATGAATGCGTACAATCGAGTGCTAGCTAATAATATACAGATACTCAATAAATATAATATGAAAGTAATCAAATGCTATAGCTACATAAACCAGCTTCTTACTCGTTCTAATCCGATTTTCGCCATTCCTTCCGGCAGGCAGAGCTGTAGAAATGGATTAGAAGTCATTAGAAAAGATGGCCCAGCAAAATAGAATGGGCATATCATTCAGACGACAAGTGTAACTCGTGTTTTCGGTGAGAATATCTGGCGGCGGCGTCGCCGCAATTTGTCGCGCGGCGATTCGGCGATCGATACTCGGGTCCGCGCTCGCGGGAGCGACATATAAGTGGGTCGCGCATAGCGCCTCGCGCGATTCGAGAGCCGCGGGCGATTCGAAATTCTCCCCGGGGGAGCGGGGCCCCGACGGTTCCTCGCGCGCGCGCGCCGGATCGTTAGGCTCGCGCGCGCACTTTTTTCCCGCCCTTTCATTGCCGCCCCGCCCGCTCCCACTCGACCCATTTCCTCGCGACGCCCCGTTGAAACATTTACTTGGGAGGCTGTGTGAGACGATTCTCCAGCAGGTCCCGCGATCTCCCAGCTCCATTGTGCTGGGGGGCGCGACTGCGCGCCCCTAGGCAAATGCCTTTTGACGCTCGGCACAGTTGCGGAGAACCAATTGTCGTGCGGCTCGGGAGCTTCAGCTTGTGCCTCTAGATATATGCAGTATTGCTTTTTTGATTCAAAGAAATGCTTTTCTTTCTTCGTTTCACGAGGGAAAAGTAGCTTATGAGGATTTATGAGTTCATTGTCCTAAGCGAAAATAAAACCACTTATCTCTTGCACAATCTATAGAAGCATATGTATCATTTATGCAAAAAAAATATTGACAAAGAGTTTTTTCGACATCTTTATGAAGTAATTACAATTATGTAGTTATTAAATATTAACACCAAACGTTAAATTATATGAAAATTTTATTGAACAAGTATAAATCGGCACTTATTTTTATGTGAAAATAAACTTTTTATAACTCTTTTTAGATATTAGATGATAAATCATGTGCAAAGAAAGTTACTTAATCCATTTATAACGTTTTACAATAATACAATAGAATATGATAAACTAAATTTAAACATGTGACTAGATTAAATGTAAGAATTTTTGACCAGATAAACTTTAATAAAAGTAATATTAAAGTAATTTAATATAATATGATATAACTTTAATTTAAAACTTTTTTTGAAAGTCACAATGAAAAATGCATTTTTTAACACTAAATACAACTAGTTTATGAAATTACTGTGTAATCAAAGGCATTTGTTCTAATTGTTCTTATATTTAGATAAAATTCAATCTGGTCTATCTCAATCATTTACCCCAATAATATAATTTATATTTATGTAGTTATTTTTGTTAAAGTTTATTTAAATAGTTAACTTAGATACTCGGTATACATTGAGAAAGTAAGTTGAACACCAGGAGGTTAAGACGGTATATTGCGATGCCGGTAATTATTAGTTGTAATCGATTTTTTATTGCAACCTTCGTGCTCAATTATTCTTGATTAGATATGCGGTTGTAACTCTTTTTATATCTCGGATGCCCTCGAGATATCTTATTTATATTTTTATAGAAAAATTGTCAAGAATGCAGAATCTCCTTGTATTTTCCCTGGGGAGTTGTTATTAAGGTTGATGTAAGGGCTCTATCCGCTTTGTTAAGTCTTCTAGTGATTGGATATTTCTGTATAATTTTTTTTAATACAAAGTAATGATACATGAATATTAATTATATACGATGGAATGTAATCTCAGCAATTTCGTAAAAGGGAGTTAAATGAAGTTTCACAAAACGCAAATATGGTAGTATTGTGTGTTACTATTATCAAAAAATTGCTTTGAATTGCATTCAACAAATCGTAAACATATTTACTTTGATATAATTATATGTAATTATTCTATTAATGATCTACAAAAAAAAAACAAGAAACTTCTTCATTTTCTAAAATTAATATCGTCTCCTCTTACAGAGTTCATCCATAAAGATAGTTAATAACGAATTCCAAGCATTTGCATATTAGAACTTTGTGAAATATGAAATTCATTTTCAAGAAAAACATTTTTCACTCTCATCATTATTTTATACTAATGAAAAGTAACTGTAATAACTAAAGCTTATATATTTTTTAATGCTTAAAAGTACAATATATTTCGTTGTTGTGTTTATTTTATTACGCATCATAAAATGTATTTATAAAGCGCCATAAAATATATTTATAAAGATTTTGAACGCTTTAAAATTTAAACAAGAGAGAGCTAACCGCGCGAACTTACAGTGATTGTTCACTAACTAATTCAACTTTGTTTAATTATCAACCCATGCTTATTACTTTATTCCATTATGGAACATAATCGCTGTCTATCATTTTGTCTTCTCCAAACTAATCTGTTATCAACCTATAGAATATATACACAATCAAAGGCAATTAAATTTAGACTAGCAAGCGACAGAATTTTTAAATAATTAATAAACCACGTCTGTATTTTCTTTGAGAAATAAGGGAAATCGGACCACGAGCTCACAAACAAATTGGGCGACGAGGATAGGTTCCCGTTCGGTCGATTGGGAAGGACATGTTGACCCAGAGCGCGCGTATGTATACACCCACGAATATACACCTCTGCACACCTACACATACGAAGTTGTAAGAGGGGCGATGCGGTGGGGTGGGGTGGAGGGAGAGACACATAGACAAACAGTCAGAGAGAGGAATAGAGAGGCAAGGGACTACTGACGCTCGATAGCGAGAGCTGCAGAGCGGAGGTTCGGGCCGCATGGCTAGCCGGAAGGGATGCACATTGTTCTACATTGATTTTCCTGTTTTTAGGTTTTTTCTCAGACATTCTTATGCGCAGCTTGTCTATATCACTTAATACAATTTCTGGCTTCTCGCCTACAGCAGCCATAGGTGAATTGTTTGAGTTTAGCTATGTCAGTTTTAGGAGGATGCATTATTCATGCGGAAGCGATTGCAATTTCATTATGTAATGGAACTAGCTGCAAACGGTATAAAACGTCTTTCTTTTGACTTTTTCTCCAGTGAGTTAAAACGCGCTGTAGAATCTTTTTTGTGCAAATGCACTGTCAGCGGAGTTTTTATAATGAAATTTTCCGAATGAAAGAAGTAATAACAATGATATATCGTTCACCTGTATTATACATAGAATATAAATAATCTAAAAAATGTTATAAAAATGTAAATGTGTATTTAAGAACAGATACAATCGTAATACAATATATGTGGTACGAATCTAACTATTTTGAAAATGTTTGTATATTTGTTAAGCAATATACAATAAAGAGCTACATTAACTTGAGATGTAGTTGTATTTATATGAGAAAAGAAAAATAAGATAAGAAAATTTTTAAATTCCTTATAAAAATAAAAAACTATTATTTGGAGATGCATGCAATTAAATTTGCATGGAATGTTACTTTGTAATATTATAGTAACTCGGCGTATATTAATAGGTTTTCTGCAGAAAAACATTTTATGATCGTGAGATTAAAAATTGTACATTCATTATATCGAACAGGGTTTTATTTGAATGACTTAAAATATTTCTTATGGCATAATTTGAGAGAAAATCTTTTGTATTTTCAACATACCGCGAATAGCGTGTACGCGCCAAGCTTATACATCGAAGATAAATAATAAATTAAATAATGCAATCATGATATTTTGTCGAACAATGATGCTGACGCGGCCGATGAGAAAATCTGTATTTTTCCAAAGTTAAGGCATTCTCACCCCGAGAAGGCGCAGACAAACACACGTATGACATAATTAGTTTGCGGCGTGTGAGCGATATTGGGGCGTAAAATTGCGCGGACTTTCACTAATGAAAGAGCGGCCCAGCGCGCAGTCGCCGCCACCAGCACAAAGCGCGACCAAAAAACTCGTGCTCGAAAGCCTCTGTAAATTCCGACAGCCGCTAATTTGGAGGCGTCCGGTCGAAACTGGGCTACCGGGACTTTACCTCGGTCGCGAATCGTCAAACGTATATATATCGGCCCGGCGGCTCGCGCTTTGCATCTCCACAGGGCTTTCTTCATCGAGTCGTTATAGCTGCCACTTGGCCGGCCAGTTTGAAAGCTGCGCCGAGAATTGGCTACCCCGCGCCATTGAAAAGTTGTCCAAAGGTTATCTTAAAGTTGGCCCGGGACAATTAGCAGGCGGAGCCGGTGCTCAAAGGCCCGGCTTTTTCCGCCCAGCGCCTCGCGTTGCCGCGGCCGAACTGTGTCACAGGCTAATCTGCATGTTACGTGCGGGCCGACTTTTAAGCGAAAAGAGAAACGTGGAAAAGTGCCATTAAGGGGGCGCGATAAAGCCGTAACTTAGCCCGCCGAGTTATCTCGCGCGGCTTTTTCTATTCCTCGGCAATTTCATTTCGAAAGCGCCCGATCTCCCCCTTTGAAATTTATGTAATGCAGCCCTTGCGTGCATCCGGCGCAAAAATGTCTCCTACTGACGGCTGACGCAGTTTTCAGAAACGTCCGCGCTTGCGCCAGCGGCCCTTAAGCTTTTTCCATCTTCTAAGCTTTAATTGGAGGCGAGCGTCGTTCGTAGGCTGTATCGCTCACACTCGCTTTGCAACCGCGTCGCCGGTGGCCTGCGAATAAAAGAAGAGTGAGCTAGTACAACAGCTAGAAAAAGTACGTTATTAAAGGGTAGGGAGTCCGTAGCACTGGCTCAAGGAGGAACAAATCGGGCTGGTAGTGGGTAAGGCAACTGTACGTGAGATCGAACTCCGGGAGCTTAAGAGCTCATGCGCGCGTTTACTGCACTCTTGACTCCGAATTTCTGGCACGAGGCTTTTACTCCGCTGTTATACCCGATCAGGAGCAGAATTCCGGCATTATCTGGTCAAGTCGTGCAACTCGGACGTGCATCCTAGGTCCAGCGGCGACGCGATCCTGTATTTGCACCGGGCGGCGATGACGGGGTCGCGCCGACTCCGCGATCGCCGATCCCGCGGAGGTCCGGCGCGCCCAATTAGCGGGACCTTGGCTCGAGCCCCGGCTAAAACTGGAGCGGCGCTTTTGGGCGCACGTACGCGGCGCATGCGGGCGCGTAGCCGGCCTCGCAAGCGCCGGGGATTTTTCCCGCGGTCTCCTGAAGCCGATCGATCCGGAGGCTGCCCTATCTCCCGCATCTCGCGCATCCCGCGGCGACTCCTCCAATTGGTCCCTGCGGCCTCGCCGCCCCTCGACGACGCGCGGCGCCCCCCGCACAAGCGCCCTGTTTTCACTTTCGCAGCGCCCCAGCGCCTTCCGGGCAGAAGACGACACGCGCGTCCTTCCTTGCGCGCGACTCGCCTGGGAAATTAATTAATCGGTGCAATCAGGGCTAACCTGCATCCGCGTCGCTACAACAATGCCGCGTGATGAATCATCCGCTTATCTCCGAAGAGGTCTTCGCCGATTCGATCTATTAATCATTCGCCCTGATTAATTGACACCCAAACTGTTGCCGCCGCCATGCCCGATATACCTGCACATTAACTTTTTCACTCGCTATCTCTTCGTCGACGTTCAGCCCGATCATTTATTAACGCTCAATACATGTACCAATTTTGTTTTTTCGAGACCCCGCTTAGTCGTCATACGGTGTGCAAGAAAAACTATCGATCGCCGATAAAACATTTGTTTTACACCGTTACATATTCATCCTTCGTCGAAAAAGGCACTTTTTCCCGATTGAAACATATTTTCCTCTGCGCATATTGCACTTCTATTGCTAATTTGTCTTTAAAATTGCTAATTTGATTTAAAAGAAAAAGGGACTATTATCAGGGAAATTCCAAAATAATTGATCTGGGTTTTGATGAGCCGAAGTAGTCGATATTTTTATTAAAAGTTCGCTTCTCTGCGTTGGCTTTGATTAATAAAAGTCACCTCCCTAAAATTTTGTCAAGAAGAGAATCATCATTTACTACAATGTGGTGAACCGAGTTATTTATTTAGTAGCGAATCTGTTGTGCTCGTTACATAAATATACCTCCAGAATTTAGGGTGTATTAAATTAATATATTAAATTTTTCGTCGTGTTTCTTGAGCACGTACTACTTTCCGTAAATACATGTACTTTATTACGTATTCGCGTGTGACCCATTGTCCTACGATTTGCGCATAAACATTTCGTACTAGCAATGCTTGATAATTAATTTGCGTGCCGTTTAATATATTAACAGCGAAATTCCTTTTTTAATTTGTCAGTATTTATCAGCTTCCTCTGATTTCATTTCAAACGAGCATTATAACGTTTTTAAACAAGTAAAAGAAGATTAAGAAATTATACAGATTTGCAGTATTAAAAAGTAGTTGTAGCAAAGCAATTTAACCAAAACCCGTAAATTAATAAAAATTAATTTTAGGCGTAATTTCCTTAAAGTTATGATGGCTGTCATAGTAAAGATATATAGATTTTATGTAATCTCGATAACCTCAAGCATATTTAAATCTTTATTTGTTCAAAAGTTTACATATAATTAAATCTTAATAACGTATTATTAAGTGAAATATAAATAAGCTATAAATAAGTAATAAGTTATACGCGATAGAAAAGTGAATAAAAAATTAAATTATTGGATTTTTTCGCTTAAACTCATATTAATTAATTATAAAAATTTATTTAATGATTCTCAGATCATTAAAATTAAAAAAAACTTCTCATGGTTTTGATTGAAAATAAAATCTTTTAATATTTTGCAACATTACCCTCGGTGTATACATTCACTATCTTTGTTTCAACTTCCTCCTCCCTCACCTCTAAATTTAAAAATCAACTATTTTGAAACTATGTCAAGTTAATTAGTCATGCAATTTAAGTCAAACTATTAAGTTCTGACTCGTTACATAGTGAACGAGTTTTATTGAATTTTATCGTTTAAAAAATAAAAGTCAATACTGTTGTGAGCGCTGAGATATTGATCAATATATTAGGAGGTATAAAATACTGATTTAGGATTTATGACCTTTCGAAAAGAGTGAAATATCAGGTTTTTCATTCAAATAATATATATTATAATATTTTCAAAGACTAAATAAAGAAAGTTTTGATCATAATACTTTAATTGGTGATTATATAAACATATAACATGATAGGGGATCAGAAACTTGATCAATAATGTATACGGGAAACGAGGATTTATATTGTGCAGATTATATATAATATTACACTGACAGAAATGGTACAGTAATTTCCTACCGTAACTATGTAATAAACTGATCCCAGATCGTTCAACTTAATTTTATAGCCATACAGCTTCGTAATTTTTTAATAAAATAATTTTGTATAAATATCGAATTTATATTTCTCAAGAGTTTAAGTTTTTTAATTTGATCTGTAGAGTGGGATTTACTTATGTAAATAAATTAATTACTGAACTGTACATCTATAGTATGTGTACATACGAGTAAGTGATTTAATTAAGAGTGTTTAAAGGCATATTGTAATAATATTTTTATTAGTATATAATAAAGACGTTTTGGATTTTACAGAAATATTTAAGCATATTATTTATTTTAGCTTAGCAGTAAAAGCACCGGTAAAAATTTTATTTTAACGAAGCTGTAATTATATCAGAGTTATGTAAATACTAAAAGTAATGTATTTAATAGTATCGAGGAAAGGGTCTTTAAGAAACGAGGCAATTGTTACGTACGCGCGTGCGGGTGTGGAGGGTGGAGGGAGTCCAACTCTCGATAAGAGGGGAGACCGGAGGAGTAGCAAGGAGACTAACTCACAGTTTGCAGTAGACGTAGTTTACTGTCCAGACTTAGACTATCGCGAGGAAGAGACGGCGCCCCGACTCGTGCCACTCGGACGAACCTCTCATGGCAAACGACCCCCTCCTTCACGCTATTCTCCCTTTTTATCGTTCCTCGGCTCCGCTTCTCCCCACTCGTGAACTCCCGAACTTACCGATCAACGTTTACCCCCGGCCTTATTCGAACTGCCGATGTTGTGAATAATCCGCGTGCTCTGCTGTTGCTCAGCGCCTGTCGGCTCACAGGCCCGCGAGTTTCCTTAAATCGGCGGCTATGCGAGCTGCCGATGTCGCGAATAAATCGCGTGCTTTGCTGTTGCTGTGCGCCCGGCAGCCTGCGGGGCATGCGAGTTTCCCTCGATCAGCGGTTAGTCGAGCCGCTATTCACGTGAATTCGGCGCGGCTCCGCTGAAGGTGACCCCGCGCTACGAGGGCAAGGCCCCCGGTTTCTTCGCGGTATAGCGGACATCGGATCTGCTAACTTCGCGGCTTCGTCGCGTATCGCGCCGAAGGTGTGTACGTGACCAAATGAAGAATTCCGATAAATATTGGCTAATACGTTATTTAAAACAGCATTAATCTTCGATCAAAAATTTATACAGATTTCCATTAATAGTTAGATTTTATAATTCAAATAATAGTTGCTATATTCTTCATATGTACGTATCTAAGCAAGCTCTAAAGAATAATTATTTAAATTTAAAAAGATAATAGAGCACATCAGTATGGCATCACTGATGAAAAACGACCTTAGTTCTGCATTAACGGAAAATACATAATTTGCATAAAATATTTCATTAAGGTTTTTATAATTAAATTCAAGATACGTACACACAGAGATTCTCAGTGAGGGGAAAAGGTTAAAATATATACTTTCCGATCGAAACTAGTGGAATTGAAACCGGAGAATTCAATATCGGAAATAAATTTGTTCCAAACAGTTCAATTGCAGATGTCTTTTCCACCTTCGCTTTCAGATCATTCTTAAAAATAATAAGGTTCATCTGATGATTATAATTGTACGATATATAGATGCAAAATGAAATGCTATGTAAAAAATCATTTATATATATAAAATAAGGAGTGCGTATTCAGATCTTTAGAGTCTATCATGTATACATTGTACCAGTATGATCGATCTTTCTAGTTTGCAATGATAATCAGATAAATCAATTCGCGTAAAGCCAAGTTCTCAATGATAGAATCCCATAAAACCTACTCGTTGAAACTATCTGGCAGTAGAAATCCATACAAACAGCAATAAAACGTTAATCATGTACTGTGTCTATTGGTGTACGTGTAATTCTTCGATTAGTTTTATAAATACATTTCTATCCAATTCTATTCTCAGTAAATCTAGAAATAATCGTGTATGATTCTTTTGAGGATATTTGAAACAAGACACGAGTGAGCTATAGGTTGAAAATTATCTGCTTAATGGTAAACTCTTTAAATTTTTTGGAAAATAACCTCTTACCATAAAACAGGTACATTATATGAGGATTTTATACGCATCAGAAAGAGATAATCTTATTTGTAACAGAATTATTTATTTATTGTATAAAACTTACATCTCGTAAAATGAAGATTAGGATACGTACGACGACGCGCATGATGACGCGCACGTCAACCGTTGATGTAGTTTCAAATACTCCACGTATTTAAAGTATTCTACCCCAGTACTCGCGCAAGGTGAGTGTTTAGCTTATTTAGTTTGAGTATATATGTAGTATATCAGCAGTCAGCTGCAGCATTACTTATTTCCATAATTCGCTTAGCTAATTTTAAGATTTTTTCCGATATTTAAAATTCAACAGAAGATTAAGAATGTTAAAAAAAAGATAGAATATTATACGATACTGTCTTGTATGTAATGTATAAAATAGAATTAAAGGGAGAGGAAGAGAGAGCAAGCCAGTTAGGAGAAATATAGTATGTGTATGAAACGTTCGATACACAAATGCCTGCAAGCAATTGTCCCTGGATGAAGCGCGTCGAATGCCTTGTAGTCTCTAGCAAATCGATAAACTGCCGCACTTCTCCTCGTGCACGATCCTCTCAACGTACACATAACTTGTACGTTGTTAATACAGTGTAGTACAATGAATAGTAAAAAGTATTTCTTATTGTTATCACGTTTTAACTGATGAAAACTTTGAAGCTTAACTTTAATTGTTTTTTTTGTAATTCATTCTTCTTTCACGACCAATCAGCATTGCAGAAGAATTTTCGCTACTTGCCTCTCAAGAAGGCAACTTGAGCACCTTTTAATTAATAAACCTGGCGTAATTGAGCATAGATTAAAAGAAATTTTATCAAAGCTTAATGACTTTCTTATTAGAAATGTTGACATAAAAGAAAAAGAAAATGATTTGAAATAAAAATTAGTAGCAAACAATATGATTTCATTATAAAATACTTACTTCTAACACTTTATTTTAAGATAAAATGTATATGTTCAAATGCATGATTCGACGCCTTGAATGTGTACAGCAGTTACTATCGAGCTCTAAAGGTTCACTCACCCTGAGTTGTATGGAAATGCGCCATTTTAAAAAGTCACTCCTCGTACGATTCAATTTCCCGGCGCAATCATCGATGCCACCCTCGCGGGACATTCGTCGCTACGGACAACGGAAGGTAGAGAAACCGACGCGCGCATAGAGCCACGTCGATTATTTTCCCATCGTGCGGAAACTTGCTTGGCTTTATTTTTTCGACATGAATTTGCATTGTAATGTACACATGTCACTGGATATATTTTTAATGTAATAATTAATAATAGTATAATAATTCAGGTGCTTTGAAAGAAGAACGAGAAATATCGTGCAATCTATATTAATTTTTAAATAATTGGGATAACATAGTAATCTGATATTATAAAATATGATTTTAGCCTTGCTAGAAATTGAATATAGCTTTTCTATCCATACTAGTAGAAATAGCTTAGAATGCAGTTTGAATTGAGCTTGAACTTATTTATAAATTTATTCCAAGATAATTATGGGTTTAGATTTAACGTATATTTATGCTAATTATAGATTAAATTTTCAATTATGATAAATTAAGAAATTGTGTTTAAATTTACACTCTTGTCCCATTTTATGAGAATTGAAGCTTTTAGTATATAATGTTGCTTTACTATAGAGTGTCAACTTTGGCTGTAGTAAATTAATGCGAAGTAAAATTTTTTTGTAATAGTAATGAATTTAGTGCAGCAGTTCTAACAGTTATTAAAAAATATTTTTTATATAGTTGTACAATTTAATGAAATATTTTTTTGTTATTTAAAAAATTACAAAATGAATCTAAAAAAGCTACGCAAATATACATTTGCAATATAAAGTTTAAAAATAACATAATTATGTAAGGTACACTCAAAAAAAGTTGTTCTGTATAAATATATATATATATATATATATGTTTCATATATACAACAATCCAACAAAATTTGAAATTGACGTACCAATGTTAAGTTTGGATTAAAGTTATAGTATCAATTCTTATTATAAAACACGTGAAGCCATTAATGTGCCAAGAGATTTTAGATCGCACGCAACTAACTCGCGGCCGTTCACAGCGAAATATAAGCAAAAGGTATATTGATGTACCCGTATTAGACCAAGATAATAATTTTAATAATTATTTCTGAATAAAAATAAAAGATTCATAGGTACTAGCATATATAGAGAATTTTTTTTTTTGAAAAATTACCCTACTAGCTACTTATGCGAGGAATACAATACTTTTTCTAAAGAACATTTCTCCATGTATATTAAATATATGTATGTGGCATCTATACGTGTTATTTCATTATAAAATGTAATAAAATAATTATTTATTATATTAAATTATATTTTGGAGCTTCTAAATAGCAATGAAATTCAATCTCATTAGTATTATATTTATATTATATCTGTTTATGATTGATACACGTGTATAATAAACATTTTAAAAACTATTTACTGGCCAAGTGTAGTAAGTTTAAGTGAAAGCTGGAGCACTAAACAGTTGGCGCAAGTTTATATCCAAAAATCGATTGTTTAGACGAGAGAAGTGCAATCTATACGCTTTTCCTTTTTCTGAAAAGGCTGCAATTTCCACTCTTCGAAATGCCAACTGGGTCAGGTTTTCATGACTTCCGGACTAACACTACTACGTCAATTCGATTAGAAGTAGTTCAAAGGCATATATAAAAGTACAAAGCGAAATTACAGTTTTAAGTAAAAGCAATAGGTACATTTTCTTTTTTCAAAAGATGTCTCAAGCGAATGTTTTTTATTCGCTGTATGCATACATCTAAACTCTATATTTATTTGTTTTATTTATGAATATTTGAAACGAATATTTCTAGAGCGTTTTATAGGTCAGCAATTTTAAATCTGAAAGAAAAAGTTTCAAATGTTGAATATTTATTATAAGAGCTAAGGACCTCGCAACTTAAAATAAAAATAAAATGAAGGTAATTTAAAAATTAAATAAGGCGACAAACTGAAAAAGTTCTGTGAAAGATCTTATTGTTCACTTATTTTGCTATATTTTTTAAATTAGGTATAAACTACCATATTGGTTGAATTTAAAATATGTAAAGATTGAGATCGAGAGAAAATTTTTGAATTTTTATAACTGAATTTACTTGGAACTGAATTTTAAATTATGGAAATAATTAGCATTTAACGAAAGTAACGTATATTTAAAGCTTGAATTAAAAAAATATTTTTAATTTCTCTTGCTTATAACTAATATATGTATTTGCTGAGTACCTTTAATGATTGTTCACGGATACTGCTTTTTGTAAGATTTTAATAATATTAAATTTGTATTTATGTTTGAGACAATTACGTAAGTAATCGTCTGTGGGTTTCGAGGGCAAATCATATCACTTAGAAGGCAGATTTCGGGTCTCTTATTCCAACAAACGCCACTGCTAATCAGCGGCCGATTACCAACTATCAACGTCCTGACATGGGCGGAATTTGTATTTCCCGCCCAGAGAAATGAGAACCTTGATTAGAGGTTACGACTTTTCAAAGTCGTTACTATCACTCGTTGAAAGTATAGAAGAATCACAGTCGCGTTTTTGGGATTGACCTAGAACAATGCCATGCGGAAAACAATGTAATTGCTGGATTTCTCGTGCAGACGCTAATTTTTCTTTTAATTAAACCAAGCGAATGTTAAAAATTTAATAAATAAAGCTAACTTCAGGTGCACATTGCCTTGCCGCAAAACTTGCTATATAACTTTCCCACTGCATTCAAAGTAGGTCACGTATTATTTCACATCTTGTATATCAGTATACTTTGGCATTGTTTGCCTTTGTATAAGGCTCGCAACAGCATTATTTCGGTGGCATTCTACAGTCCTCTTTCTTTTTTCGTTGTTTATGTGCTCAAGCAGAAATATCGATCGCTGTAATTTATACCGGGAGTCTTTCGGCTCTGACGTTGACGAGAAGTTTCTGTTTGTTCTTCCTGATAAATAGCTATATATATGCTCCAGAATTTGCCGCGGGAGCATCAACTTGTTTCATCCAGCTATTATTTATTGTCTTGAAGTTGAAATTAATGCTTGTACTTTTTATAAATTTATTTATTCACAGTGCACCAATGCACTTAACACCTGTACTATTTGTTCTGAATTGTTTCGAGGGGAATTCTTCCTAGTTTAATTTATCCCTCTCATTCATTTGCGTTGCATGCCGAAATTGTCTTGTATACTATATTTCAAAATTAGTATGACATAAAGAACTAATAAAAATAATTAATATCATTTATTACGTTAGAAAGTAAGTCTATTTACTCAATTATAAGCCATTTATATATTAGAGTAAGTTATTATAATCGTTACTATCATTCTTTGTA
Organism: Sycophaga agraensis; assembly: GCA_018906755.1. NCBI lineage: Eukaryota > Metazoa > Arthropoda > Insecta > Hymenoptera > Pteromalidae > Sycophaga > Sycophaga agraensis. The sequence goes on from JACCIE010000083.1 coordinate 411,849, forward strand.
ATTGGTAATTTGTGAGGTTTATCGAACATATTTCCGACTTACTATAAAATATTGTAGAAATTCTACCAAATTTTTGTGTAACTTAAAAATAATAATTTAGTATCAACATAACTTTTATTCTTTTTCTTTTTAGATTTAGAATAAAACTTGTCCATTTTCACGAACGATTTAAGTAATAATCCAAGTAACAATTCAAGCAATAACTGCTCTAAATATTGAAAATTGAGCTCAGGGGTTTCAGGAAAAAAAACGTGCTCTGTAGAAAACATACGGTAAACTAGCAAGCGAATTGTTGAGCCAGTCAGTAAGGCGAGCATCCAAATATATATAGGAGCCAATAAATTAGGTTCGGGCACGACAAGCTTTATGAGGGAAAAGAAGCGTAGTGTAAAAATGGCGTAGCCACAATTTCCAGCTGACTTAACCGGCCTTCCTTTGATGGCACAATGAACTTTAATCGCGAGATAAGAAAAGCGGCAAGGAGGAATTTCGATGGGGTCTCAGAAAAATCGAGCGGCCCCCTCATTTACCCAAGGGTCAATCAATACCCGGTGTTTCTTTTATTCCACATTCGAATGCTTGTTATGCTGTATTGAGTATTTAAATGCCGCGTTGTTAATTCATACTCTCTTTGAATTTACGCCGCTTTAGAAAATGCCATTATGACCGGTTATACTCTTGCCCATGCTCTATACTGTAATTATAACAATATTGATTACGTCTTAATTCAGATCGTAACATCAAATTTCTTGTCCTTTGAAAAATGGCTCGTTAATTCTGGTAGCAGTTGTATCTTCTTACTTGAGCGGATAACGAATTGCATGACTTATAACCGAATTCGTAACGAGGAACTCGTTGAAAAGTATCCCTCGTCTTAGCTCGCTATTCCCACTGGGCTCCTAAACCGGGAAAGATTCAGTACGCCTAGCGTTCTGAAGTTTTGAGTCACGTCTCTTGAAGGGCACCCGGATAACAATTAAAGAAGAGTCTACTCGTAAAACGCAATGCATACATATATACAGTCCGATATCGGACGCTGTCGCCGACTGCTCGACTAAGAGGCGACGCGACGGCGCTCCCAAAAAGCTAAGGAAACGAGCCACTACAGCAATAATCGCGCGATACACACTTTCCCTCTCAGACGACTAGACCGCCCCCTCTACCCAGTCCGCCTAGCTTCCGCCCTGGCGATACAATGCGTGTATATATACATACGCGAGCTTTAGTGCGGCCCCCTTGGACTTGCCTCTCGCCCCCTAAGTGGACACGCGCGAGGCCGCTTTTACGTAGCGTTGTTGCGCCGGGGGATGATATTTCCCCGGGATGCTGACTGTATCAAATACGGAATCGTCGAGAGTTTAGCTCCCCGCTCGTGGTTATTGGCTTTTTCCCGATTGCATTCCTTGCGTCGCTCCTCAAATGGTTATTCGTAACCGTGTTTCGTTTTGTGTTACAGGTGAGTTTTGTGCGGCAGTGACGCTTCAAGTATCCTGCTGTGTAAGTTGAAAAATAACTCTAGATTACTATTATTGGGTGCATCTAACAAATCTACGGTATATAAATTGTAGAATGATAGATGACCCGCTTAATTACAATGAAACTCGTATGATAGGTTTAGGAAATGAGTGAATTTAATGATTGTCTAACTTTTGACATTTGGACAAAAGCAGTACCGTTTTTTAACAGACTTTTCATGTGGTGTTCATCTAATCAGGTCTTATATTCCGGTAGTCTAATATTCATATTCCCACATATGTAATGTAGAGACCAACCTTGACATGAAAACATACTTTAATTATTACAAAGCCGTGGAAATCACGAACACTAGACTGCTGCTTGATAAGAAAAATCGAACCGGCTTATCGATAATTGGCGTGAGGATCTGTTTACAATGTGCCCATTTAAAAGAGCGCCAGCTGCCAAAACATGCCGTGGTAAAGGGAGTCGTTTAAAAGTGCCGGACACACGGCTCGATTAATCGTTAGATAAAGCGAACTCCCGGAATTGCTCCTTCGTCAATTTAATCAACCGTTTTGCCGCGTAATTAGCGATCCTTCGGCTTTGTGCGTATGATCGACGACTTGCGCGCGCCTTCGATCGAGAGTGCACTGACGCGCATACTTCTCCATTTCCTTTGTTTTCGAGACCGAGATACTATAGACACATTTCCGTATTCTTCTATTCTATTCTCGATCCATCACGTTGCCGAGTTTTCTTTTTGTCTACTTCAATTCGTTCTTTCCCATCTCTTGGAATCGCATTGGATGCAGCTGTTTTAATTACATTTGCCGCATTTGCTCGTAATCACATTAGAGAAATAATTATCAGTCGGTCGTAAAAAAATCTATATAATTCATGTTATAAATAAGTTTGATTCATGGTGGTTTTCTTGACAAATTATGATCAAAATTTTGCAGTAAAGATCAGAATACATATTATTGTAATTCGGGATTCCACGAAAGAGAAACGCTGTTTGCAGCATGAAGCATTTCAAAAATGCTATATTTATATATAGATTTGATTATAATTTACATATCAGATGTAATTACATAAGCAGATATCGTTAACATAATGCTTATTTGAGCCAATATCAATTATTATTGACATTAAATTACTTTGATGGATAGTATACGTACAAAGTTATCGAGACGAAGTTTCAACGGTAGAGTTCAATTTACTTAATTATATAATTATATATTTTATGCTCATTAATGTAATCGTTTATAGCTTTTGTAATTATAAAAGATACAATAGAGATGAATGATACAAAGTTAGAAATTAATGGTTTTGCAAGAATATCAAATTTTAAACAGACTTAAAATTAATCATTAAAATTGCTTTATGATTTGGGAGAATTTGAATAAAAATGGAGAGCTTTTACACATGAGTTTAAATTATATTTTCCGCTATAAATACAGAGCTATTAATATTTGTACAACTTGTATATTAAAGACTGAACAAAATTTCTCATAAACTACAGCATTCATAAATATTAGCTTAACTAATTCACAAAATATGACTGTCCTATATTTTCAAGCTTGCGAAAGTATCTGCGGTAAGTTTCTATTAGTTTTGACCGCCACTTATTCCTAAGAATAATAAAATTTAATTAATAAATTTATTTAAAAAATTTAAATTAATAAATTTAAGATTTCGATAGTCTTTAGAGTTATAAGCAAATTTAAAGCAAAGCTCATTAAAATGTGCGACGTAGTTGCTCTACCCATTGAAGTATAGAAGTTTCCTAGAAAATCGTATTTTCATCACAAGCGCTATAGTAGTAGTTGAAACACGTTTCTATAATGTAAATAAATTTTATAATTTCACGGATACTCGAGATGTACGAGTCTTGTGATGTTGATATAAGTAAAATCAGACGCGAACAAATTTCTCGTTTTATTACACGATTATATCTGTATAATTGAATATATAGATGCGAAAAAATGCGAATTAAGAACCTCTAATTGAAACAAGGTATATTTTTAGATATATGTACAACATACTACACATTAAATAAAAAAAATGTGATACATCTCTGTTTTATCAATTTACTATATTTTGTTACGTACATGGTATATAATATATAATAACTATATGAATAAAAAGTCAACTGGCGGCATAAATTCGTAACAATACAATATACTAGATTTGCTTCATTTTGATAGTTTGTTATCTACTTAACTAAAAGTATACAACACTGCGAGAAAAGTATAATAATGATTACATGTCGGGATTAGTAAACTGAAAACGATGAAACCCAATCGAATTGATCGTTTTTTGAACTTTTTAGGGTGTGGTTAGGGTTACTCGAAATACAATCATATTTATAAAAGTTAGATAATCAGTCCATAAAAAGTTAGGGAACGTAACCTATCCAATTCCATTGTTTTAGGTTTATTAATCGTGGTAGGAAATCATTTCTATATATCTTTGTCATCATAGTAGGATGTTCTGCTTGGTTTTTTATCAAATTTTTCATTTATTACATTAACGAATATAATATCTACATAGATACAAGTTTTTATTTTCACTTATAATTATTATAAAAATACAGCTTTGTAGATCTTATAAATATTATAGATAACAGTTTATGAGAATACAATGTTAGTTACATATAACGAAACTAAGGATTTATTCTATTTGTGAAAAATCTGCACATAAAGTCCAATGAATAGCATAGCTTTTTGAATAGAGCTATACACTCAACTATAACCAATTAATTGGCCTATAGCGAGTTATGATAAAAGATCGTCTGGACCCCGTCAATTTCACTCGAGAACCCGCCGATCGAATCAGCCATTCAAAGGACGCTGACGAAATTCACTTACGAGACACATTAAAGGGCTAAAGTTGCATTTGGCCCAAACGCGCACCCATGTTAATTGGCCTCTGAATGTCGTCGGAACTCCCGAAATTCAATTTCCCCGTCGATGATTTACTAGGGCCGCTTTGAGCCTGGATTATTGGATTCGCAGGTGAGTTCATTAGGCGAGAAGAATATATTAACTGGGGTTATTTCGACGGCGGGAGTAGCAGGTGCTGAGCGGCCCGTCCAATAAGACTTCGCGTGCGGGCCGCGCCTTTTCCCGATCGACGTGACAGAACGCGAGCTTATCAGACGAATTTATGGCGCAGGGTAGAAATAGGATTGGTAGCCCCGATAAAGGAATTTTTCGGCCAATTTTGGTTAGAATTAAATGTTGCACTCAGGTGCCGGAAAAAATCTGTACAGCCAGTCTTCTGAGCCTTCCTCCATGGACTAATATTAGCCCAGTAAAATCATGTCAAGTTTCTTCCGTGATGGTGGCGAGTGGAGGCACTGCACCTACTAGTCGGCGTTTTCCAACCCTGGAAGGCGCCTCGAGGATCCGAGCCGACGACTCCGTACCTCAAACAGACAGTTCGATTGCGAGCGCAGCTTAGCATTTCAATAGCAGCGGTGGGAGCAATCAATTTCCAAGGAGTTCCGAGCGATTGTAGATGAGGACTAAAGCAACTGTGGAATAAAGCACCGGCTAATTGTTTGCGGGGGCTCCCGAGCAAAGGGAGCAGCGCTCGCCTCCGCTCGTTAGCCGGCCCGAAGCGACGGGCAAACTCAAACGCTGGAACTCAGGCGCGCCGTGGCTTTCGATTTTTCATCACTCGACGGCACGGACTCGATCCCCGGGGTGCGTGACTCGCTGGCTGAGGAGTCGAAATATCGACTGACTAATTAGTCCCCGGGCAATGAGGGACCGTGCGGTAGGTGCACTCCCGCACGGTCAAGAGTTGGCCTGCCGATCGATCCGTGCGGCTCGCCAGCAGCCGCGCGTACCTCAAGGCGACGCGGATAAAAATAAGCCCTGCTTCCACTACACAGGGGCTCGCGTCTAAAAAGTCGCCCCGAGCCCCGACTCCCTGCGCAACCTAGCGTTAACAACCGGGCTAAAAATACCGCGCGCGGGGAGTGATGCTCCGGCCCAGCGAATTATCACTTTGGGCTTCAATTCATATCGGCGAGCCCCGAGGGCCCGGGGCCATCTGCCCGAGGAGGTTCACTCGCGGCTCGATCTAATCCTCCTCGAGGAGCCGACTTTCCCACACTGGCCCTCCAAAGCGGCCTCGCGTATGCCAGTGGTGGGCTTTTTGCATTAGTTGAGGCATGCGCGAGATCACCATGGATACATGCGTCTAATGAAATGCGGATCTGTGGGATAAGCGGAATCTCCGCGGAACTTGAGGAAGTAGATAGGATCAGCGTTCGGTCGGACCTCTGCTTTCCCCCTGCTCAGGAGATTTTTAATGAAAGAAGACTCCGTTTTATCGCTTATTTTTGCAGATAGCCACGTTTTTTAACCCGTGCGTATTTATTTAGTGTAGCCTTTCACTTCTGCGAAGGAAATTAAAGTTTGTAACACGAAGACGCTTCTAAAAATATCTCTGTATTCATAGTAGATCGAAGTACATCGGAACGTTGAAAATTCAAGATATTCGTAAATCTCTTCATTTGAGAATTATCGAATACATACCGTTTATGCCAAGGTTCTAAAAGTTCTATTTAGCAAAAATTTAACAAGAAACGGTTCACCAACATTTAGCAAACCCGGTTGTTTTATAGCTTTAAAATTTATTACCCATAAAATTTTTAAATTCACTTAATGTAGGAACAGCTAAAATTTATAACACGTCCACTGTTGATTTTTTTAAAATGATTAACCACCTATTAATGATTAAAATTATACGAGAATTGACTCTTTGAGTCAAAATAAAATTGTGACTCGTTTAAACCTTGGCTATTACTGTTTAAAACGTCTATTACACCGATGCAATTACTTAAAATTCGCTTATAAATGCATTTTAAAGTTTACGCTTTATATTCATGTCTGAAGGTAGAATATCAAGAGAAAATATTGCACATTCATGCAATATTATATACACAATAAGTTGCAATCATATAGTGTATGTCTTTAATCAAATATGATGAGTTTCAATTCATATTACACATATAACGGCAATAATCGTTCTATCAGAATTAAGAAAAAAAGAAATAATAAATATTAATAATATTAACAATAAATATATTAAATTTAAGTTTGTGTATCAATAGGAGCATAATAAAATTTATATTGAATTCATTTTAATTGCAATAGTGTGCAATCAGATTATTTATTATAGATAAACTAAATTAGCAGTAACAAACTATTGATTCTATTAAAACTTGTGATGTAATATATTGTGAAATGATTAATCATTCAATAAAACTTTGCGCAAGTGCACATGAATCTACACTGATAAATATGTGCCGGAAACTGTGCCATTTCTGCAGTTGTAGTTAGTTAATTTTTTATAATCCACTACACTAGTTATAATGTGTAACTAAAATACTCAATGAAATTGTATTTGATTCGTTTAATTTTAATTTCAAATTAGCTATGATAGAAAAAAATTTATTACGTAAGAAATTAAATATTGGTTTAACAAAAAACATGAAATTGTATGTGACTATGATTCGCTACTGTTGATCATTGTTACATCATCATTTTGGTAAAGAGTATACTTCTAAATAGATCATAAAAATTTGTTTCTTTTATGTTTTATTCTATATTGAACACAGATTTTTAAAAGATTGGATTGACAGATGAATTTGCAGATTGTCGTAAAGCTTTCTGAATAGGGACATCAGAAATCGACAATGGGGAGTTAAATATAACACGAAAACAAAATCGGATTTTACAACGCTTGACCTACTCTATCCAATCTCGAACTTTGTAAGGACTTTGTAACCTTCTAATAGTTGGTACACTACATTTGTAATACGTACATATCATAGAACGGAAATATTATCGAAAGTCTATATAAGTAGATAATTGTACTGTAAGTTTGATCAAAATTGTAAATTATTTATCGTTATTATAATTTTATTTCTTCTCTGATCTCTTCTTTGAACTCTTATTGGTTGTATAGAATAGTTACAAATAATACAATCAAAACGGTTTGTACAGTTAAATTTTGTGTATTTTTAAACTATATAGATCAGCTGGTTAAAATAATAAAATATTAATTGATACTATTTGTAAGTAACTATTTATAAATAAAATATATTGACCATACACTTTAAATATCCCAAAAATTTACTTGAAAACAATTGAATTGGATATACAAATCGATATTTCACTTGAGTATTTCTGTAATTCTTAACATTGAATTCAATTTAAAAATAAATTTTGTGGAAGTAATCTATATTAATTTATTTCACAATAAATTTAATAATGTATTAAATTTCTATCGACATCCAGTTTTCGAGTATTCTGTAGTTATCTTTATATCTTCATATAAAATTGCATTTAAACAAGTAATAATTGAATAATACATTTGTTCAAATTACATTCATAAAATAACTTTCGAATTTTTTCACGTTAAGATTTATTCTTCTAGCTACAATGGAGGATAATCAAAATTATTCGATTACAGGTTTCGAGTGATTCCACACTTTCACTCGAGTCTTCTGAGCAATTTTCAGATTAGAATAGTCCAAAACGTTTGTTCCTCAGTGAGATTTGAAATTTACAAGCCACTGCTCGAATAATTGATTCATTCGCAACTTGAAACTTTGGAATTCTCGCACTAGTCAAGTTTCGTGGGCAGCCTTGAGAAATGAAACAGAAGCGTCAATAAATTATCGAGGTCTTCATAAATATTAACCAATAACTCTACAAACTTCCCCCTACAGCTTTTCTCTTAAGATATCACTGGGGGTGTCTTCGGTGTAAAACTTTATTGTAGCATTTCTCTGCAGTCTGTAATCAAATTGTTGGCTCAAGTTTTCGAGATATATAATAGTTATACGATATATAGCTGTGAAAATCAAATTACGTCATTTATGGGATTTGTAAGGGCGCTGAGTATGTTATTTTTCATCATTAGCAGAGATTCAATCTTTCAACTTTAAGTTTTCATGGAATGTATAAAAACATGAATTAAAATCTATTGAAATATAATTAGCTTTATTTTCTAATGCAGGCATTATCTGCTTTAAGTAGATGCTCTGTATAATTGGTCAGGCATTATTATGAAGACCTTTTCCGATAGCTATTTGATACTGAGTTTTGTATATGATGTTTATTAATTATTATTAAATGTGTTTTAAGCTATATTACGATATTAAGATAATTACTGCAATTCTGTCAAAAACAATGTACTTTTATACGTATCTTTATACATGCAGTTATGCTTGTTTCAATGATATAAGCTAGGAGATGTTCTTATATAAGTCTACAAAGTATAACCATATGAATTATGTCTTACCTGCATCAGCTTTAACCTAGTTGCGAATTAACCTACGCATTATCTTCTAAAATTTGCATGCGTGACATTTTAACGCATTGCAGGTGCTTTAAAGTATTAATGCCCTGACGCTATTCGCAATTAGCGACAAGTCAAGCTTAATGCGCTTACAATTATCCGGACTGCAGATTTTCTCAATTGAAATTCTGGGCGAATGAGAGGTAAGCTGCATTGCCCTATTTATTTTGTACCGTTGAGCAGTCGTCAATTCGACCCGACGCGTATCCATTTTGTGCACTTCTGCAGTATCCATAGCATTTACACAGCCTCGAACTTAAAAATTTGAAACAGAGAAAGAAAAGAAAGGAATGAAATGGGCTATTTCGGTCACTTTGATAGATCAAAGAGAAGCACGAGTCTCACCTTGAATAACTTCTAGAGCTTGTGCGACTAAGACACGTTGCTGACAAAGAGCTAATTGCGAGTCCTTACAAATAGCTTGGGTGGCATGACTCAACTTGTTACTTATGATTGTAAAAGATAAACTAACGATATGCTTTATAAAACCAGTTTACTAACCGCGGCTCTGTATCCCTCTGCCACAGGAGCTTGAGATAGAAGCAGGACGGGTGGGATCAACGTAAACTGCAGCGTGCGGTCCAGGTGATCGGGGCCGCGAGCGGAGCGCAGCAGCATCAGGGAGCAAGATGATCGACCCCAGCTCCTCCGAGGAGGAGAGCGACGATGAGCAGAACGTGCACAGAGGCGGCGGGGGCCGAGGTCGCGGGGGCCCCGTGGGCCACGCGGCCGGCGGTCATGGTGCTCGCTATCACGCGGGGGGTCCCGGTGTTGGGGGCGCCGCGGGTGGCCCGGGGGTGGGAGGCGTGGCCGCGGGCGGCCCGGGCTCCGGGAGCGGATCCCCGAGCCCGGCCGCCCTCGCCGCCGGCGCCCACGCCCGCGGCTCGCCTCGCCCGGGCGGTCCGCCAGCCGAGGAGGCCACGCAGACCGCCGCCCAAGGTCAGCCAGGCCTTGACGTCCCAGGGTCCGGCCACGGCCATCATCACGCGGCCGCCGCCCGCAACTCTCTCTCGCCCTCGATGACCGCCCACCAGGAGGCTGCAGGCTATGCGAGCAAGACCAGCCAGAGGCCCACTAGCCCCTCGCCTTCTGTCGCCAGCGAGAAGACCGAGCAGGAGCTCCAGGTAGGTTCTATAATAAGATAAACGGCTTGTGGATGACAATTCTCATCTCTCATGCAATGTACGCTCTTACCGTCTGAATAATAATACGATAACCCGTCTGTCGCTGTCGAGACGAGCACGAAATGCTTTATGAATTTTATAAGACGGCATGGAAAAACGTGTCTGATAATACTAACTTCATCTTGGGCTATGCTGTTTACTAAAACCATTTGTGTAGTCAAATAAGCTGCATAATAGCCTAAACTACTAGCTAAATTCAAAGAATAAGAACTGTTCTGCAATGAAATTTACATAATTTCAATTTTCGGTTGTATAAAATAAAATAAAAATAAAAATTAAAATATAATATCATTTTTGTACCTAAACCAAGGCGAATGTCCATAACGCTTAGAAAATAAAATCGCTTTATCGACTTGTAGCAATCAATATAAGCTCATGTGTACTTTAAATGTATGCTTCAGGTGGAAATTCTATTTACTTGTAAATCTTTTCAAATTATTATTATTTATGATATTTTGGTGTTCTTAATTAACGAGATTTTAACGGTCACTGAAAACTTCTCACTAGTAATGCATGCTTAAAATATAATAAAAAGAAATAATAATAATATATAGAACATTGTTATTAATAACTCACAATAATTGTATCGTAATTATACTCTCAAATATTATGAGGTATTTCTTGAGTAAAAGAATAAGAAAAAATTGCATAGACAGCTCTATTAAAAAATCATAATTCTCTGATCTTAATATAAAGCAATTAATTTTGAATTTTAGAATAGTATATATGCAAATTGAACTCAAAATGTTATTAACAATTTGATCTGTCTGATTCTAATACTTTAAAACATTAAGAATAAAATTAATTATTATATGTGTATTGTTATCGCAGTTTTAATTATTTACATTACAAAATTGATTTGCGCTGTTATGTTCAATCTTGCTATTTTGCCAACCAACGCATTAATTGGATGATGCAGGATAAGCAGGAACGTGAAGAAGAAGAGCGGAAGACAAGGTTACAACTGTACGTGTTCATTTCGAGGTGTATCGCTTACCCATTTAACGCCAAACAGCCGACAGATATGACAAAACGGCAAATGAAGATCACAAAACAACAATTAGAGACTCTATGCTCACGCTTTCAGGTACTAAACAACTATTTTAACAGTTTCCTTAACGAAATGGCTCGTTATTCTTTTCAAGCCATATAAATATTGTTTTTATATTTACTGTACTTTTACACAAAATATGCAATCACAATTCAGCTATCTATGCGAATCGTACAGTTTAAAATTATGTGAGCATTGTACTGCCAATATAATGCCTTTAGTTTAATAAACAGCTTGTTAATATTTAGAGATTAAAAAATATTTTGCTATGTTTACAGTTTACAAAAGAAAATATACCCAGAGTAGATACGTAGCATCGTAGAATTAGAGTAATATTTCAACTGGAAGCCCTGCAGACGAGGGCCGACGTTTCGCGGAAGCCACAGCGATGTATACCACGCGCGTAACCTTCGCCCTCGCCGGATAAATCGATTCCAAGAAAATCCAAGCTACGGAGCCACGCGAATCACGTCCCTGAGGCCTTACGGCCCTGATTGAATTGTTGAAACTTAGCGGTGTGGCGACTCGAATTATCGCGACTTCGGGGATAGCGTCGACTTTCACGAGTCGTACGACACCTAATTTGGAAGTTGTGAGGGACTATTACTCTTTATCGCAAATTTCTCATATAAAACAATCTATTGAGAAAATGTAATTTTAGAAGAATCAATTATAAACTACTGCCTGATCGTACACGACGAATTTCTATAGACCGTCATTGGAATAATATCTCTGATAGAAAATTGACACGTTCGAATAGTTACCGCGTTAATAACTCTAAGCTTTGCCTAGAATTTTTGGTACGAGAGGCGCAAATCTAATTTAAACCATATATTACATCAATAAATAGTTAGATTGGCAAGCAAATTGATACTAATGTTTGTATTTTAATGTTTTCAATTTAAAATATTTGTACGGTCATTCTGGCCTATAAGTCTGGCCTATATTATCTTTGCGATTATTTATTTTATTAAAAGTCTGTGACCTTTGTATAAATCAATCTATGAGAATAATTGTATTGATTTAATTTTATCGAAAGCAATGATAATATTTGATAAAATGCTGAAAGCGAGATAATAATACAAAAAATTCTGCCCCTATAGAGCTTTTTGAAAGGAGAGACACAGATAATGGCCGATGAAGCCTTCCACAACGCGATCCAGAACTACTACGACGTGTTCTTGAAGTCGGAGCGCGTTGTGCGCATGGTGCAAAGCGGAGCTTGCTCGCAAAACGACTTCCGCGAGGTGTTCAGGAATAACATCGAGAAGCGTGTTCGAAGCCTCCCGGAAATCGACGGACTGAGCAAGGAGACTGTCCTTACGTCCTGGCTGGCCAAGTTCGATTGTATATTTAAGGGTACCGGTGACGAAGACACCAAAAGACCATCCAGGATGCAACAGCAGTCACTCAACTCCGAGCTCATACTTTCCAAGGAACAGCTCTACGATATGTTCCAGCAGATCCTTGGTGTCAAGAAGTTTGAGCATCAGCTTCTGTTCAACGCCCTCCTGTTGGATTCAGCCGATGAGCAGGCTGCAGCCATCAGGAGGGAGCTGGACGGTCGCGTACAGAAAGTAAACGAGATGGAGAAGGTACATAAATCTAAGACTCATCTTTATCTATGTCATTGCAATATAGCCGTAACCCGAAGCAAAACTAATTATAAATAAATTTCTAAATTCCAAATTTCAATATAAAAATATAAAACATAATTAACAATAAAATATTATTAATTATATTAATAAATTCTAATTCAAATATCTGTTTTACGTTTTTTTTTAAATCATTCAATATCGATTATTTAAAATCTTGTTTACAACTGTTTTATAGTAACTGATATGCTTAATTAATTATATTAAAATTATTATTTATTGACTGCATTGAGATAGTTTGATGCTCTATTATAGAATAACGATGTTAATTAAGTAGATTTTGTGTACATTAATTATCTATAATATGAACATCATATTATTAAGATTATATGTTATGGTAATGATTATTTGCAATTCAGCAAGTGATTATAGAATTATATACTGAGATTGATGAACTCCGCGATAATACAAGCAAATAAAGTTATTAGATTTTGTAATTATTTTGATAAAAGAATCGATCAGTAAATTTTATTAAAAATGTGTATAAATTATTAAAATTATTTGTATTTTAAAATTAAAATATTCTTTCGTAGAATCGTAAGCTTATGCCACGGTTCCTTCTGAAGGAGATGGAGCCGCTTTACATTGAGGAGCTCAAGGCGTCTATCAACCAGCTGATGGCTAATTTGGAATCATTGCCGGTCTCTAAGGGTTCGATAGACGGCAAGTACGGGTTGCAGAAGCTGAAACGCTACAATCACCGTAGTGATCGCTCCCGCCCCCGTAACCAGAGCTCCCTAGCTAACGACTCCGCAGACTCTGAGCCCCAATTGACCAAAATGGACGTCGCCCTCTCGTTTCCACTGGAGGTCATCGTTATGGAGGTTAAGGGAATCAAAAGTCTAGCGCCCAACCGAATCGTTTACTGCACCATGGAGAATGAAGGCGGTGAGAAGCTTCAAACGGATCAGGCCGAAGCATCTAAACCCATGTGAGTTAAGATACAACTCTCTTTACTAGTATTCTTTAAGTGACTCGATTAAAGCTTGAACATCTTTTGGAAAATTAGGTGGGACACACAAGGCGACTTCACAACAATGCATCCACTGCCAATTGTGAAGGTGCGTTTGTATACAGAAAATCCGGCTATGCTTGCGCTCGAAGATAAAGAGCTGGGTAAGGTCGTTTTGAAGCCGACGCCATTATCTAGTCGTGCTCCCGAGTGGCACCGCATGACTGTTCCTCGGAGCAATCCTGATCAGGACTTACGCATCAAAATCGCGTGTCGCATGGACAAACCGCTTAATATGAAACATTGCGGCTACCTCTATGCGGTGGGCAAGTCCGTATGGAAAAAGTGGAAAAAGCGCTATTTTGTTTTGGTCCAAGTCTCACAGTACACGTTTGCGATGTGCTCGTACAAAGAAAAGAAAAGCGAGCCGTCGGAAATGATGCAGCTGGATGGCTATACAGTGGACCATATAGAGTCAGTATCCGCAAACCTTATGGCTGGTATGGACTTGCAAGGCGGAAGGTTTGTTATTATGTCTACTACTATTTTAGCCTTTGCAGCTTGTATCCCACTTTGAGATTTTGGAAATAAATTGTTTTAATTAAAGATTTACAGACTAATAGAGGTTGTTTATCTTTGTAGGTACTTTTTCAACGCCGTCCGCGAGGGAGACAATATTGTCTTCGCCTCGGACGACGAGAATGAGTGCCATCTGTGGGTGACAGCAATGTATAGAGCAACCGGCCAATCCCACAAGCCTACACCACCGGTATCGGTTGCGAATAAAAGCTCAACTATCAGTAAGATTCAGGGCGACACCGATAGAGCCAAAAAGCATGGAATGGAGGACTATATAAGTGCTGATCCTTGCAAATTCGATCACGCGAGTCTTTTTAAGTTTGTCCAAAACTCAACATTAGACTATAGACTGAATGATCCATATTGTTCACTTGGATGGTTCTCACCTGGTCAGGTCTTTGTTCTAGATGAATATTGTGCCAGGTACTGTTATCATCTACATTATTATAACATTTAAGGTTTGTAACGTTTATAATTTATAATCTATTTTTAGATATGGAGTACGTGGCTGCTATCGACACTTATGTTATCTTAGTGATCTACTCGATAGAGCTGAACGTGGTGTCATGATAGATCCGACACTTATACACTATAGTTTTGCGTTTTGTGCTAGTCACGTATACGGTAATAAACCTGATGGCGTTGCATCTATTACCCACGAAGAGAAAGACAAATTTCAAGATGTTAAGGAACGCCTTAGGCAATTACTTGAAAAGCAAATTACTAATTTCAGGCATGTTGAAAATTGATCTTACTATGTTCAATATCGATTGCGGTAAATAATAATTAAATTCTTATTTTTAGGTTCAGTTTTCCCTTCGGCAGACCGGACGGTGCTCTAAAAGCTACTCTATCACTACTAGAACGGGTTCTTATGAAAGATATAATGACGCCGGTAGCTTCCGAAGTGGTTCGTGGCATGATAAAGTCATGCTTGGAAACTGCAGCACATGTAAACTACGAGAGGCTTTCATCTGAGGCTAAAATTGGCGAAGATCTCAATGGCGATGTGTGCGTTCCTCCTAGCAAAAAGCTTGAGGATCTTATACATCTCGCCGAGATCTGCGTAGATTTGTTGCAGCAAAATGAAGAACATTATTCGGAGGTATTAGTTAGGTTTTTAGAACTCAGTGTTCATTGTCCGGGGCACTCGAGAGAGAGGGCAGCATGCTCAAAATATGGACTTGGTAAGGGTCTGACGTACCTCCTCAGAAGACAGATCGCGGTAGAAAATTCAGCTTTGCTTTCATATAGTTGCCGCTTTAAACATGAAATTCACAAAAATCGATTTTTTTCTAAATCATGCACAGTTTAAAATAGTCATTGGTTCGTTTAAAAGAAAAAAGCTTCGAATATGTTTTTGACATTATAATGACTTCTTGCTCGCAGTGCCGTTTTTTCAGTAAGCTCACCGAGCTGCAATCAAGGGCCTCGAATGACGGAGAATAAGAAAAAAGTGTTTAGTCATCATATGTGATTTAGAAAATAAAAATGAAATAAAATACGCAAAATAAATAAAACTATTGTTATGTGGGAGGGGGAAGGATAGTCGAACAGTCGACAAGGTGGCATATCTGCGGAATAAACGACTCACGGTGCTTACGACTGTACTTAGTGGTGATTTATTGATGACGATAAGTTCGTCGGGCAGAAGAGACTCGTGTCTACTCTAACGACTGGTTCCTCGATGATTATTGAATGTCCGCTGATAATTGACTGCCGCCTATTTGACACTTCGCCTCCCTTTTATCCTATCGCGACTCGAATCTTTTCCGATACGCGGATTCCCTAAATACTGATCCAATGTGTCTGACGTGGGCCTCGAAAGTACTGTACCGAAAATAAAGTCTCGGATGCTGCGCCGAGTATTTCTCAGTCGGTGAATATTCGAGCCGTTGATGCAAAGTCGCGTATGCCGCTAAAGGTGACCACGCGTCGCGAGCGGAGCTCCGGGTCTCTCCGTAGCAGCAGATATCGAAGCCGCTGATCTCGCAACTCCGTCGCAAATCACGCCGAAGATGTGTAGGTGACATTATAAAATAAGAATTTTTTTTTATTTTAGAGTAATTCAAAAATACTATACTATAATATAATACTATACTTTAATATTAATCTAGAGAACTGCTTTCGTAGCTGCAATTGATTAACTTCATGATAAAAGGTCGTTATATTTTTTAAACAATACTTCACATTAAAAAGATAATAGTCAAAAAGAACATAGCGGTAGGAGTTCACAAGCATCGCGATCCTATGGATCTAGCTAAGCCTTATTGCTTTTAAAGACGGCACTGCTTATGCGTATTCAAATAATCGTGTAAATCATTTTGGCTGTAATGCGAACAAGATTAGCCTGTGTCTCTGATTATGAATAAAAAACGTGAAAGGAAAATAAGTAAATCTTCGTGTCATGTTGTATGTATGTATACTCACGTAAATTTTGCTAACCGGCATTAGATGCACGCAGTTTTATCGTGAGATAGAGTCTTCTGGGTTCTCGAGAGCCTCGTGCTTAGAGTCGGCGTACCCACCGCTCTTAGCTTCATGGAACATCGCCCGCCGTAAATGTGTGTCGTCCAATATTTTCACGTTTCGCTCCTACTACACTGCACCGCAGGCGTTCGCCTGGTTTAGCGACCTCCTGGTGGAGCACGCCGAGATCTTCTGGGCACTCTTTGCGGCTGACATGAATAAAGTCCTTGCTGAACAACCACCCGATACTTGGGATAGCTTTCCGCTCTTTCAAGTACTTAATGACTATCTTAGAGTTGATGGTTAGAATCTATAAAATTAATTTAACAGAATGATCGTATTTTTATTCTTCTTCTGAAAAAAAATTGCTTATAGACAACCTGAGGGATGGACGATTTCACCAGTTGTTACGCGATACATTTGCACCACTGGTAGTTAGGTACGTCGATTTGATGGAGACATCGATTGATCAGTCGATTCATAAGGGTTTTGAAAAAGAGCGCTGGGAGATTAAAGGAAATGGGTGCGCTACCTCAGAAGATTTATTTTGGAAGTTGGATGCTCTCCAATCATTCATAAGTGGTCTTCACTGGCCAGATCAAGAATTTCGTGTGCATCTTGAACAACGGCTAAAACTTATGGCCTGCGATATGATAGAATCATGTATTCAGAAAACGGACTCAGCTTTTCAACAATGGTTGAAGAAAGGCGTTACCTTTAGCTCCACCGATTACATAATACCTTCAGAAATGTGCGCAATGGTTAACGTTATTCTGGATGCTAAGAATCAAAGTTTTAAGCTTTGTGCTGTCGATGGAGTCGATGTGGTAAGTTGGCAAGAGCATGTTAGAAGATATGAAGTATATATAATTGAGTAATGTGTGACTATTGTATTTATAAAAAAATTAAGGACAGGGGTAACGTAATGGATTTATATTCTCTTCTTAGTTGAAGCCAGGTTGCAAAAGATTCGAATGCTTCCACGGATTTTGCATAACAGTATTATGGATTTCCATAGATGTATTCGAAACTTTTACAATCAGGAGCTTGATTTTCTGTAATTTCCGTGTGAATTTTTTGTAGAAATATATTTTTAGATATTGAGTGAATAAGACAATTTATATGTAATTTGAAATAGAGGACAGTGTTTAGATAAATGAAATTAAATTTAATTGCATTTAACATTATTTAACTTTGTTCTTGTTTTTATTTAGTTATAGCTGATAGTTTCTTGTCGTAGAAAATTAATCTTTTATTTATAACAATTATCAGTAAGAAATATTTTTAGTTAAAATAAGAAGTAAATATAGCTTAGTTAAATATTTACTGAACTGCTCTGTATATAAATTTAAAGTATTTAATAAAATATATTACAAAAAATAGAATAAGAAAAATTATTTTAAAGCAGCAAAAGCTTTAGAATTATGAATTAGTTTTGCTTTTTTAAATTTGAGCAATAGATATAGTTGTGCTGCTGATACTATTTGCTAGCTATTACAATTTATTTACATACTATGCTCCAAATTTGTTGCTCCTTTATACACTATGAAATCTGCACTTAATATTTTTATCTTATCCACATATCAAAGTTTCAAACAAGAAGAGATACCCATTTCAGAGCATATAGCTGAAAGAATTCAGAGTGTATAACATGCTGTATCCACAAGTAGATAAGAGAAAATTTATTGTTTTCATTTTATTTAGCATCAATATCACGCGAAAATCGATGATCTAATTGAAAAGACGCTAGCTGCCATGTCTCAAGGCATGATCAACAAGTTGGTAAGCATTCTCGAAGCTACCTTGTCAAAGCTTGCGCGGTACGATGAAGGTTCACTGATTGGTTCAATCATGAGAGTTGCGGTTAGTAGAATGAAATTACTGCAGCTATTGTTCTCAATATTCAGACTAATTTTGATGAATTTCCTGATTTACAGAAAATGCATGGTAGTGGAAAGGAAATGGGCCAGGCATATGTCAGTTTTACCAGGAATAGTACGGAACAGATTCGTAGTAAGGTCATTGATGAACTATGGATTCTCAACTTTTTTGAGGTAAAGTAAATCTACTGCATATTTTCTCTATGAAAGTAATTTTCAGAATTTGTGAGTTGGATAACGTGCATGTATATTATTTGTATGTATAAACACTTTACTCTTTTAAGCAATAATAATGAATGGTTTTATATTTGTTGCATATATAGCAATGGTACACGGCTCAGGTACAACTCTTGTGTAATTGGTTAACTGAGAGGATGGATCACAGTTTAAATCATTATCAATGTACTTGCCTCGCTCTTATTGTAAAAAAGGTGTATTCAGATTTCGAACTTCAAGGAGTTATGGAGGATAAACTTAATTCCAAGACATATCAGACGATATCGCAGAGGATGCAGACAGAGGAAGCAACTTGTGCCTTAAATGCGAGCTCTCACAATGAAGAGTAAGTAAATATTTTATATATTATTTATTATACAAATTGTAAATAAATTAAAAATAGAATTTGCATTTAAAAATTATTTATAATAACTTATAAAGGGGACTGTCTGAGAACGGCAACGACGATGACGTAGAGAGACCCAAGACGAAGGTAACAATAGTCGAGAACATAACGGGCGAGGATGGCATAAGCATCAGCAACGTCACGTCGAACGTAGCCAGCCGAGTTGGTAGCATCTTCGAGAAGGGCATCGGTGGCCTTTCTACGAAGCTTGGAGGAGCCACCAACTGGTTCTAGAAAAATTTTTTTAGTAATTCTATATTACTGTAATATGCGAGAATGGGTAGAAATAATCTATATTTGCCTAGAATGTTACTTTTCATCCATTTGATTTAATAAACATAAATTCAAAAATGAAAAATGAAAAAGTAATAATTGTAAGTAAACTCAAGACATGGACACAAAAATATAATAGCAAATAAAATTACGGAAATGTATAAATTCCATATAGGATTTTGTCGATTGGTAAATAACGACAAGAGTTTCATAAATGAAGTTATTTACGTCACGATCGATTGTTGATGATTAGTTGACGCCTGTGTCCTTTTGTTTACGTTTTGTCTTTGCCGTTCTCACGACAGTAGGAACAGAATGTAGCGCTTGTGCGAAAAATCAAGATAATAAAAGAAATAAGAACAAAATACCGGAAAGATGATACATAAGAAAATGGCGCTTGAAAGTATTTCCTCTTGTACATGCGTTAGCAAACTTGCGGGCGAACGAATTCCGTACGTGAATAATAAATGTTATAAGCAAAACAAAAATTGCCAAGGCTATATAGGTACATCAATGGATAATCGCGGAATATATATATATGTATATATATATGTGTGTGTGTGCGTGTATATATATATATACATATAATAATTGAAGATTAATGAACATGGCAAAAATAATATTTACGTTATTCTAACATAAGAATGCACACTGCTCTACAACAATGTTAAGAGAAACCAGGAGTGAGAGAAGTAAATATGAAGTAAATTTAGCTTAAGATCAGTATGTAAGAAATATGTATATATACACGTATAAGTGTATTAAAAGATAAAAACAAAATAAAGAAAATAATGTGACGTGTAATCACTTGAAAAAACGCGGAACTGGAAAAAAATTAAAAGACTTCCTATTTAGCGTAATTATCGATCTATAAGTTTATAATCTATAAACTGAATAATGTTTTATCTTTGTCATGTTAATCTTACCATGTTAACAAGTATTATTGCATTTTTAAAAAATCTATTTGATTTTAAATTTAATAATAAAATTATTATTGCCAATTTGTACGAGTATACTGCTACTCGTTTGCTGCAGTATCTACTGATTGTGATTTCAAACTATATCAATAATATTATCTACAAAAAAACATGCAAAACGACGTTCGAAGGATTCAAATATAAAAAATGTTTTGTATTGTTTTTTAGTAATCATGGTAAAATAGTAATTTGCACTCGTAACTTTCTGCTATGCTTGGCTCGAATTTTCTTTTTCATTTATATCTCCCTCTAATTTATTTTTTCACGTAATATTATCTTCTAATAAGTGGCAACACGAATTTTTGAGACAAATAATAATGTATACACGCATGCCGGCCAGATACGAGTTTTAGACTCCATCTTATCATATTATGTATTATGATGAAGTCATTATAGTATAATAATAATAACAACAATAATAATGATTATAATAACAATAAAAACAATAATAATATAATAATAAAATAATAATTTACGGGCTCAATTCGTGAAAAAGAAAATGGCGAACATTTACAATGTAAAAAGATAATTCGGCTATAATAATGTGTGCTGCGTTTTTTCACATTATATTATAATTATAATAAATATAAAGTTGAAACTTTGATATTAGTAGAAGATTGCGTTTCATTTTAATTTACTGAGTTTTTGAATTACTTTAGTTATCAAGCGTTGGTCGAGTTGGTTCTTTTTCGTTTTCCAATTTTCGTGTGTGTATATATTCGTATGCATGCGTGTATGTGAATATACAATATTACACATAAAAAACAATAATGTTACAAGAAAAATTACTCGGGTAGTTAAGTTTCTGCCGCTGCTTCTCGATCACGCACAATAGTGCAAATAACGAGAATGGCAGATGTTTCAGAGGATAGCCTTCGTAGTTTTTTACGCAGTAATTAATAAATTAAAAGCCTCTTGGGCTGCTTTCGTCATAAAGGTGAGAAAACCAGATAATGAAGAAAAAAATGAAGGGAACTTTCAGGTTTCAATCCGTCTATTACTATACATATAAATTGCATAATGCGTATTGATTATTATATCGCATTTGTTATATTTCAAGTTATAGTGGATACGTGATGATAATAGGTTAAAAGGGCATAGCAGAAACGACCGAGGCGCTGTACGAGTTTTCTTATGCGAATCGCTCAATGTAATGGAAATAAGAAAAATGCGTAAAAGCAAACACTTTATTGGGGTTTATAGATGCAGCAGGAGTTGGTCTTCGTCGAAGACTATAAAACGAAAAAACGGTCGGTGCCTTTATAAATTTCATCACGATAATAAAAACAAAACGTACGTTTTATTAAGTACTGAGGATGAACATGATGCAAAGTAAATGAAATATTTGGTATATATATCTTTTTGAAGTTATATTCGCATTTTACTAAGAAAAAAAAACAAAATTGTTAGATCCATATAATTAATGCTTATATTCTCTTTATCTTTCTCAAAGAAGCTCCTTTTTGATTATAAATTTACTATAATTATATTTTCGTAGTTTAAAATCAAGTGAAGATTTGATCAGACTACTGCTAGGCACTGAATGCTTTCGCTTTTACAGTCTTCTCTTTGTACTATCTTATACTAATTGTAATCGGCGATTATTCTTCCAACCATATGTGTACAGATTCTCGGAGGCATCTAATAATAATAACGATAACATTACTATAATAATAATAATAATAATAATAATAATAATAATAATAATAATAATAATAATAATATTAATATATTAAAAACAAATAATTATTAATGAGCATGAAGGATACGTAAAAAAGCTTGATACGTCGCGTTATAATATTTACATATTATACACTGATGCCGTATTGTAGAATCGATCTAAAAGAATAAATATACGACAATTAAAAAACTTTACAAACACTTGAACTTAACTTCTAATTAACTAATTGCATATTTTCTTCTGATCTCAAATAATCTCATACTTGCTTTTGGCATTGGCTATATCTATTCTGCATTGGCCGTGATTCTTCGAATAGACGTACGTTGAATATGTCGACGTTTCTACATCAAAAGTTATACATGTGAGCCTAGAAAGAATAAAATCATAATTTTGTGAGTCTACCCTGCGATTTCCGTTGTCGATGAAGTATATAGACAGTATGATTATCACGTATATATCAAGCGAATTTAAACCAACGTGTAAATATTTTTATTATAGAGGTTGACAAATAAGTCCGAGCATGTAGGAGGAGTAGAGAAACCAAAGCACCGTTTATAATGTGTGCCCGCGATGTTTTATATAACGATTATAAATCGCGTCGAGGTGTTGTGCACTGCGCGGCACAGAGATTGCATTGCGACCGCTTCTTTCCCTAAATACTGCTAATCTTGCAATAACCTCCTTCACATGAATGACTCCATTAGGTCTCCTCAAGCTGAGGACAAGTTATCATAGATGCAGAGGTCAAGAAGCCTTATGCTTATCATAAGTTTTTTTGAGGAAGCGAGAAAAAAATAACTATATTTATCAGACTTTTAAAATTTCATAATCGAAACAAAGGTTGTTATGTATTTAACCAATTACTATTTTAATTTATAGTTTTAATAATTATTTATAATTTACTATTAACTTAAAGAAGTTATGTCCTGTATTCAATTATCCAAAATTAAAATAAATATTTATTTTAGACTTCGGGCACAAGAAAAATTTTAAAGTACTAACAAATCATTCGTTATTGAATATTCTATGTCACTTGAAGATTTTTTCGAAAGCATTTCAAAAATTTATTTCAAGATGTTTACTAACAGTACCTTTATATAATATTTTCTACTGCAATTGTACATATCTTACAAAGAGATTGAATCCATAAAGTTCATAAAATGATTTAGTATCAAAGGTTTTTCTCTCTTCGTCAAAGATGAAAGAATCCACTTTTGCGATCGTTCCTCTTTTTGACGTGCAGCGACACCGACACTTCTGCGAAACTCTCAATCAACCGTGCTGTGCTATTAATTGAAAAGATGAAGTAAAAAATATAACCGATAAAGCATTTAAACGAGAAAAACTGTTTGAAAAAGAAAATGATATTCCAATCTTAAGGTGGTTCTGAACTAACTACATTGGTCAGATTGTCTCTTTCAAAAAAGTTAAAATTAAAATACGGCAAACCTACTCTAAAATTAAAAAATATTTTTAAATAGTATTGCAATATTTAAATCCGATATATTTATTTTAATTTAATACAGTAGAAATTGATAACGTAATTAAATTATATGCAACGCAATTTTCTTAGCGATTTTATAACATAATATAATGATACGGATTCCAGTAACGCTCTGTATATTTGAGAGAAGAAAATCTTAATTGTATTATTTACTTTTCGGTACGTTATGCTTTTCATGCAAAAATATTATATAATATAATAAAAAAGTAAGAGTAAGAATATTGCTTTTCAACTTAATCGGAATAAAATACAAGATTGGATACATGCACCTATCATCATAATGTAATATTATTCAAATTGTGCATATCTCGATTGATATGTAATTTGTATGAACCACCTTAAGCTTAGTAACTATATTTTAATCAAAGAAAAGCACAATGACAGAAACATTT
The DNA here is from genome assembly GCA_018906755.1 of Sycophaga agraensis. Classification (NCBI taxonomy): domain Eukaryota; kingdom Metazoa; phylum Arthropoda; class Insecta; order Hymenoptera; family Pteromalidae; genus Sycophaga; species Sycophaga agraensis. The sequence continues at coordinate 435,909 of JACCIE010000083.1, forward strand.
TTCAACTATATTTTAATTATTGTACGAATTATACCTTCTACATCGTTTACGATCAACCTATATAAATTAATAATATCAAATTTTAAAGTTCCATCGGAGTTTTTTTCGAATTTCTGTACATATTTTTAAACAGTATCATAAATTTTTATAATGTACAATATTTGAGAATACATTGCAGATAATTTGATCACTATCAGATTACCGTACTATGGGATCTGACACAGTAAATGTACATGTATGTATGTATGGAGGAATACCATCATGGAGTATGAAAGCCTGAATTTATAATATATATTTAAATAGAGAGTATCTAGTTCTATTATAAAAAATCTATAAAGAGTATCGCTTGTTTATGAAGTGAGTTTCAAATGTTCGAAAGTGATAAAAACTAGCATATAAATTATTATGCAACAACGTTTTATTCGAGCTTTTATTGCAGAGCAATGCTTTATTCTATTGTTACAGGAACTTTTCAATTCCTATAGGTACTAATTTTATGAATAATAAAATCATTATTTTCTTTATAATTCGTGCACTATATAATGCTATAAGTATACAAATCATATTTACTTTTACTTTTTAGAATGAGAAGTACTAATATAGTGACTGACGTTAGATTTCAATAAGACATTATGTGCACGTATAAAATAGTAAAAATATATATTTTTAAATTCACTTTTAACATATAATATCCATGAATGATGACAACTACCGACAAAAGTGTAATTTACATGCTTTTTATGGTGCAAGAAATAGTCAAAATTTAAGTTTTGATCAGTAATAGGGTCAAGTAATTTTTCTAGAAGGCGATGACAGTACAAGTAATTGAATTTAAAAAAGCTGTTATCTGCGTCATGCTGCGATGCTGATGAATAACCTTGTCCTTATACAAAATGCATTATACCCGAGGAGTGGCTTCGTCGGTGCTCGTCAGATCCCTTGGCTAAAAAGTGTATACACTTAACCGATGGTATTACTGTACTTGAACGAACAGTGGATATAAAATTGACATATCATTATTTAGACAGCTATATTACATATAGTACGTAATTTAAAGTCGCAGAAAATAAATTTTTCTTATAGCGTCAAAGTATACATATTTTTTTACTTACGAGAGACCATAAATCATAAGATATATATTTCTCTTTTATGATGGAAGTGATTCGACGATCCGATGAGGAACCTTCTCGGGTTATCGGCGAGATTAGATTGGCGTACCTGTAACTTCTATAACAATTTGCGATTTGATTGAATGCGAAGTATTGGGGAAAAGTGTATGAAACCAATGGTCCTTATTATGAGCTTTTCTATACCACAACTATATATTTTCGCACATGCATCACTTATACATGTACTAAAGAATTAGCCCTCTAGATGAATGACAAAAACTATAATAGGTGTGCGCATTATGAACATTGCTCATATTTCTCGTTGTAAGTAATTTCAAATATTCCATAATTTCGAGTCCATGACAATGATAGTTAATTTAATACTAAGATATCAAGCTATATGTATATCCTTGGTTTATTTGTAGAATATTATCTTTCAGTGATTATTTTTGACAAACTTTCACTTTGCAGTTTGATTATCCAATTTTGAAGATTGCACATGTTATGACGGCAAATCGGTCGTATAAATATACTCGTAACGGCGAAGATTATGTGCAGATACTAAATAATTAAAGCTTTACAAAAATTAACTTCAGAGTAATCTTGAAAATTAATGTTTTTAAGTTTATTCTAAAAATCATATCATGGTACTTTTTTAAAATGAATATACACATAATTAATATAGAAATAACCATGAAATGGCTTTTCTAAAAACTGACAAACTGAAAATTAGTGTAACATTTGTCGTTTTTTTCGTCGATACGAAGATATATAACCCAAACGTTTATTAACCTGTTAGCGTCTTATATCCTGTGTATATAAATAGAGCTAATGAGAACATGAAAGAAATAGAAAAAGTAATATGAATATAATATAATGATACAACACGATATTCTTATGTAATTTTAATTTCATTAAACAATTTTTCGAGCGGTAGAATCGATGCGCTCTGCAGCACTATGCATTACATTTTTAAATAGTACCAAACAGATTTTTAAAAGATTTTATAAATCTTGATATAGAACAATCGTTTATTCATAATTTTTTATTTTTTCGTTAATTTAGATCTTTTCATAAAAAAGTCTCTGCTAAAATTGTATTATTAGATTGAAAATTCATGAAAATGAAAAAAAGTGCATTGTCTGTATCTAACATTTCCATACTCTTATAATCTATCGGAACTTATTTTATTGAAAATGCCTTTTCCTCAATATATGAGTGTTTAATAAATAAAGTTCATATAAATTTAGTATTAAAAATATTCCATGATTTTTTAAATTATAAATAAATACAAAATCCTAAATACTGTTATCATGTAGACGATTGATTAATAAGATTAGTTAAGCAATGTTACAAGATAAATTATTTTCTTCAACTATATTGCTTCTGCATTCTTTTATTTGTATATTTAGAGAATATTCTAAATATTATTTTTCTCTTTTTACGGGAATACGGAGTAGAAATATTAACAGTGTCAATAATTTAAAATGTTTTTAAAAGTATCAATAAAAAGACATACTATTTTTGCACCAAACGAAAACATAAAGTAAAAGTCGGAAAATTATTACTGTTGCAATGCACTCCGATTCTACAGTGAGATAATAATAGAATAAAGTAAAGGGAAAACCCAAAACTAAGCGTAATAATTGTTGTGGATAATTACTAAAGTCGCAGCGTTGCGATCCCGTACTTATAAACAACGATAAGTTCTCTGAAACCTTATAATGTTTATCATTATCATTATTATTAATATTATTCTTGCTAATGTTATTAAGCTTGTCTTATAATCTATCATAAGCTATACTACATGTATAGATTAGAGCAGTAAAAACATCAAATTTTTCTGCTCCGACCATGAAGTATTTATGCACACATAAGAAATAAAAATAATAATAATTATGCCGACGAGAACTTCTATCTATACCTAAAAAGAATAAAAAATATTTAAAAATATGCTATATTCTTATCTTCTTATATTGTGTTAACTATTTGAAAAAAAATTATAGAAATTTTGCCTGGCATGAGATGTCTTTAATTCGATTTAGACACACGTATGGAAAAAGAAATAAAACAATTCAAAAAATTAGCTAATATAGCAGGTTTTACTCTTAGCTTCTAAACGTGTCAAAAAAAAACAAATCTTGTTCTCTTAACTATAATAAAATTTGTCCAAATTCTTCAGATAAAATGTTCATGAATTTTATCCGTATTAGAGAAAATATGGATACATAACATTTTTTATGTATCAGTTTTAATATAATTAGAAGTCAATGTTTTAATTTTGTATATGAATATGATTACAAAATCTTAAATGCATTTAATTATTCTCTTAAATGATAAATGCAGGAGTCAAAAACCTAAATTACTTTATTTCACGCTTTGATGCTGCAGTGAATGAATGTTTTGTCTTGCAAAAATTAATTGTTGTATGTAAGAAAGAACGAATCGTTTATTGTAGACACACTGTAGTTACGTACTCTGAATGGCTCAATAATACCATTTAAGAGAAAAAGAAAAAAGAAGTAACAAGAAAATATTATAAACAAATAACATGATAGAGGTAAACATGACGCAAAGCAGACGAAGTTAATTTGTTTATTTCAATGGACTCGTTTCATTTTCATTGTGCAATTTAATAAATACAAATTCGTTGTGTAAATAAATTACATTCAAAACATGAAAGCTACTTCATCTTCATTCAATCGTGACACCTTATTTTTATTTTTATTTTTATTCACGTTATGCTTAATGATGCTTAATAGATTATTTAATTACAATATATTAATTTAACTTTTAACCTTACATTGCCACATTCATTCGTTAATTAATTATTCTGTAGATTAAATACGACAATAATCAAGTCCTTTATATATAATGCTATGGTAATATATGAATTTTTATTCTCGTAAATAGAAAATGTATTCCATGTCTATTATACATGTAGATTTATTACGTGAATGTAATTAATAATAAATTTAAAAAGTACTTCGTTCTTATTATGACAAATATTTTTTAATGAAACAATAATCGTATTCAAAAGAATATTGTATGTTTTTATATATAACTGAATATTATTAAATGATTTAAATATTTGTATTTTGCATAAACTTTGATACTTAATTGTTTATAACCAATAAGTTATATTTAGCATGTCAAAAATACTCTGATTTGAACGAACAAAATTGATTACAAATTATTTATACATATATAAAGCATATATATTCTTATTTTTTAGAAGATAGTCATTTTGTAATTTTGATTCCTTTAAGAAAATGGGTAAAGTGGGGCTATCTCGTATCATAAATTAATCATGGAGAAGAGCCGATCAGGGATTGAACCAATATATTGATTTACCGATCCTCTAAAGGTTAATGTATGTAATATATGTAAGTTAAGAAGAGTAAGTATTCATTATTTTTTGAATTGTTAAATATGTTTGATTAACTCAAATAAAATAATATGCTGGATGTTCAACTTTTATTTAAAATTATTTAAATTTGGATTAAAATTGATTTTATCATAGTAAGAAAAATAATTGTAACAAGGAACTTGTTGGACAACAAGTAAGATAAGCTTGACCGGAGAGAAGTATAGTGATTTTAAAAATATACTTGGTAATTTTAGATTACTAAATATACATTTTAAGTTTGTAAAAAATAAAACAAAATCAAAGAAATTAAACCTTTTTATGCATGTTAATATTTTGTACATCCTTGAAAATTGATTTATAAAAGAATATTATTATTGATTAACCAATTTTTTATTTTTATAATTTTAGAAGTTTTATAAAATAATATTACTAATAATAAGAAGTAAAAGTTATTTTAAGATATTACTCAACAAAAAAATGTTATTAAAAAATTACGAATTTATTAAATACATATAATACAAAAGAGGTCGTTAATGCTACGATCAAATAATACATATTTATTTATTGTGAATCACTTGATGAACTACTTGATGAATCTGTTGACATAACTTCAACATCTTCTGATTCTTGTTTATGAGTATTAATAGGTACAGTTCCCTGACCTGTAACAGTCATGTGAATTTCTCCAGATGGTTGCCATGCAAATTGATTAGATGTGGTCGTGATAGATTCTGTTGTATGGCCAGTTCTATGCATGTCAGAAATGCCACAGTGAGCTCCAATTATTTGTCCATTTGAAGGCAGGTCACTCAAACGACCTAAACATCCAAGTCTCATTTCGATATCTGTAGGATAGGGTCTTCTGGGATCACCTTGTTGCCAAGTAAGTGGAGCGCATATTGCATTTGATGCACTTATTCTGTGAGCAAATTTAATAAGCTCTTCTGATGGTACAGGCCTTTTGTTAGCTCTTGCAATTGATTGTAGCTTCTGTTTAGCTTGATAAATGGCAGTTGCTAATATTTGTTCAGCCTCTTTTAACTGACGTTGTAATTGTTGAATATCTTGGTCTTGACGATCTACTTCAGCTTTTAGTGCAACCATTTTCAAATTGATTTTAGCTTGTTCGTCTGCCTTCGTTAAAATGGATTTAAATTCATTGTCCTTACTAACTAACAATTCAATAAGATGTGTATGTTCAGTAGTAGAAAGTTTAAGATGTTTCTGAGCAATTATATTTTCAATTAATTCTTTAGCTATAATTTCAATATCATCTATAACTGACAATAGTACATCACATGTGCTCCGATTGATTGACATTTTGAAATCATTTAATTATTGCTTTTATTCTTCAATCTCTTGCTCAATCTGAAAACACAAACAAGCTGGTTGGTGAATCATTGATACATAAATAAATATACTAAACTATTTTGCATATAATTTTGTTATATACATAAAAATTACTTATTTTTTAGTAAATCAAACACAAATTTAAATATAGAATAAATTGATATTGTAAAATAGGTTATTTTTGGATTGGATATATTATTATCTTATTACATCTTTACATTTTATACAATTTAACTTTACATTAAATAATCGATAAATATACGTGTAGGAACAAAATAATTTAAAATAGCAACATACATTAAAATTTGAATAAGAAATTATTGAAATACAAAAATTTAGATTAAATAAAAATAATTACCATACCATGTAACAATATGTACATGTAGAGTAATTTACAAAACAGGAAAACAAAGAATATAAATATCACAAAAAAACTTCAGAGAAGTTATTTAAATCTTAAAATCACAATAATCACGTACCCTACACTTTAGAAGTTTAATTTAGAATAATTTTAAATAGTTTTAAACAGTGTTTTAAGTTTTAGACTACTTCGGGGTTTAGACTATTCTACAATACTCAGCTACAATGCAATATTGTATATACATGCGTCAGTGGCATTAGTCTGTAATGGTCTGCAGTTCATAGTTGTATACTTTTACAGAAATTAGATCGGGAAAATATAATAATGTATAATTCAGAACATATATAATATAGGCAAATATTTGCAGAATAGGATTAATGGAAATAAAGTATTCACTTTAAATATCAGTTAATTCCAATTCGAATGGTTAGAGATAGTATCTTAATATTTTATTAATAATTATAAAATATGATAAAAATAGTCCAAATTATATACATAATTTTATGAAGTAATAAGTTATATAAAATAATAAAACAAAAACTGGAGAATAATTTATATTCAGAATCTATGATAGTCTTATTCCGTGTTATTGTACTATATTATAAATAAAAATACTTTGATGGCACCAAGTGTGATCAGTATCAGTATATAGTTGCTACAGTGTTTGGGTACTATAGTACCTCGATTAAATATAGAAATAATGTATATTTATAAAATAAACAAGAATAATTTATTTGCATAAATAAAAAAAATAAAAATATACATAATTTGTAGTTTCAAAATTTATAGTTTCTAATGTATAACGTGACGTTCTTACCTGACCTAAGTGTGTACATGCTCGTGTGACAGTTGGACCAGTTGGCGTCGCGCGGATCGCGATCCTGCGAAGAAAATTCGTCCTGACAGCGACGAACGTAGGATTAAGAAATACAAGCGATTATGGACCGCGAGTTAGTTGAAAAATTTATTGAAGTTACTGGTAAGTATAATAAAAAAGCTTATTGTTAAAAATTAGTTGATCTGCTGTATTAGAAATAAAATTATAGGTTATGTTGATAATTTATTTTGTAATTATTGCGTTCAATGCTAAATGTAAAGTTCAAGTTTAATTGAGTTTTATCAGTTCAGGTACTGTTTTTGCTAAAACTTTTAACCATTATTCATATTATTTTTAAAGCTTAGAAATCTTCATGAGTAATAACTAAAAATATTTTTCTTGAGATACTTGTTTAAGTATTTAATACAGAGAGAAAAACTGTAAAAATATCAACAAATTTACCATATTACAATTTGTTTGGTTTATAATGAAATTTTATATTCAGTAGTAAGCAACTAAGTAATATGAAAGTTAAATGTAATTTGTATAAATTAATGTATAATTTTTTTTTTATAAAAAGGTGAAGGCGAAGCAACAGCCGCACAGTACTTGGCTTTAGCAGATGGAAATTTAGAAACAGCTATAAGTCTATTATTTGAAGCGGGAGGATCTGCACCACCTACAGAACAGGCTCCAATTGTAAATATTGAAGATGAGCAAGAAATCAGGGCGCCTATTCTCCCTACTCAGGAGGTTCTTGTTCCTCCCGACGTCACGTGTTCTTTTCCTAGGGCTCCTAACAGCATATTTGACAGATTCAGAGACTTTGCAGTTGAAACCAGTAAGATTTACCAATTATTCTATTTGTTTAATAGTTATCAATATTTTTGCATTGTAATATTTTAGATTTTGAGTGTATTTTTTGTTTTATTAATAATCTATTATTAATTCTGTTTCTTATTATAGGGAGACAAGAGGAAGAAATGACTCAAAGAGCAGCTGGTGCAAGAAAATCATCTCAACGTAGTAAATCAAAACGTTTGGAAGATTTGTTTAGACCACCTTGTGATATATTATTTCTAGGTACATTTAATGAAGCTAGAGAACATGCTAAAGATATTAACCGTTGGCTGCTTGTTAATGTACAAAATCAACAAGAATTTGCTTGTCAAATATTGAATCGAGATGTTTGGTCTAATCAACAGATTCGAGAAATTATAACTGATCATTTTGTTCTATGGCAAGTAAGTAATTAAATTATTGTTGTAAAAAATCTTAAATTTAAATAAAGTATTTTTAAATTTTACATTAAAAAATTTTATTATTTATTTTGTGTTTGTTCTGAAAGGTTTTATCAAATTCAGTAGATGGAAAACGTTATATTGATTTTTACAAAGTTGATAGCTATCCCTACTTAGGGATCATTGATCCTCGTACTGGTGAATGTATGAGATCATATAATCACATAACAGTAGACAGTTTAGTGTCTGGATTAAATGATATGCTCAGTACACATGCTTCTCCTGAAAATGTAGATTCAATGCCTAGGAATAAATCTAGATCAGATGTATCTATATCAGAAAATTTGCAAAGTGATACTATTTCTAATTCGGTAATATATTTATTCTTTTACAGAATATTTGTGGATTTCAGTAATAAATAGTTTAAAATTTTATATTTAAAATGCAAATACTGGTTTTTTTATCTGTGGCATTTTACAGAATATTCCAACAAATATAAAACGATCTTGGGGTCTAGACATAAGTGAAGGAGGATGCAGTTCGAACTCTGGTGATTATAATAAATTTATTTAATATTAACATAACATGTTTCTGTAAATTATGATATTTTTGTAGATAACAGAGTCATTAAACCAAGTACTAGTGTAATTAGCACATCCAATAGTACATCAAATTTTATAAGTAAAAGATCCAGAATAGATGAAATGGGTTCAAAAGAACAACAAATGATAAAAGATGATGAAGCAGATTCAATAGATGCAAATGCACCAATAATAAAACTTTGTCTTCGTTTACCAAATGGCAGTAAAGAAACATTATCTATCGTGGCCAGTGATACAGTTAAGGTATAATAATAATTTTAAAAAGAAATATGTATAATTATTTTTTGTAGTTTAAAATTAAAGTTATAATCATTTTAATAATGTATTTGATTTTAATTAACATCAGATTAACTAATTTTTAGGGTTTTATAAGAAAAATGGAAAGTATGGGATACGATTCATCAGAATATTCTTATCTAATACCATTTCCAAAAACAAATATTGGTGAATTATCAATGAATCTGCGATTATTAGAAACTATTCTCTATCCTTCCAATACAGTATTTATAACAAAAATCTAGTTGATATCAATCAAAACTCGATACAATCAAGATATTACTATAAGATCTTCTAAAATGTGTTAAATTGTAGCGTGGGATGAACTAGAGATTAAATTAATTTATACTTATAATATTTAATCAAGTTTCATATTATGATAAAATCCAAAATGAAACTTGGAATAAAAATTATTCAAAAATTGAGTCTTTTAAATATTGTAACCTTCTATAGCATTGTAAATAACATTTTCGACAATGTTTATTAATTTTAAAACTGTATTGAGTAATAACTGAAGTCTTCTAAGAAAGAAACAATTTTTGAATGATTTTTGTAAGTATTTTAAACCAGTAAAAATATATAATTGGTTATTGTACATAAATTTGATCACAGTTTGTATTTTTATTTCATATATTAAATACTGCCAATTTAGGACGTTTCTAAAAACTATAAACACTTTAACTTTATTTGCGAAAAAAGAATGCATTTAATTTTAATGCGTAAATTATAAGCTTTTACTGCAAAAAAATCATTATTTGATTAAGTTATTTGTGATTTTTCTCTGAGATATTGTGTATTTAAACTACCTCAACTATAGAATAATTTCAAAAGAAAATTGTTTAAAGGCAGGATTTATTATGAAACAAAGAAGTAAATAATCCTTGAACAAAGCTATGAAATTTGTCTTCATGTCACATCTGTCAATCATACTGTATATAAAAAATTAATATTTATCTAAAATACTTGCTATAAGTTTTTCAGATACCCTTTCAATATCATATTTTAACTAAAAATATATAATAAAGTAAGTGAATAATTATAATTAAACAATTTTGAAAAGAATGAAATAGTTTTTGGATGAAATAAATAAATTATATTCGTAAGAAATACTTTATTTTTAAGATATCATTTTTCTGGTCAAGTTCATTATTTAAAACAAATTTATCCACCCATAGATCAATGTACATTTTTTAATTAAAAGTTTGATAGAAATTTATGGAAAGAGAAAAAAATGTTTAGAATTAATAAAAAATAAAATCAGTCATTGAACTTTTTTTCTCTCTCATCTTTTATTATTATTCCTGGAGATCAGTCTGATGGTGTTTTCCTTTAATGTTTAAGAATCTCATTCCTTGAAAATATTTTATTGAAACTTTCATGTGAAATACCGGTTTGCGCACGTAAAGTCATACCAGTCATGTTTTCTATAAAATATTGGCCATATAAGCCAAAAAAGGAATTAGATAAAAGAAAAAATGTAATTTCTATAAACTAAATATTAATAAACTTTATTTACAGAAAAATAAATTAATAGATCTCATTAATAGATATCGATTTTTAAGTTACACGGACTTAGTGAGCACTTTATTATTTGCATAGAATCAGTATTTTAACATTATAAGAGAATTATATATCCTAAATGTACAAAGTAAAATGGTAAACTTATTTTTAATTCTTTGATTTACTCCACAAACGTTTATAAACGCCATTTTACATTTTAAATTACATAACTTTTTTTTTAAATTATATTTATTCAATGTTATTCAATTTGTTAGAAATTAAAAACCAACTATTAAAATTTATCAGTGGCTAAGTTAAATAAGCATAGAATTTTGTATTTTACATAGGAAAACTATAAATTCTTATATTCCATTAAAATATTTAAAATAAATTAATATTATACAAGATTAAAAAAATGACTAATTCATAAACCATATACTATTTATAAATATAAAACAAAAATAGAAAACGTCATAATTAATCTTAAACATATGTGTATGCATAATTATGTAAATTTATGCATTATTTTTAATTTTAAATATAATTTGTAAAGGTTTGCATGACTCTGTGTTATTTGCATATGCTATTATCAACTAAGTATAAATCTAGAATTTTAGTTGCTGAGTTAAACGTAATGTATAAAAATAATACAATTTATCTACAATTCACATATCTTATTAAAGGTTAAATCAAATATAAGATTCAAGCTTCGAACAGGTAATATAAGATTTTCAGTAAATTCTAATTTGTCATTAATTGGACATAAAACAGCTGTATCTAAGAATAAATTCAAAGCAGTTTTTTTTAATCAAAGAGACCTGGTTCCATACCAAGTTCGTCCAGAAAAACACCCATTGGAGTACGTTTAATGCCAATTCCTTCAATTTTATTTACAATCTTGTTTTTAATATTTCTTAATCTCAATGAAGCATGTATAAATATCACTAAAAATAATTTTTAAATATAATAATATTAAAAATTACAGTTATATAAAATAAATATTAAAATTATATTTTTTATAATCTTTTACCTGAAAAAGGTAGCAAGATTCCAACTAGAAATACTAATAAAGAGGCTAATGTACATGTTAAAAAACAGCCTGCAATTACTACAAATAAGATGCCAACACCAGGATATTTTTTTTTGATTCTATGTACAGTTCTTCCTTCTGTAGAAATGTAAGCAAATGCCAGTATAACAAGAATATGGGCTAACATTCCAATAATCATTTTCATTGGGTGTATTAACCTAAATAAAATAATTTATATAAACCATATAGTATAATAATTATTTATAAATGAAAAAACATACAATTAATTATGCTTTTTCCATATCAATAGAAAATAAATTTGTTAAAATTCAAATTGAATCTGAATATTGGACTCACCCAACAATAATAAAAATAATAATAGCAGTAATGAAGTAGTTTGTCTGATAGTACAGCATATTATTTACTACGCGATTACCCCATTTATCGAAGTCTTTTAAATTGGGTAACTGAAATCGGGCTGAATCTAATATAAACTCATTAAGACTTCGTAGAGGAGGCAATTCCATGTGCATGTCTCCTCCGTTATCTTCCTTTTTCAGTGTGTAAACCATTTCAGGTTTACGCACAAAACTCCTTTATCGTTTTCAATTGTACACTTCAGCTGCTTTTGGTAATAATTTTAACAACGTCGTACCACTTACAGTTTTCAAAACGGCATAAGTATATATTTATTTCGAACGATGACCGAATACTAAATTGCGCGCAGAGTATTGTATGGACATGATGTAGGCGTCAGATGTGTGTGAATATTATATATATATATATATACATATATATATATATACATACACACACACTGTACAGTATCATTCATTCTGTATCTTTGCGTGTCAGACCAGAATTCGCGAAAATAGACACATTTATCACATTTATCCCAACTTCCGTGAAATCGAACTTTTAAAATAAAAAATATAAGTGTATAGAGTCCTTATTGCACTCTTCAAAAACGTTAGTTATCCTAATCAAACCTATCCCAAATTTGAGAAAAAAATTTTCAAGATTTTTAAAAAGTGATATCTCCGTTAGAAAATAATAGAATCAATAGTTTTAAATCCAAAGTAGCCTAAGAAAGTAAAACTTCCTTTGTTACATTGAAGATTTCGTACAATCTCAAAAAAGTACCTCAATTTTGAAAAAAGCTCGAAAAAATTGATTTGGTACAGTTGCGTACATACTAAAGCCTGCAGGTTATTCTGCATGCACAGCGCTACTATTTCGATGAAAAGAAGCGCGGCAATAGAAACACCGTAAGCTGTACTTCAACTAACGATAATTTATTTAATTCATTTATATTTAATTATATATACTTATCATGTAAGGGATAAATAATTTTCATAAAACATTTCGATGCAACATTTAATAAAGAGCTACCATAATTTAGTTTAAAGTAATGCATCCCTACTTACTTATTTTTAATTAGTATTTTTTGAGTTATTTAATTTAAATATCGTTATAATTAAAATATAGCTTTGATGAGAGTAAGAACTTATTAACTCGGCGATCGGTTCTAGAATCAGTTAATTCGAAAACGTATTTTATTTCTTAAATTTTATTGTAGTAGTCCTACAGAAATTAAGTTTTTAAAATACTTGCATCGCAATATAAACTAAGTGAATGTATAATTATTAATAAAATGCAAAAAAAATATTACTATACAGTCATACTTAATTTGAATATTTTATTTTATTTTAAAGTTATAGTTATTATTTATTCTGAACTAAAATTTATAAATATTAATTTATATTATAATCAATATAAATTAGTTTAAAATTAATATATTGACTTTTATCTAATTAAATAATTTCGATTCATCAATTGATTTGTAGTTTAATAAATAATAGACAATATATTACTTACATTCTGCTACATCTAAATGTTTTAATTTTATTAAATAATATATGTTATAACGGACATCAGGCGCTGGGCCCGTCAAGGCTAACGCGGGCCGAACTAAGTTTACCTGTAAAGGTAAACAGAGAAAAAGCGGGGAGTAACATAACGGAAAATGCGCGCACAAAAAATATCGTTTATATCTTCTATTTTAAGCTTTAGTTGTGAGCATATAATATAAAAAATTGATTGATCTGTAAAATAATAACGAGCGAATAAGTTGTATTTGCAAATTATACAATCGTGGATAACTTATGTTGTAATAAACTAAAACTATAACTGTAACCTGTAACTCGAGCTGCATAATTATACAAGGATGCCACTACAATAATTAAGAAATTAAATACTCATTTGAGTTTGATGGTTCATGAACTGGCTACCGAACAAAGAGAGGAAAAATAAGAAAGTGGAATAGCACAAATACAAAATCTGGATAAAATAATCACTGTAATTACGCGATTTGTACAAGTATTTGGCTCACATGAAGCACAAAAACGCATCGGAATTACATTAAATCGTGAATTATTTCAATGTATTTTATTAGTAAATAATGAAATATTGTTGTTTCTATTATTAAGTACAAGGTACAGTAATTATGGGAGTTATGCAAGTAAAATTATATATTATTGATGATTACGAATTAAAATCTATTATAATACGTTATTACATTAAAAATACAAATTAAATTGTTAATTAAATTATTAATTAAAATTACTAATTAAAATTAGTTTATTATTACATTTAAATAACTTGCGATTTACGAATTGCGTAAATACTTTTTCATCTACTCTTCGTTTTAATTTTTATATAATAATTTGCATGCCTGATTTTGATATACGAGTATGTATTAACTTTACTAAATATTTCTTGTACCTTGTTACGTCCTGCGTAATGTCTCACTATGCATCGCTACGCGCCGCCTCTCCACCCTCACCACCGTTTCTCTTTTCCTCGCTCTTTTCTCTCCCTCACGTCCACGCTTAAGACAACACCTTTAAGGACCTGACGCCTATTTCCCATAAGGTCTCTCTCTTACTACCGACTCCAAATGTAAAACGCGTCTTGGTCTAGAATCCAGCAGAGTGAAACTCACGCCCTGATTCGCTGCCCTTCGTCCCCGCTCGCGACTTTTCCGAGAAATCTGCGGCACTGCTAGTTTCTAGCGACGGCTAGCCCTATAAAATCCATTGCGTAACCCACGAAAAATCAGAACGCTCTGTTCTCTTGACTAGGAAGATTCCTAAACCGAAACACACTAGTCAAAGGAATATTCTCGCTTACTCCTTACCTTTTTGCTGCTATAATACTTTAGCACTGACCCAATTCTACAGGCCTGTGGCCTTAAATCTTATTAAATTAGGAGATTCCTCCCAATAGCTTGATTTGATAAGGGGCAGTAGGCCTCTGGCCTTAAACTTTATTTAATTAGGAGATTCCTCCCAATAGTTTGATTTGATAAGGGACAGTAGGCCCCTGGCCTTAAACCTTACTAAATTAGGAGATTCCTTCTAATAGCTTGACTTGATAAGGGTCAGTAGGCCTCTGGCCTTAAACCTTATTAAATTAGGAGATTCCTTCTAATAGCTTGACCTGATAAGGGACAGTAGGCCTCTGGCCTAAAACCTTATTAAATTGAGTATACATCCGAATAATGGCTTGATCACAGCATTCCTAAATCGACAAACGATTATTCGTGTACCCACCATACGGATAAGGAATCAAAGTAAGGGCTAAGCTAATTTTTATTCAATAATTGTAGCGAACCGCATGTTTTTAAAAACGTAATGCGAACCGCCGTGCAAAACTGAGTAAAACCGCAAACCATTGTTAAACCTTTGTAAAACCGTATTATTAAAATCCAATAAAACACGAATTAAAATTATTCCGTCTTCTTGTTCATTCAAAAACACCTCCCATTATACAAGCTGTAAAGCTTTCCCGGTTAAATAAAGAGAGGGCAATGTCTCGGGGAAATCCACAGGCCCGCGCCTTGGAGATAATCCCGTCCGAATTAAATAATTATTTTCGTCGCCGGACGTAACAATCCTAATAAAATATTTAATACATTCACTACTTTAATTTAGTAAGATTAGTTAACATTTATTTTACGATTACAATAATTATCCATATGCTGCACAGCATTCCGAAAATAAATTAATGATTGAGTATCAAGAGACCGTAATTAATAAAAAGTATAAATAATAATGGTCCGATGAAACTACCCTGAGTTAATCCAATCTTACGGTGGATCTTACGCGAAGAAAGACAATTAAAATTATATATTAAAATTTGAAAACGTCCGGATAAATAGGAACGAATCGATCCACTCACCGACTGAATAAAAAATTCCACATGAAATTCCCATTTTTTCAAATTTGTATGTACCATATAGATATAGTTAGCACTTAATTGTAAAGATATGCTAATTCGGATTAACTTATAATGACACTTTGTTACGTTTTATGCTTTTTGTAATGCTCTCTTTTTCAAGAAGCAGGATTTAAAGATTCAGGTATGCAACTCACGAATTTTATGTCGTTAACGTTGATCATCGCCGCCATTATTTATCTTTGGATTTTCGTTTGCCTTCTTTTGGGCTGACTACCATACAGTCAACTTAACGATTAACAAGTTAACAATTTTATGAAAAGTGGTGAGAGCGAATAGGTAATACTGGCAACGTTCAGGAGTTCAAAAATAGCAACTACAGATGACGTCATCTTATCAAATATTAAATATACGATTAAAGAATCAAAGTGCTAGTAGTTGCAATAATGCATATATTCAAATAACGAGTTTGATTAATATCGAAATATATTTAAGTATAAGAAACAATATGCGTGGGGTATTGCGTTTGCTTATATTAGATAAAAAATGTTTGCGAATAAACATTTTTAAATTTTTGTTGGTGCAGTTTAAATACAACAAATCAGAATTTTTTCAAAGTCTAATTTCTGTAAACGAAACTTGGATACACCATTATATACTTAAAATAAAAATGGTAATTCCAAATAACGGAAGCGATAGCGACTATTTTGGAGATAATAATTGAGTTATCTTAATCGATTATATTTTAACAGAAAATTCTATTACAGGAGCACCGAGAGGAGCACATTACATACGAATTGATTTAACTGGTTTTATAGTTATAAATTAATTACTTTGAATTTTAATATATTAATTAAAATTTATTAATTAAAAAAACGTTTTAAATCTTTGTTAATATTAATATACATAGTTATTATAATACATACCACATTTAAAACAAATAAAAATGTTAATCGCCTAAACATTGTTTCCAATTTCATTTGAATATTAATACTATTAAGTTTTTCATTTATAAATATATTTCAGTTTATATATTGATTCATTGGTAAACGTTAAAATAAAAATATTTAAAACGGAATAAAGATCAAAGTAATTAAAAACTTTATAGCATTAATTTTTAAATATTAATCATAGAAATGTATCTGATATCACAATAAACTTTTTTGTTTAGTAAGCATATTTAACTAAAACGACAATATAAATGTGTTAATAAAACGTCATATAAGAAATGTGTTTTCGCAAAGCGGGAATTATTTTTCCTCCAGTTCAATGGTGTACTTTGCGAGTTATTGAGTAATCACGAGCAGATAAAATATAACTCATCCCTACTCATTTAGTCTGTACAGAAGTGAGCTACTTAATAACACAGTTGATATTCTTAGTTACGCGCTATTGCTTTTTCGGTATAGTCGTTAGATGAAACTTGCTAATTATACAACGCAGTACAAAATACATTTTATGGTACTAATAAATTGTTTAATTGAGTGGTCATTCATAATTAATATCAGGACACATAAAGCATATATACGTATACGCAGATAATATTTGTATACGTACATCAATATCCAAAATTAATTGCAGACTAATAGTGTTACATGTATCAGTAAGTGTAAAGATGAATGTGACATTCTCGCAATTTATGAGTTTATTTTTCAAATGTTATCGTGGTATAAAGTATATTTTCTGCGTATAGTCTGAATAAAAACTTTTTTCTAAGAATATTATTGAAATTAATTAAAAAATTGTTGTTTTAAAATTTAATAATTAGCAGCTTTCACATAATTTTGATGATAATTTTGATAGATTTTATTTCTCGCGAATAAAATCTAAACGTATCAAATCATGAATGAAAACACTTTGATGGTTTTACACTAAATGAAATATACAAAAAAGTATCCATCATTATTTACAGAATGTCGCCGGTTTGGTTTACTATTGGAATTATGATCCTGATATTATTAAATTTGCGTTTCACTAATGTTAATTGCGAACGCGAAGTTAATTTTTTCAAGAAGAAAAATACTTTTCACTTAAAGGAAATTGTATTTGATAATCAACCACTTAACAGCAACACCTTAGTCTATGCCACATGTAATACTACTGGAAGCCGCATGATAATGAACTGCTCGGTGTTTTTTGAATCTTTTCCTGATTGCCAATCCGCATCTACGAAGATTTGTTGGATGGATTACCAAGTAAAAGATCAAACGATTGTTGATCAATTTCAGCTAAAGCTGCTTTTTGATTCGCGAGTAATTTTTAAGTGGTTGGTGAAGAATGAATCTGGAATAGTGCAATACCTTGTTTATCGAACTATTAACATGAACACTTGTAAATTTCGCCAAACATCAATCATGCGTAAAACACCAAAAAGTATGAGCAATTTGGATGATTTTCACGTGGTCGTTTATAAAGATACATATGATGTTTTCTTTCGAGATGACAACCTTTGCGCGGATATGATGTGCGGTCAGTGTCACGACAAAGACGGCCGGCTCATCAACGGGCCTGTGCCCTCCTACTTGCCTGCTATCTTTTTTGAGGAGCAAACTTTTGTATGTCCCCTTGTACCTGGCTCTTCAACTCTTGGACATTTTTTAATTTCTTCACAATTCAGCATAGTGAGCTCAAATTACGGTGAAATAAAGTACCTCATGAATTACCCTAATGGTATTGACGCCCAGGCTTTTTCTTGTGAAAATGGATTGTTGGGTAAATTTCCTTTATTTATAGTTGTAATATTTTATAAAAAAATTCTATCAGGGGCGACCTCTAAAGCAACATGACTAGGAGCCCCAAATTTAATTAAAAAAGTATTACGATGTATATCTTTAATATGTAATTATATAGTTATTATAAATCTTTTGTATGTCAGAGTACTGTTACTAAGAACAAACATAACTTTTATCGAGTTTATAGTTACTTAATTATTGATGTCGACCTTGATCACTAAATATTATCTTATTTAATGGCCATTATCGAAGAATTCAGATAGCATTGCATGGCTCATTGTCTTATGCATATTAATAAATTATTTAATAATTTCAGAATATATTTATTTATAATTTTACTCATAAAATATAATCATTATCAGGCTTCTGCTGGTTGACACGCTTCAATGAACGCCAAGTGAACTGTACTCAGTTCAACGCGAGCGGTGACAAGGTCGTAAGTCTAATTGTGTACCTGGAGTACAAGCCGGGGACATGGATGGCGATGCGCAATTTGCCGGGCGGGGGTTTTTTATTGATCACTAGCCACTGTGACGAAGATCGTTGGTGTCATCAAAATATGGAAAATGTGCCTTTTTACGCTGTGGAAGTACGTCCAGAAGGCGAAGTACGTGAAATCAGCGAGGTTCGGGGTGTCGACTGTAATTACGTCGCAGATATTAAAACGAGCATACACTCAGATGATGCAGGTAGCATTGGCCTTACCTTCGCTTGTCATGTGCCCCAGAACAATGCTGGCATTTCCCACATTAACTACATTACTAAGTGCGTCGCCGATAAATTCGCGTATTGAAGTACCTTACTAAGTCCAATTCGATTGATATAAAAATGTACCTGTCTCATTTGCTGTAGACCTCTGTCAATGGATTCTTATCAACTCATAGCTTAAATTTAATAAAGTGACAATAGTATGTTCCATCCGAGTTCGGTATTATGAACATCTGATTTCAAGCAATGACCTTTAGTTTACCAAATTCGTAATCCAAGAGGCGAACCGTTACTTTAAATTTCCGAATAGATAAAGGCGCTTATCTATTTCATAAACCCGATGTCTAGAAATATTATAGATATATTATATTATTAAAAATTTCGAATACAAGATTTAAAGTAATAATCGAATTAGAAACTTGTGAATAATTGTTAAGGTTTTTTTGTACATTTTATTGGGACGATGTAAGCCTGTATTCATGGGTTTATTTAATAATTTGTCTACACTATTTTAAAATAAATCTATATCTGTTTATTTAAAAAAGTATATTTTATATGTTTCAACATAATGCTAAAAAATCTGTACGAAACTTTATATGATTAACAATTATTTTATATGTATAATTAATAATGAGGTTACAATTTTATAAAATCCATTTAATATTAAATTTAAATGGTTAAAATTTTTTGTATTTATATATTATTTAAGTCCTTTTATAGCTAGTAAATTTAATTACTCTTCATTATGAACTATATAAAAATAAATGTTATAATATTTCTAATAAATAAAGGTTAAAGAAATGGTTAATTTTATAGACGAACGTGTTTGTTGCTTATAATTTCGGTTTTATGATTAATAGAGTAGCTTATATTCGATAATTTTTTATTAATGACACGGTCGTGGGGAATTATCACAATTCGACGTATTGAATTTTTTTCAAGACATTATCACAAAATTTTAGTTGTGCGTAAAAAAGATAATAAGAACAGATCTTTGATGTTATTGAAAGAAGTTGATAAATATGCTTTCGGTAACTGTTATTTTTATATTCATTATTCACGATCTTAGATTTTGTTTAGCTTATAAAGTGCAACATCATTCTTTAGCACGCTCGCCTGGAGGTATTAAATTTTAACGTGTAAATATTTTAAGTGTTGAATTTGCGAATTCTTATATTGTAAGTATATTAATGAACAATAAGCATGGGTAACTTGATTATAACTTATTTGCGATCGATAATGATATTAAAAATTTTTAATTAATATCGACTATAAAAAATATTTTCTCATATGTAATATGAAGTATAGTAGAAATTAAATACTAATTATAGATTCCATTTCGTATAATTTACATTTTTTTATACTTTTGATATATAGAAATTTTTACGATATTTTTATTCAATTTTTAAAGTAATCAATACTCTGATTTAGGTTGTTTTCCAAACAAACTTTCGTGTAACTAGGAAACAGTGGGTTAAAATTAATTTTATATTTAAAATTTAAATATAATTCAAAATAATATAACGATACTATACTGAATTTTAATTATTGCCATAAGTTTTTTAAATTTATTATTATATATTTTGATTCACTTCCAATTACATCCTATCATCTTATTCGTATATAGCTTACAGTAGATACAATAATTTTTGGTATATTTTATTTAGTAATTTAAAACATACCTTTATTAGAATATAATGTATTTATTTTTTGTATAAAGCATTTTTCATAAACGTATACTACATCAATAAGAACACAGCAGTGAACATAATATAATATAACAACACAATAATAGTGAAAGTTTAATTTTCATTATAAATAATTTGGAATGAACAGATCAACTATGATTCTTCGAAAAGAAGCTGTAGCATTGTTGTTACTACTATTTTTTAAAGTATGGGCTTCAACACCGCTATCAAATATCACAAAATACTTATCACATCGTAACAAGGACCTCATCCTACACTATGATCTCGGAGATAACGTCACTTTTTACTATGCTCTATGCGATCGGTCACACGAGGAACTTCTGAAGCGGACCTGCATTCTGATTCTGGAAAGTCTTGCGAAGGATGGTACTAGCAACAAAAAGCTTTGTGAGCTCCAGCTGCGGGGCAAGCCCTCGGAGCCGCGCTACTTACTCACAAGACTTAATGCGGACGACCTTGTCTTCGCTTACAAGATGAGCGACGAAAGAAACCGCACCATGGATAGGCATCGCAGATATTACTTATCCGAGCCTAGGTACTACAAGGAATACCTCGAAGTGCGTGTGGTGCGCATGTCTAGCTGCGTGCACGAGGTGGACAAGATCGTGGCATACGCGAGTGAGGATAAAGGGAGCAGTCAGGAGATCGAGAGCTTGAGCCTCGTGCCATACAACGAAACGAATCTCCGAATTCTCTACAGGAATCACAGGAGGTGCGGGACAGCGGAGCGATGTCTCGAGAGTTACGACGCTGTTAAACGCCAATTCAGCGACGACATTGGTAAGTTCTTGTAAGTGTCATTCACCACTCATTACCCCTTCGTTTCGATTTGCAGGACGCTTTTTACCGGTAAGGTATGAGGCCTCGGTGCAACTGCGGAAACTAAACTCAGTCAACAACTCATCGGCAGAGGCACTCATGTTAGAGACGAGCTACCTTGCCGACGGAGCTGTCAGCTTGCTCGATTTAAAGGCGAGGGAGCTCTATAGCCTTTACTACTCATGGTCAGAATTCGAGTTGGAAACGCGAATTTCCAGTCTGGCGACTTCTCGATCCGCCGGAGCTTTCGGCATTTGTCGGCAGGCGTGGCACCAGCCCATCCTCGACTGCTCTCTGTTTAACGGTAAGGGAATCGCGAGTTTAGGGGTAGCCATTGACCTTAGGTCGACTGATGTCGCTTTTCTTAAAATGCATAATTTGCCCAAGGGTGGCATCCTCCTTGCTATTGGCTACGCTAAACTCGAGATGGAAGATTTCGAGGCTTTTGATCTGCTGAGGATCGATGCCGGTGGCAATAATATAGAAGAGCGGAACATTATGGATCTGCGCTGTGATCTGACCAATGATGCCCTCGTAGTTGAATTCTTCGATAAGAGAAACTTCGATTACTGCTTCTCCGTAGTTTGCTCGTGGCCGAAGATTCAGGGGACAGCTGATGGCGAATCCAGGTTTACAATGCGCAGCGAGTGCCGCAATAGTTCTACTATAGTTGACTCCGAAACTTTAAATTTTTAGTAATTTTTTTATGTTTCTATATTAACAGATCATTGTCTTGTTATACGTAATCATTTAAAAACATTATTCAATAAGAAATACATGTAGTATACTATTAAATGTTATATAACTAATTTGAGGCTTGAAGTAGAAACATTTATGCATTAGTCAAACTATATCAAATCATTAAATTAATTCATAATACACAATTGATTTGAAGATTTTATTTCTGGAGTATGTTTATGTATGTATGTATGTATGAGAATCAAAACAATGCATACAAATAATATACTTACTATTACACAAAATCAAATCACTATATGAGGAAATAACATAGGATGGATTTATTACCCACACCAGGATAAACTGAATTCTAAATTAATATTAAAATTTAGCATTTCAACGCGATAAAATCTTGTATAATAAAATCTTGTAAATTAATATATTAATAACTGAAGCATGATAAGCTTTTAATATTAACATTTTAAAAGTCAATACAATTTATTTTTATTTTGTTTTTATTTTCTTTCCAACTTATTAAATATAAAATGGTTTTGTGCGAGCATTATTCCCAAGTCAAAATGCATTCCATCGATTTGACATCTCTTTATTCACGTTGAGTTGCGCGCGAACCGATCAAGTAGTTCGCCTCAGATCGGCTGCTTCTTACTATTCAGGCCCATGGCAGAGGGCGCGATTTTTTCGCGTCACTATTTGCACTCGAGGCCGCGCCCTCGTAAATACAAACAAGCCGGTGGCAGCAGCGGCCTCTGTTTACGCGCGCGGCCCCGCCTGCTGATTGCAAAAACAAACAGCAACTGTTTTGCCTATTCCGCGCTTCCCCAAGATCGTCAGACCAGTTTCCCGGTCGTCTTATGCAATCCCGTTTGAATTTATCACGTGTCTTGAACTATAGAACAATGTTTTAGCTGATGGTTTGGTGAGGTTTATATGAATGGTGGGAATTAGCCGTGGAAAATATTAGCTTCCTGCAATTTTACTATTTTAATAAATCTGATTTGTACTGCGATCAGTACTTTTTTATAATTCATACATGGAAATTATATTGTTAGTTGGTGCTTTCGAGTTTGTAGTTATGAGGAATCTAAGACAAATTAGTGTATAGTACGTTCTTGCTAAGTATAAATTCAGTGAAAAAAAAGTTTTAATGTGTAGTAAAAAACTTAAATAAAAATTTTTATTCCTCGTTGTGCTGTATTAAATGTTAAAATTTAAGGAATATTCTAATGCATAAATAATAAAGTATTAACGTACACACACGCGCGCGCGCATAATGTTTTTGTTAATGAAATATTTTAAACTTATCAAGCAAGAAAAGTATTAGTTAGTCACGATGGGATTTAAATAGCAAGTGCATAAAGAGAAGAAACTGCTACTAAAGAGAATACATCTAATTTTGCTCTTTCAGCTAATGTTTCCGCAATAATGAACTCAGTGGATTACCCTCAGTGCAGTGAGTTAAGCAAGTTTCTTACCCATTCCTATCATTCTATTAATTTTCATATGTATATATTTTCCAGATTTTAGTTTCCGGGTGGTTACATTATAATATATAGATTACATTTTTTGTTTGTCGATTATTTGTCACTGATCAAACAATTGGCACACATGTTAATCGGAGTTATTTGATATTTTAGTAAAATTATAATTTATGTTCAAATTTCGATCTCAAAAATAAGTCTTCGTTCACCGAATCAATTGTACCAATTAATATATTTTATAATAATCTCGATAAAATAAGAATATCGCACATCTGTAATCATTATTCTAAATTATGCACGTCCTCTAATAGTATAATTCTGAAAAGTTGGAGCTCAGTTAGGAGCGCCGCTACGAAATGCCTGTGCAACTCATTTTAATAAACAAACTTCTAAATTGAATAAAGCCCGACGAGGAACTTGGATGAAGTTGAAACGATCGGAGGTGAAATTCGCGGATTCACAAAAGTTTTCAAATTATGACAAAGCGTGGTGCTCAGTTTACTCAGTTTTCTAGGAATGATATTTGACCTTCAGATAATGACCAACGGTCGATAATGTACTATTCTCTGTAATCGGTAAAGAGAAAACAAGCGTTTGAAGGTAAGTTGCCGGTATCAAAAATTCAAAAGTTTTTTGAATTTAAGAGAATTTAGCATCGTTTAAATT
Source organism: Sycophaga agraensis (assembly GCA_018906755.1). NCBI lineage: Eukaryota > Metazoa > Arthropoda > Insecta > Hymenoptera > Pteromalidae > Sycophaga > Sycophaga agraensis. Next base: position 460,615 of record JACCIE010000083.1, read on the forward strand.
CAATTAACAGTTTTTATAATTATTGTGATGACCACTCAGTCTTGAAATTAATAAAATGGATCTGTTAATGCAGAAAAAATCATTGATTATTGTTACCATACGATGGAATATACGGTGATCAATAAACGTCACTAATAGGTAGATAATGTGAGTCCAACAACTGATTTATTTCAATTAATTTATTTAAATTAGTTAACTTGAAGCAAAGAAGAACAAAATAATATTGAATGGCTTATTAATTTAGAAATGACGTCGTATTACTAGCGTAAAGTACTTTTTAAAAGTTTGATAATTTAGTAAGGCTAAAAGATATTAGCAAACGATAGATGCTATTTAGTTTCTGTCTTAGAAACGAAGTAATATTTAGACTAGTAGAGCAATGATGAGTAATATACTTGACATAAATAAAACTCCTAAAGCATATTGTAAGACTAAGTTTGTAGTATCAAGTCATTAGAATCCTCAATAAATTAGCTTCTGCATATTTGCACCTTTATCCTTTTCCCGAGTCTTTTCCTCGAGGTATAATAAAAACGTTATCCCCCGATATCATTATAGATTTTTTGCTAGTATATATTAGACGAGCAATGCTGCGGAATCGCGCGGTCAGAAAAAAAGTCCCGACAAATGTTAATCTACACTATACATACGATTGTATTTTTCTAGGCGAAATGGAAGGAGCGTTTCCTGTCCGCTGTTTTATTATTAAATACGTGCTGCGTTAATCTTCGTTAGCGGCTCGTAAATGCGGTAAGCGCGCGCTTGTCGTCCCGCAAAAACGAAGATTGAAAATCCGAATGCTCCGCTATTCGCGTCCAGGATAGAAAGGGGCGGAAAGGCGGACTGAGCGCTTAAAGGGAGGCGTAAAATTAGGGCGAGCGAAGGGCGCGCGCGGAGGCGAGTGTAACGCGGGGACCGTTAGATTTCTTGGGCGCGAAGTGCGGGTCGGCAACTTCGCAGGGCGTTTACTTTACGCAGCCAAGTTTTTAATACTGCCGAGTGTGCTCGGAACTTTTGTGCATAAATTTCGAGCACCCTATTTGAGGGTCGCGAACGCAAGTGCAGCGCCGCTGCTCGTTCTCCCGCGAAACTGCTTCCATAGTTTAGATTCTAAATAGAGTCCCCCGTGTAAAGCGCCTCTGTAGAATTTTCATATTTTGCGGCATTCCTTTTGGGAATTATTTTTCGGTTATAATCCTGCAAACGATTAAAATGTCGTCGGAGAGTGGAGTAATGGTTTTATTAGGAATCGTACGCAGGAAAATGTCATGAAGCAGCTAGTTATATACGCTGAGAGGTAAAAATGGACCTGACCTGTCCTTGATAATAAAGTCACTGTGAATTTGATCGCGTATCTAAAAGTTGCTCGTGATAGCGGGTACCTAGAAAATATCTTTTGGATAATTCTGAAAGGATAACGGGTCTTGAGGTACTTTAAAATTCTATTTATCTTATAGTAAAGTATGCTCAAGGTAGTTTGTAATGCCATAGGTTAACTTTCCCTACGTATCGACCTTTTTTTTACCAAAGACTGCAAAAGTAAGATTAAGCTTCTTAGTTTCTTTGTGGCCGAAGCTGTACATTACACAAACAGAAACAAAAGTCTAATTAAATATTATCGTTTTAAATAACTTTTTATATTTTACAAAAAAATATTCACTTTTTTATAGCAAACTTCTTTAATGAGCTGCTAACAAATTCAACTTTCAGAATCTTCTAAAATTACGCTATAAAATTATATTCATAGAAGCTGATTAATATGCAAAATATATTCTTTTGTAGAAATTGTACAATCTTTTATATTTTATTAAAAAAATATTTTTTACTTTTTTTTATTAAGCATTGAAATCTTATGTTATGATGTCGTATGGCGTAGTCAACAGTACTTGTTTAGTCTAAGTTTTTTGAGATACGCTGTGCACGCGAACTTAATCGGATGCACCAACTGATAATTAATAAATTAGAAAAACGTTGAAAGTTTATTGTAACAAAGGTTTATTTTAAGGTTTATTTTGAGTGAAACTGATCGAGTTTTTCCGAGGGGCCGCTCAGTTAGTCCTCTTTCGAAAGAGTACACAAGAGGACACAAGAGTACGCAAAGCTGTACTCCGGATCTGAAATCCGGAAGCAAGTCGGTGGAAGGGGCAGTGCAATGAGGGGCAAGGCGGCAGCCGAGCGGAGTGGAATGGGGAGGCCGGCAGCCGCCGTAGGCCGGGCAGGCCCGGCCAGCCAGCGGCCAGTGGTGGGGGGAGTACAAAAGAGGACTAAAGAGTACACAGAGGTTTTCAGGAGTTCTTCGCTTTTTCAAAGAGTACACGACTCGCGCGGACATCTCGCATGATTAATATTGATATGTAATTATTATTTAATTAATTTGTTCACTTTTAACAATAATTATTTCATATTTTATAATCTTTTCTTGAATTTGTATGCTTATAATTTCAAGAAAAAGATTATAAAATATGAAATAATTATTTTTCGTTGTCATGTACTCGTTCGTTTCTTACAGTAACATCCTTAAATCTATTCTTCGGTGGTGATATTGTTTGTATGCATTGACAGGTCATATCTATAAACAGTTATGAGGGTTTTGAAATCGCTCGGTCGGTCGCTTGTCCCGACGGGTGCGGACAATGGCCCTACCTGAGCAAAGGTTTTCCCCGGGCACGCACAATCTTGTAGGTCTTAATGAGCGTTATTTCCTAGACGGTCACTTTATAACAGAATCATCTATATGAATTTAAAGACATGAAATGCGTGTAAGTATGAAATTATGACTGCGCGTACTAAAATGTATTGTGAATTTTAGCTAACTCAAGCAGGTATAAAGCGTTGGGGAAACTGTAATAACTGTTCACGGGTTTTCAAAATATCGTCTCTAAATTTCGGCAAGGAGGAGAAATAATTGTAATAATATGTTCTTACGCTCTTAACATCTTATAATTAAAGATTTATTAGCTAAATCTTAATCTATGCATTAACTTTACAATCTTTTAGAAACAATAGGAAATATTTACAAGCAGGTGTATTTGGTTCTCTTAATATGATAGTTATTGTCATTGGGAGTTGAAGTTTCAGTTTAAGAAGATTTTGTATTAAACAGCATCGCTGCTCATTGTAAGGTGAGCATTGCCATGTAATATGGTTAAGATCTTGGTCACTGCTACTACAATTGCATTTGGGATCATCAACAACTTTAATTCTAGTGAGGAGGCTAAATTATAATGATCTACTCTACATCTATTTATGGTTACTATTAGATCTCGTGGGAGGTTTTTTATCGTAAAACCACGTTCTAATACCATTTTTTATAATAATTTTCAAAATAAAATTTTTCTTTAGTAAGACCCATATTTTGAATTGTTGTTTTGTTATTTTCAATCATATTTTGCTTAAAATATTTGTTTAAACAAGTGATTGGTATACGTTTAGCATCTTCATGGTTATTACTGTTTGTTCAGAATTCCCTAATTTTCATATTTATTTAGCCGTAATAAACATTAATGAGCCGGAAACACAGGGAATCGTCTTAGCGACAATAACGGCAGTCTATTGTATCGTGTAGCTATGCAATAATTATATATTATAATAAGTGATAGATTGTAACCTCTATTCAGGTAATGCTGTAAAGCTTTGACTCAGGCAACGCACCCTACTTAGAATTCTACCTTTGCACTGCTGATTACCCCCTACCTTTACACATTCCTTTATGGGGTAGCGTAGGAGGGGGAAGTGTTACCGAGCCTGCGAGATATCAAAATCATACAATCTTTTGAGATTTTATTTAGCTAGCAAACGAGATAGATCTCAATACAGAGCCGTCAACTCCAGAGGGGAGAGAGTTGAAAGACAGTGGGTGAGTGCGCGGAATTGCGCGAGTGGAGGGTCAGAGGACAGGTAAATAAATACGCTGGAGATTTTTCGATTTTCTAACTAATTTTGTCGGGGCGCGTGAGCAGAGTCTACCGGACGCGGGCACGGGAGAGCAGAGGTCCTCGCCGCGATTCTGGGCCGTGGGTCTGCACGCGCGTTTGTTTCGATGTGCGGTTTTAATTATCCGCGGGTAAAGCGCGATCGCGTCCGTTTCACATCCGTCGCGTCATTCGGCGCAATGTGCGGCTTCAGGAAAGCCCTTCTGTACGGCAGCCTGGCGGTGCTTTCCAGCGGCCCTGCAGGTTGCCCCTCGTACGCGCTGGCGGAGTCAAGTCCACCTGGCGCTAAGGTGAAGTGCAGCTCCGTATACCTGCGCGGATGCCCGCGTGGCGAGAGACAGGGTATCCTGGTGCGCACGGCTGCCGGTCGAATGTCCTCGAGCTTCAGCCGTCCGAGCTGAACTGATTCCTTTTTGCGCGGCGACTAGCGCGCGTCTCTTCCGAATTCTCCCGGTGGCGGCGCCCGCGGTGGTGCAGCGCTTTTCTTTTGTTGCGCGGTGGAAGCGAGGGCCTCTATGCGCGGAATATTCTAGAGGCCTTCTAGAGGAAAAAAACCGCATTGCAACGCACGCGGACGTCAACAGAGAGCCTGCCACTTGCCAATAATTTACCGGCAAAGGCATCTCGAGTGAATTTTAAATTTTAGAATTAAAGAGTTTATTTTAAACAGTTGCGTATCCGTAATTGTAAATTATAATTGTAAACTAAATATACGAAATAAATACTATTAAATTTGAATTAACAACAGTGTCTTTTATTTCGACTAATTTCGATTCGCCTAAAAGCACACTTTTTGGAGTAGATCTTCGATAACATAAAATTAATTGAATTGCAGCATATTGAATTTGTTCAAGTTTATGCTCTAGGTCTTTACGCACGAATTTATGTACAAAACAACCGTATTCTATAATTGAACGGAAGTATGTCTTATAGAAAGTTAATAAAGTGTTAGGATCAGTCTCTCATCGAATACCACGTAAGTATTTGACAATATTATGGGCTCTGTAATATTTGTTTGCTATTTTGTCGGTTTGTGATTTAAACGTTAACTTATAATCAAAGATTATTCCAAGAAATCGAATATTTTCACTAGACTTAACTATGTAATTATTATTCATTTCTATTTCTGTTTCATCTGGTTTAATATTTTTATTGTTGAAATTAATAAAAATTGTTTTATGTGGTGCAAACTCGAGCCCTAAGTAGATCAATTCTCTGTTTCTTATTTTGATTGCTTTTTTAAAAGAGTTTTTATTTTTTGAATATAATGTAATATCATCAGCAAATTGGGATATTGTTATGGTTTTCTGAATTTCTTTTAAGATATCTGATACATATATTGTTCCGGATGGTCTCGGAGAAGGCCGGTTAGGCGAAGTATCTTTTGGTTGATTAGCCTAACGTTGATGGTAGCTTTAAGAAAGGCCGTTTTGGTTAAGGGAAGGGGGAGGAAAAGGAAAGGAGTCGGACAAAGGATGCGATGAGTTCGGCTTTGAGTCCGTTTAATGAAGGCGGAGACTGGATCGAACCATGGATAACCTAGCGCGGCACGGAGTAGACGCATGAAGGTTCCCTGAAGAGCTTGGAGTCTGTCAGGGCGGGCAGTACCCTATATTGGAATAGCATAGATGGTTATATATAGAGTGATTAAAGCCCCTGAGTTTGGTCTCTCCAACCTTTATTGTGAGAGGTCGGCTCTTGGTTGCGGAAGGAGAGCTTTTGTGCTGCCACACGTAAGAGCCGGGAGGGCAAGGGAGCCGTGGTAACTAACAAGCGATCCCCCGATGGATCCTTGCAAGAAGACCTAAGGGGTACTCCTTTTCCTGGTTGTTGCTGGGTCGGGAATCTCGCTCCAATCCAAGATCTATCGTGCAGACGGATGCATAGCACATAAGGAGAGCTGTATTGTAAGCGACCTTCGGGATACCAGGTTGAATACCGTCGTATTCAGATCTTACCAGGTAGAGTTGGCAATACCAGACGGACCGTTTTTCCTCAGTACTTATGGGACCACATATGGATAACACATGCAAAATACCAAAAAATAGACCGACTTCTGAAATCTCAGAGACAACGGGACCAAGTATGGTACCATCGATTATGCAGGACCTCACACTAGGAACGGGCTCGAACTCGAACCGAAGCCTAAGTAAGGCCCAGAAAAGAAAACTGCTCAAGCAGAAGCGCTTGAGGAGGGGCCCGCGCTCGGGGCGGCCATGAAACAGAGGAAGGCAGAGATGAAGTAAGAACTTGGAACCGCACCCTTGAAACCAATCCCTGTGATACCAGCTTGGAGATCGGCAAAAGGTTAGTTTCCTCAAGGCAAGGATCCTTTGAGCAAGGGTACATCAAACCGCTCAAGAGATTCAGGGTCGAGCAAGTTCTGAAGGGATCCTTAGCTAACGTGGCATCTCACTTGCCGAAGGAGACACTAACGTGTGGTCAATATCTTGGTGAGTCGATACCCAACGATATTGTCTCTCAAATAAAGAGAGAGATAATAGCGGAGATCTGCAAGATTGAAGAGGGGGGTTTTCTACCCCGCTTCAGGGACTTCTTTCCTAAAAAAGGGACAGGTGTCGTTGTCTGAGAAGACAGGGACTCTAAAGTCTGGTTGAGGAAGAAAGTGACCACATTGACTATAAGGGACTGGAACCTCAAAATCAGGGTCCCCGGAGGAGGTTAGGATTACGAAAGTAATCACCCAGGTTCCCTCGGGAGTTGAATCTGCACCGGATTTCCTTAAACTGTCCCGGAGGCAAAATGACAGTGTGGATACGTTCAAATGGGTGGTTTTGAGCTAGGCAGCTGAAGAATACTTAGTTCTTGGCCTAGACGAACCATCGACGGCCACGCTCAGGAGGAAGAACTTCAGCCTGATAGTTGGGGTGGACACAGTCACTTTCAAGTGCTGAGGAAACCTTCAACTGGAAAGACTGAAGTGGCTTCTCAAACAGAAGCATTAAACTGCTTCCAGGATACGCTTCTCTCAAATAAACTTGCACCACTCCAAAAGCCATTGCTGGGAGCATGGTGCATACACACATAGTCCTAATATAAAAACCTTGGTTATGGAGAGGACGCATTAGGGAGCTCAATAAGGGCGATGAACTGTTCACAGGGTCAAGTGATGGAGATGCAAGAACTTACGTCCTCATCAAGGGTATTAATGCATTTCTGTTACAGGAGCTGTGTTCCAGAGACTGTTCAATCGTTAAGATAGAATTCGAAGACAAAGAACACCGAATGAGAAACTTACTGGTTTCATCGATCTACTTGCCTCATGATGAAGAGATCCCTACTTTAAATTTGAATACGGTAGTCGAATACAGCAGGCGCAACAACCTGAAGTTAATTATCGGGTGGAATGGAAACCTGGAGGCACTTTGGAAAAGGGCCCGGAAGGCTCGAAAGACTATAAAAACACTCTAAACGACTTTAAAAGGGTAACCAAGGCAATTTGGTAGAGATACTGCACGGACATTGAAACCTTAGCAGATACGGATAGGTTAACCAGACTTCTGACCAAAGAAAACGACAATAAGTCCACAAAACTTGAAGGCCACGGAGGGAAATTCCGTAAAAACGGAAGATGACACTATAGAACTTCTTCTAAGAACCAACTTACCAGATTTTGTTAAGGAAGACGACCAATTATCTGTGCAAGAGTGAGTGGAACCTCGAAGAAGTGCAGATTGGAAAACGGCGGCTAAAATGGTAACACCGAAGAGGGTAAAATGGACAATTTAATCTTTGGAACCGTATAAAACATCAGTCACCTATGGCATCTTTCCAAAGATGCTACAAGAAGGGTGCGAGAGTATACTTATACTGGTCACTAACATATTCAAAGGATGCTTAACCATTGGATATATACATTTATTCCCAAAACTGGAAGAAGAAGTTACTCCTCAGTAAAGGATTTCAGACCTATCAGCCTGACGTCCTTCTTACTGAAGACGATGGAAAGGCTGGTGGACTGTTATATCAGACAAACATCTGTTAGATCTGATCCACTTTACGGAGGTCAGCATGTATATACTCGTACAGCGGGTAAATCCACAGAAACTGCGCTACACTCAGTGGTTAGCTACATTGAGGAAGCGATGGAAAACAAGCAACTGTTACAGTATCCTTTGTAGGCATAGACGGTGCATTCAGCAGTATCACTAGAGTAGCCAGTGACAAAGCTCTACTGGAATGGGATGTACCAAGGGAGGGGTACTTCTACCTCTCTTATGGACACCAGTCGCAAATTCGCTACGACTCATGCTAAATAGAGAAGGAATGTTTGCGGAGAGATATACGGATGACTTAGACGTACTCATTAAAAGACGATATAAGGAAATCCTATCGGATCTTGTACACAGAGTATTCGAGAAAGTAAAGGAATGGTTTAGAACGAAATCTCTCCGGAATAATTCCAATAAAATAGAAATAGTCGTTTTCACGAGAGAATACAAATTCAAAATTCGTAAAGAAATAACCTTCTACGGGCAAAGAATACCGTATGTAGAGGGAGTAATGTATCTAGGAGTATACCTAGATAAGAAACTTCTTTGGAGGCAGCATCTAAAGATGCAGTGCAAAAGGTCCTAAATATATTTATGCAGTGTAGGACAGCCATCGTCACAGGGTGGGGGCTTGAACCCCAAAAAGCTTTATGGATTTACAAAGACATATTGAAATCAAAGTTCACCTATTCTGCATTAGTGTGGTGGAAAGTAACCGGAAACAAGACCTCAATGAAAATGCTGAACCACATACGGGCTGTAACATTGAGGGGATCTTTCGGATTAAGAAGTATACCTACAGCTACGGTTCTTCAAAATTCTGTTGGAAATAGATGGCCTGAACCTCGAAATAAGAAGGGCGGCGGCCAGATCTACCTATAGACTAATATGCGGAGAAGAGTGGGTAGGAACAGGAAATGGGCACAGAACCATTCAGAAGGAAATACTGCAGGGATCGATTTAGAAATTCCCTTAGGACCGTATAACTAAACATCTATGCTTCGAACGACGGTATAAAACCAGTATGGATGATTGTGGCTATGGATATGGGCGCCTTTGGGCATCTGCGGTAGAAGGCGCGGTGTTCGCCATCGCAGTTCTCGCAACATGATTTGGAGTCAGATTTATCGTTCTGCTTGCACTCGACTGTTATGTGTGAACGCGTACAGAAGGCGCAGACCCAGGCAACATGACAGTAGTTAGCCGTGTGGTTGCATCACTGGCCGTGTGGTTGTACCGTTTACATTGGGGAATCGGTTTCAACGGCTAGACTTGGCAGAGCCGATAGCCGGGTCAAGTGTGACTGAGACTAGGGGCCAGATTTCATCCCCTTTTCGTCTGCGATGGACCGAGAAAACCGGCAATTTTCAGTTGCCTAACTCGTTCTTTATATCCTCTTTGTAAAATTCTTCGTTAACTCCGCGGAGGACCACTACCAACTTGCGGTCGTCGGCGAGTTGGAGCGTGCTGTAGTCTATACTCTTAAGAGTCGAGCAATTTAGTGGCTGCACGAAACTGGGGGACGGACTCGGTGTATATTTATTTTGACCCCATTAGTAGTATTAGCCGCGCGGAGCAGCGTAATGTTGTGGCTGGCTAGGGAGGCGCGGGCTTGGGCTCTTTTTTCCTAATTATTATAGGCGGAGGAGTTTTCAGGAAATACTCCTGTATGAAACATTACGTTAAAAATATCTACAATTATTAATCTATGCTTGAGAGACAGCTTTTTTAGTGTAAAATAATCAATTCTGTGTAATCCTGGCGATGATTTTGTTTCAATATCAAGTGCTACGTTGAATTCAGCAAAAGTAAACGCATCGTCTAGGAAATTATTGTGTTTTCAATTAGGTATCCATTCTTAATCTCGAGGGACCCATGGAGGACATATTTTACTTAAGACAATTTCTTTTGTATTGTCTTATAAATTTTGAACTACATGGAGTGGTTTAATTTGAATGCATGTATTTTTTATGGTTTGTAGGTGAGTCAGTCAATTTCTATATGCAGTGTCAATGTATACAAATTGTTCTGGAGTAGAATCTGTATAATCGATAAACCCATTTAAATACATAGGTTGGTTAATGAGGTCCATTATGTCTATGTTTTGATTTATAGCTTTTATAGATAAATTTTAATCATAAGTTTAGAGTATCTAATTGACATGTGCTATATTGGGTTTTTGATAATTAATCTGGAATAATTGAGTGAAGTTTCGGATAACTTGTCTTATCTTAGCTTGCTATCGATCATAGTGAAAATTCTTAGTTCTCTTACATTTATTTAATACAGAAAATTGTCTATAATACAATTGTTTGTATTTGTTAATTCTCCATGAAAATGGCATATGAAATTTCAGACTGCCTTGTGCCCATTTGTACATTGACAGATCTTCTTTAGATAAAATCAACCAGTAGATAAATTCAATGAATAGGACCCCAAAATTCCACACAGAAAAGTCAGAAGGGATATTTGGAGGAAAAGAATACCCATATGTAATGGATAGCACAGAATTTATACTGTCGTAGATAATGACACATGCAATCTATTGAGGATTTTAAGTTAGTTTGGTATTTAACCATTTCACCTAATGTTCCTGCCACTCCTGTACGAACTCCTAGAGTCATAAATAGGGTGCTTAAATGAACAAACGCATCCTGATGATATCTTATGGGTACACCTTTCAAAGTGTTCTGCGTTTTCAATCGGATTTCTCTTTCAAATTCTGATTTAGATGACTTGAATACTGGAGTATTCATTATGAAATTCTTCATAGAATTATATAATGGGTACAGGAAAAGGTTTGTATCTGTCAATTTTCTCATCAAAATATACAGTTCTAACGTGTAGGAAAAAGAGTATTCTGTCTATATTAAATCTACTGACTTGAAATATATTCCGATTTTACTTAACACATTATCCTTCTTATTGAATACATTGTTTATGTAAGATTTATCGATTAATGTTCCTTCTTGGTCTAGTAAGTCACAGTTGTTAGATTCTAATCTCTCTATGATTTGCAGATTCATTTAGATAGCGCTGATCATCATCCACGATCCTCGAGGGGGCGATGGGGGGGGGGGGGCCGGAGTGGCTTATGCGAAAGGAAAAATTCGCGTTTTGAAGCAGTGATTACCCGTGCGCGAATCCGTAGGGGATTCGTGGCGTCAGCTATCCGCTCAGGTAGGCACATGGGCCTGCCTGAGGCGTCATAAACCTCGCGGAGCTCAGCTCCAGGAAGATGAAGGTCACCCCGCGTGCACGGGGAGCTTACTCTCCGTGGCCGTCAGGCACTCGGTAATCCCGCGACACTCGTAGCATTTTCGGGAAGCCTCGGAAAACTCCGGAGCGCCGGCCCTTTGTTCGGCGCCGCGACTCGTCGCGGGCCGCGGGCCCATCACTATTGTTTTGAGATCGAGCCGAATAGGTAAGAGCTGCGGCACACCCGCCTTTTTATTTTGTAATCTATCCTCACCGTCGCGAATAAATTCAATTGTTTATTTCTAAATTAAATACTGTTTTAGTGATTATTATACATTATCCTCTCCTTGTCCTTGTCCGTTACAGGCAATGTTTGTAAAATACCTTTGATTTCTTCAGCGAATTCCTTGGTTAACAAAACAAAGTGTCCTGTCTTCAATACAAAGTCATATTATCCGCAGTATTAAATGACTGACATCCACTAAGCATATTAGCATCAGCGATATAATCACTAGAAAAAAGAATAATAATTTCTAGATTAGAATTTTTTGATTTGAGGATATGAATAGTATTTACCTCAGTGTCAGATACTTGACACTCACCCTTCAAGAAGATAAGATTCTTTAATTTAGATGTATACGAATCAAAGTGTAGCTGCTTTTTGTATGTGAAATGCTTTCTTCATGACTCTATTAGTTGATATCGACCCAACACCTTGAATCAATGAAGTGTCAGAATCAAGTATACCTTTAGTCCATTCATTGATAGCATCAAAGTAGTCATCTTTACTGTCCACAATATTATAACCTGATTCTATAGTTTTTACTCCAAAGAAATTCTCAGAACAGGTTATACAGTATTTCTTCGCAATACATAGATATTTTTCTACTGTAATTTCAATTAAAGTCTGAGAAACAAAGATTTGGCCATGTAATATTATAACTAGTATTATTAAGAATAAATTACATACAGTCATTGTATTTTTTGTCATTATTATAACCTAAAATATAGAATAATTATATAGATTTTAAAGGAGAGATATATCTTAATGTTAAAAGTGTTAAAAATTATCTATTTTCCAGATTGATTCTGCTAATATTAATGGTGTTGCCACTGTTGTTTTTTTCATTTAATCTCACCTAATAGAATTATCTAATTTTATTTGATCATATGATTCTATTGTCTTATTAGATTGCACATGCAACCCCACAGTGACATGTCTAGTTATATAATCATCTAGAACCTAAAGAGGAGGACGAGAATGAAGAAGAAGAGGATGACTTGATAGTCCTGAAAAGCTTCTTCATGGTTCGGACTTGGTATTTATGTATGTATAGTATATTACGCAGTATATTATGATAATAAACTATAGAGAAACATAAAAATATAAACGAATATATTTTAATTTTATAATACCATAATCAGATTATAAAAACGTTTGAATCATCAATAAATAATGAAAATTTTTAAGCAGCTTCTGAGATTATAGTCCAATATTGCAGGCTAAAGCATCCATCTGTAGCAATTAATGTTCTACTTTTAGTACGAAATTGAAGACGATATAATTTCGAATTTTATTCTGAATTAATTCAAGCTTTTACATTCCGATATTATACAGATCTACAAGATATTTAAACGTTACATCAATTTTCCGCATATATATTCTGAAAAAAATCAAAGGTGATATCAGATTAATGAGGTCGTTAATAGACAAATTGGCAACATTTTTTGCTCTCAACAACTAATGTAAGTAAATCCAAGGATACACTTTATCGTATGATAATTATAGTGAATGTAGAACAAACAAGCAAGACTATAAGTAAAAGAACGATTTGTGAAGAGTCTTATAAAGCAATTGATTCCATACGTAGATGAAAGTCTGCTCAGATTTACATGATTCTGCCTCATGCATAGATCAATTTGGGCATTTGGGTGATATAACTGCATTGTTTTTCGTGTGGGTTTGAGAATTATGCCGAGGCGGGTAATCCCTAGACGATTATTACTATGACTTATGGACTTGTTCGAGGACAGCTCCCGTTGCGGCAAACCAGAACGTTGATTTAAGAAGGCAATTTGGCGTCGTTGCAGTAAGAAACTCTAATTATTGTAATGTGGCAACGCACCCCGTGTTCTTATGAATAACGCCTCGCGTACGCTTATGGATATTTACATATTGTTGGCTAGTCGGCGGTGCGATATAGCTGAAGGATAAGTGTCGGTAATCGTGGTGCGTGCAAACGAGTTCCGTGCAATTTTTAAAATGTCGGAGAATAATTCGAAAGCATTAGGATAGCGGTAGGCTGCAATGAAAATGCAAATTATATGAGGTTCTAGTTTAATGTATTGCTGACTTAGGACGGCAGTTAATCTAAAACTCTCGATGACAGTGTGAATAACAGTTGCAACCCAACAATGTTTTGTGTGCTTTATTTAAAAAAGAGTTCTTACGTAAACTATTTGTGATAATCTAACATTTAAATACCTTAAAGGTTGTAGAAACAGTATACAAATGGCATTGTTACGAATTAATTAAAAAAATTAAACAGAACATTACAATATAGATCTCTGATAGTGTATTAGATTAATTTATTTTATTTGCACTCAAAAATCGTTAGAATGATATTGATAATATTGAATTAACTGTGTGTGAGTAGTCAGAAGATGTGGATGTACATGATGGAGAAGTATAACTGACTGTTTCCCGAAAAATTTGACTTTCGATTCAAGCGCATAAATCTCGCTTTGAATCGTGTCATCGGAAAAAAGTGATTGCCTGTAAAAAAGAGAGTCACGGATGTACCCGTGAAGTGAACTTTTACTGATACATTCGCGTCACTCCATATAAATTCGATGAACGTGAAAATTGACGACAAAAGCTCTTTCGTTCCCTAGCGCTCTTCCGGCGTGCTGCCGAAATTCGATTAAAGAGCGCTTAATCGCATCGATTCTTCGTCACCCCAGCTTCTGCAAAGGGCACTCGATATTTTGCGTCCTGCCTATGGATGCGCGCGCATACGTAATTCTCACGTTGTAATTTAAAATCCATTTTCGATTCTTCGCTTTCAGGGTAGCGCATACGGCGTGATATTTTTTTGAAATTTTTTTTCTCTTTGCAACGCTCGGAAAACCATTTTACTCGCTAGATTGGAAATTGATACGCGTGAAGGTTGTCGTCAATTATGGAATGACATGAAAGTCGAGGAAATTGACAGAAACTGCTCTATTAGGAATTTAGTCAAAAATTTTTCTTTAAGGTCCTACAGCGTAACACCGTTACCTTGAAACTTGTTGAAATATGAATTCAATGTCGCAGAATTCAGAGAGCAACTTTCTAGAACTGATTTTTGGATATTATTTCAACGAAAATTTTGGGCAGCAAGTTAAAGGAGTTAACTATTTTAACGAAGTAAGAGTTTGCTTTAAATGAGTTAACATAAACTCTTATTTTACTTATTCTCCATCGAAATTTATTTTAAAGATTTTAGTCAGCGTCTATATTAAATATTAAAGTCTATAGGTTGCTTCTCTACGTGGCCATTTAATATGTACATATAACATTTGTATATACTTTATAAAAACGACGTAAAGACTTACATATTAATTCATCTTTCTTTCTTGTAGAAAGGCGGTAAAGTTGAAAACGGGTGAAGCAATTACTGAAAATGTGTTTAGATCTGTAGAGTTGTGTACAACCGCCTCTTAAATCACAATTTACAGCAATAATGTAGTGTCTATTATGACTTAAGTAAAGCGGTAGAAAAAGTAGTAGATGTGAATGTACACTATTAAATGCGTGTATGCCTGGCTTGATTGCACTTACATTTTGCGGAAGTTCCGCGGTATCGGTGCGCGCGTATTCGCTCACTAGAGTTTTTGCGATACTCCCGAGTTGTAAATTCGCATTACGAAGCTTCCCCGGTTACATCCTCTCGGTACTTCATCATTGTGGGTGATAATTGCCTGCATATTATATGATGAAACGTGTGTTAAAATGCGTTACATTGTTAATTGGGCTTAATAAGATACTCTTTTATGGGAAAGTTTTTATCGATGGAATGAATTTATACCATTAAAGAAAGCATAATTTAAAGGTAGAATCTATGGAGACTTTTTTATTTAAATAAAACGACGTCTGCAGGAAGAAGTTGAAGGAAATTTGGATGAAGATTCGCTGCATTCCAAGCATGTGTAAGTATATGAGGTCGAGTTCTATAAAACTTTAACTTGATCGATTTTTTACTTTTCCCGGGAGTTGGTGGACTACTTTTTCTAAGTAAAGAGGATGAAATGTAAAATTTACATGAATTCTTTTTGCAGTTTAAATTCGTATAATGGAGTAATAATTTTATTAGAACCCTGGTAGAATTTTGATCCTAGCTTTTATGGCCAATCTATTAACCATAAGTATAAAATTAAGACTTAATTTAATACAAATAAAAGTCATCGAGTGCAACAAACATAATCTAAATTATAAGATGAGTATACCATAGGAAATAAGAAATACAATTTTAAGCAATCTTGAGAAATTATGTCTTTTAACTAATCGTACAATTAGAATATATGTATTATACCTTATTTAATAACACAACAATAACTTACTGGAGATGTCAATTAATGCTATTATATCTATATTCATTTATTTGCATTTAAATTGATATTGACTTTTGGTTTTTAATTTCGTCAGTAACACTTACACAAATGTATCGTATCTTAGATACATCATTGCAATTTCGTATACGTGCAATAATTACTTGTTATAAATGTATGTTTGATTGCTATAAATCTATACTCGATACAAACTTGGTACAAATCTATTTGTTTATCAATAGGTGTCCCCGACTTTGGTGGGCTTTATCCAGTTAGAGACTACAGCTGAGAAGTACACTAAACAATGCATGAACACGTTCTCCTTTTAAAAAGTACTTTGACATAATTTTTTATACTCTGTATATTCGGCGCCATTCAATGCATATGAACTAATGCAATTTCGTGAAAGTATACGTAGCGTTTCGGATATATTCAAAGCCCTATTCAAATTTTTATTTAAAATTTTTTTTAAAAAGCCTGTAAGTACAGGTAAAACGTCGACATCTCTGTCAGCATAAATAAAGTTCTTTTTTCTCAACTAAATATTTCTTTTTATTCTTACTCTACACATTTTATCCTACTGCACGTGTCTTTTATATCGTATCTACGTGTTGAACGATAAAATTCGATAAGATTTATTTCACAACTTTATATAATGAATATTCTTATAATATTAATCCCCTACAAAGTTATAGAAAATGAATTTTATCGATTTTTATTGTGTCTTGTTTGCTGCCTGATAGATGTAACTTTTTGTTTGCGTATATATAAATCGACATTATTAACTAAGTTCGGAATGGTATCAGCATTGTAAATTTGTCGCATACTCAATATGACATACTTGTAAAATAATTCAACAAATTTCATCCGGTTTCAATAAATTGTTTACGTATATACAAATGTGCATAGTTGCCGTAAAACCTATTATAGCTTCCTAACACATGGGCTTAAGACCCATTTACCTTCAAATTATAGAAACGAAGTTCTCCCCTCATATAAGGATTTAAAATTCGGCTCTAGAAGGAGGGGCTCATGGAGGCAATTGCGAGCGAATACGGCGAGGGAAGTGTAGCCGGCGGGCGCTCGTTAATTGCCCTTATCGCCGCTCCGGATATGCAAATGCCCGGGTCCGGTCTCTTTCCCCGTTATGTAAGCGCTAATTAAGCGCGCGGGGCACAAGTGGCCCGCGGCGAGAATGCCCAACGCATCGCCATTATTGACTGTCGCGCCGGCTTATTGTTCTCCCGAAAGGAGATTTTAGTTTTTATGAATTGTCGTAGCCTTTCTTTTAATGTGCATTTTTTACAATTACATTTACAAATATAATGTAATATGTAATTAATTTTTCCGCAATATAATAGCTCCTTTGTATTGTATAATGCTTACACGTGTAAACGATATCTCGTGCGTCAATTCATAAATGTCAACATACGCACCTGGGGATATTGTAGTAAATTCTTAACGAAAGATCCAATTAGATTCAATCATACGGTAATCGTTTTACATTGCGCGAATCAATTGCTCCCGCGCACCGCTTTAAACGGAAAAACTAGTTATTAAGCAAACGGCAAGTAACTTTGTTTCCTCCCGCGGTGAACTTCGAACAGCGTATATTTATCGGGCAATGAGGAAACTCGGCATTACTATAAGCTAGTTCAGATACCTCCGCGGCTCCGCAGCTGACCCGATTCCACACCGAGACAAAAAGCCCACGTAGAGCCCGTAATTTTGTAATCGCCGTCCTAGCATTTCGCAATGCAAACACGCGTTAATAATAGTATGGCACGCGTGCGCGATCCTCGCATTCGAGTTTACACTTTGTAAGGTGTTGCGAAAAGGCGAGTGAACGTCACCCTTTGCACTGACCGAAAATTCGCGTTCTTGCCAAACGAACTGAGGGAAAATGCCATTGTACCAAAAATGGCAAAAGTGCAATGAGCAATACAAGTAAAACTGCGAGATGTTGTCTGTTAGATTTTGTAACGGATCGCGCCTTGCTCAGTAAGTTCTTGTCATGTTAAAAAGCATTTATAAATACGCGAAAAAATCAGAATAGGTCATCCAGAATTTCAGGAAATATATAAAAAGTTAATAATAAGTCCTAAAAATCTGACCAGGTCTTATTGTAAGGTGGTCGTGGTTCTTATTAAATGAAGCTCATAAAATTAGTTTGTAAATGTATTAAAAATAGATGAATAATGGAGATAGAGGGTAGTGGATAGTGTGAACGGGGCTTTTTGTGGAAAATATTTTACAAATGTAGACAAATTTGCCCACTAAAAACATTTAAGATATTGATTACATATTAAAACATAAGATAATTAATATATTAATACATCTCAGTACTTGTACTTATTTAATTGATTCCTGTATAATGTCAAGTGAAATTAATCAGTAAATAAATAATACCTTAAATCGTCTAAATAAAAATATTTTTAAAGAGTTATTAATTGGAATAGCAGTTATTAAAGAACTGAAATAATTTAGTATTTTTAAAACTTAATTCTTTTCAATTATTTTTCATGAATAAATTCTGTACTTTTTGATAAATATTGCCATGATTTCCATCAATATCAATTTGAATTATATATTGATTCGAAATAGCAGCGAGAAGCTTTAATGTAAATTTTCAAAATGTACGTTTAATAAAAGGACGTACCGAGTTTTCCACTGAATTTCACTTTGGACTGTTCTCCACAATAGCTTGACCACATTGCAATCGAAATATCGCTGCTGCATTACCTCCATATTACAAAGTAATGTGTGCATCACCACCAGTTATTATTTGATGTGCACCTGCTTCGTTAATTATTTGAAATAACGACTAGGTTTAATATTCCTTTGATAGGTCAGTAATATTTATATTATCACTGTAAAACGTTGATGCAATGTTTTTTATGAGATTTATTGTACTGTTTGATAGCCCGTACACAATTTTAAATCATATACGTTTTAAATTATTTTAATATGCAACAATTTTTTTATATATACTTATAAATATACAGTTTCGATCATTTATAATTTTTATGAATTATTTAACACTTTTCAAATATTCTTTTTTGGTCTTATAATTTGATAAACTGGATAGATAATAACTTTAAAATATACTTTAAAATTATAGGATAATATTAAGTTTGGTCAATAGCACACACGAAATATAATTATATATCATATAAGTTTTTAAAATTGAAATCAAAACTTATTATTGCCGATGCAATACTAACTGAATCGCCAAGAGCCGGAAAAGTTTTAGCGATTTTAGCCATATGACTTTTCATCAATCCAAGTTGCCCTGATTCTTACTGGTTCAAAGCAGAGTGCAAAAGTTGGCGAAGATGTTTTTGTAAGTGTAGATCTTTATTCTTATCTCGATTATATTTGTTGGAAGTGGCATTTTCGTTTTTGAAAACTTATAATATATGAATAGATAATATTGAAAGGTATAATTTATGCTCTTCTGTTAATTTGATTTTTTAGGCTTTCGTTTTGTGATTTTATTTGATCACGAAAATCTTTCCATGGAAATGACATGAGTACAACTAATTTTGTGTCCTTTTATTTATTTGTTTACCATAGCGTCCCCGTTGTCTTGCATAACTTAGTTGATGAGTATATTAGTAAAAATGAGTATTTATCATTTATTTAATAATAGTTATATAAACATTTATTTCACACAGTTTAAATGTAATGAATATAATAATATTGGAATTTTTACCAAAGTTTTATTAGTTTTTCGCTATATTATTTAGAATATGTATAGATCTATTCAATTTTTTTATTATCATACATGCATAGATATAAGTGCCAAAGAATGGAGTACTAAATAAGTTAAGAAACATCTTTTTGTGTATATTTTTCAATCTTTGTGACAGATTTTTAAATGTGAACTTTATGATAGAATGGAAACATAAGGATTTGGAATTAAAGATATTTCGATTGAAATGCAGATTGCAGTGAAAAATATCTACTAGATGTTGCAGATAAGCATTGAGCGGTGATTGCGTTTGTTAAATTATGGGCATATAGAAGCAGTGCGGCACGGCGCCCGGGCACTGCCGCGGAATGACGATCGTTGCGGGTTATTTCGACATCCGGGCAATCAGCAGCTTGTTGCGCTGAATTACGTTCGTCTAGGTGCACGTAGTAACTTGTCACCTTATTAAAAGGAACTTTTTCATGCTGTTACGTATTAGAGATGTTATCCTGCTAAGTATATAAAATTAATTTTGCAGCGGGTTTATTAGTTTCCCTGAAACATTTTTCTCGAATAGTCAAATATTTGACTTAGGAAGCGTGCATGGGAAGAGCATGAAATTTCATAAATTGTTTAATAGTTCAGGATTATACGTTCGAAGTTGAATGTCTGATAGGTACATTCAATGATTCGTGGATAATAAGAGCGCTTGTGAACTTTGGAGTAACAAGTTTCATCACGGCCTGTTAAAAATAAGTGCACCCGGACCCGACAAAAAGTTGAAAGGATTAAGAATTGACTTTGCGCAAGGATTATTCAATTATGTCTGAGCTGTGCCATATAAGATTTTTGATTGCAGTTATTATTAAGATAGCGATGATAAGAATAAAGTGCGAGTTAGATTTTTTGCTCCTGTCGAAGCGTTCGAATTTCATAAGCATTATCTTTACAGACTCTCATACCCGTAAGAATAATTTTTAAATTGTTTGAATAAGACAAATTTAAACAGAATGTTAAAAGACTTTATCTATAGATTAA
Organism: Sycophaga agraensis; assembly: GCA_018906755.1. Classification (NCBI taxonomy): domain Eukaryota; kingdom Metazoa; phylum Arthropoda; class Insecta; order Hymenoptera; family Pteromalidae; genus Sycophaga; species Sycophaga agraensis. The sequence goes on from JACCIE010000083.1 coordinate 481,080, forward strand.
GATTTTTTGAATTATTTTTTGAAAATTAGACTAATTAAATAAAGGAGTTAGAACTAATGAGTAAGAATAATACTTAGAGTGTGAAAATTATGTATGAGAATTAAAATTTTATTTAACGCCGAAACTCATCTCGACATAATCGTTATATTATTATTATAATTGCGCAATTTCACGCATCGAACTGCGAACCACGCCTCCAAGCTAGGGGAGGCAACTTTATAATGCGGGTCAAAGTGGGCAACTTGAAGAACTTTCGATAAAGTATAATGAGTATTTTCGACTCGCGGCAACGGCAACTGAAGCGCGCAATATCTGCCGATAAAATACTGTGCGTGAGCCTGCGCTGCTCGTATACAAGAAGTGCATTAAAGAGTTCACAGAAGCGGGACAACTTTCTGCGCGGCAGTACTTATGATTCCTGAACTCATTAAATAATGCGCAAAAAAGCACCAAGCTTAGGGATTAGGAATAACGCGAGCTTATCACCAATTTCGCACTCGCCGAGAGACTCGTCTATCACTAGTGCGAGCTGTTAATATGCGAGGGGGATACAATTTTAATGCCGTCGCGCGTTAATCTTCATAAAAGTTATATTCGCTCCTGCAACACAGGGGATAGGCGTATCATTAATATCGCTGGAAATTACCACAGACTCGAGTTTCGTAAGTATAGCATTGCGCAAATTTTGAAATGCGAACATTTGCTCTATCGGCATAAGGGTGACAAATCACTTTTCCAAAGCGGAAAATCCGGTTTTCGCAACGCTGACAAATTCAAGTGGCTGTATGTACTCGAAATACAACGCTCGATACTTTTCACTTTCAAAGTTTTACGGCCAAGCGGCCACCTGGCGTCCTGTTCTTCAAGGCGCGTTTTTAATTCGACAATGCGGGGCAGGGCGAAAAAGAAAATGACAGCTGGGCCGCGATTAGAATCTCCGCATGAATTCGTGGTATGACGGATTGCGTCCAGGTCGTTTGTTCGGGGAATATTTCAAGTCAACTCGATCGGCGTCAATCGGGCGCGCCGTGGCCAAGTTACACAATTGCGCCGCGGCCTCGCGCGATCCGCCGTACAAACACGGCCGCGGCGCCGAAGCTCCACTTGCCGTTTGCCTCCGGGATCGAGACCCGCGACCCTTCGGATACACCCGCTTTCATTATACACGGGGATTTGGCGCTCGGGCTCCCGGGCTCCGTCGCGCCCGTTTACCTTGCTCGCTTTCCCCGCGCGTATTGACCTTTCAAGAGAATTCCTCGGGACTCCCTCGTTACGCACCTGAAAATTTCCTCCCCCTTATACCGCGATACGCCGGATCAAGTTTGATGGAGCCGCTAACAATGTTGTTGCCCTTAGCGCTTTGATTAGTAGTGCTTGAGGTTTCCCGGCTTCGATTCATGTCCAATATGGAACACCAAGCCTCCGCCCAGTTATAGTACAATCCCCCTCCTATAAAAAAAAACAGATGCTCACCTTTTATTTTTTATATAGTTCAGTGAATAGTACACCACTGTTGAATAACATGTACAACCATTGCGGAAAAAGTATACATCAGCATAGAAAAATAAGCACAATTCCCACCCTTCCCGCCCTTTTTAATAGATACTCTATGACTAAAAGAAAAGTATAATAAAAACATTTAAAAATATCTTAACAAAATTATGTATATTCTGTACAAGTATTCTGTATTATGTTTGTTTTACAAATTTGGTACTACTAAGATACTCACAAAAAAGCAGATACGACCTAATGTTTAAGATATATTTTTTTAATCGCTGTCATAAAATAAAATATTATAACTATTATTATAACGTAATAGATTAGTTAAACTTTTTTTAAACTAGCAAATGTATGTTTGAGATTTTTCTTTATAGAATGGATTCAACACTAAATTGAACGCTACGTCAAGTTACTTAATATCGTTTCTGTCAACTTTGATGCAGTTCATTAATTGTTCTTTAAAGCGCATCAGAAATCCATGAGAAGTTGAGATAATACGACTTCACTATGACGTGACCTGTAAAACTTTGGGGCCAACAACACTCTACACGTAGACTTTCATTCGGAGGCGAGTGCGTAGGATGTATAGTGAAGCCGCGGCAGTGTCTCGTTTACGTCCAAACTCCTTGGAGTGAAATATATCATCTCTGCACGAAGCCACGCAGGACCTCAATTATCTCAGAGTGGATTTTCACTTTCTACGGGAAAATGAGGGGAAAATGGGATTACCAGATAATTTATTCTCGTTAGAGAGTTATACTTTTCGTTGGGAAAATTACGTACACGCGGGATAATGTGTCGATTGTCGCTTGGAAGCGCGTGCTTTTATTTTGATGGATTGCGGAAGTCAGGAGATTTTTCATCAACCAATTTAATATCACTGAATTAGAAAATTGTCTATAGATTTTTGGTTTGAAGCATGATTAATTTTAAATTTATATGTATCTCTGATTAGAATAAATTTGTACAATGAGAAATTAATGAGAAATTTAATAATCAACTATGCACTAATCTGCTATCACATACAAGTACTTTAAATCCTTACATGAAAAATGTATATAATGTTTAATAATGAACTTTTTTACGTAAAGAATCTACATAATCAGTTGCGTTATGTAAAATTATCATTTAAATGAAACTAGTTATGATTATATTCAGTGACATAATTTTTATGGTTACCTACATTCTTATAAAAATTATTATAATGATATTACATAAACATAAAATGTCAACAGTTAAAATATCGACCTTTAAAGGATTTTCAAAAAGTATAAAATACAAATAAGATTTTCCAGAGCTGAATGGATTGAAATGTTTATAATTATTCTTGTAGAGTACATTTTTGGAATATGCTATCTTGTTTTACTGCATTTATTTTTTCCATAAACTAGTTTCACACACTTAAACTCATATTATCGACATTTACAATCTATAAAATTTGCTTTATCAATATTCTATAATAAAAATAGATTAAAAATATGCATTTCGAAGTTGAAGTTTAACAAAATAAAGCATGGCAGCAAGTGTAATTATATTTAAAAGAACATACATGCATAAGAAACAATTCTATTTGTTTTAATTACCCCTGCAAAATACCTTTATAATCTTTATACTGCATAAACATATTCCCCTATATATCAGTGATAGAAATATGGTAAAATTTAATTCTACTATACTTCCCTTAGTGTAACAAAATATTTGTACATATTTCTGCATTTCGTATTTCCTAAACAATCTAATATATCTGCAAAAATATAGTTATTGCTTTTATTAGATCCATTAAATATAGTTTTCACAATACACCTAATTAAAGTCAATAAAAAACAAAAAAATTTATCAGTTACTACAACTGATGATTTTTAAATAAGTACATCTTAACTATACGAAGAATCCATTAGATTTCCAACATCGCAACTAAAAAGAATCTCGCAGAAGGAGTCTAGTTTTGTAAGGAGATGCGGCGGTACCAGAGCCCCGCCCAAAATCAATTCCAGTCATCCTCGCGTCGAAGACTGAGTAAAGAAAACAGCGAGACTCACGAAGCGCTCAAGCGCTCGAAACAAAAGCAAGGCTGCGACCCCCGTACACCCCTGCATCACTAATTAGCTCCTTCCGATCGAGGAAGGAAAAAGGCGTGGGAGGAGAAATCGCAAGGGACGGGAAACAAGAGCTTGAGAAAAAGGAGGAGCGCACCGAGGTATTTAGCTGAAACACTTTCGTTAAGATGGAAATTTAATTAGGGTCGCTGAAGCTGAGACATTCTGTACGCTCAAGAGATGACTCGCTTAACTGGCTGCAGTGGGGCGTATTGGGTGGTTGCTACTTTTTTTTATAAATCGGTTAGATGAGATTACGATTAAATCCAAGAGATAAATAGGTTTGTTATTCTTCGAGAAAAATAGAATTACACTTAAAAAGTTGTGTTTAATTAAATTATTATATAAAATGATATGCACTTGCAATAAAACTTGCAAATTTTATATAATTAATGTTTATAAATTATTTAAAAATGGAATAGCATTGAATTACCGTTCTAAAAGATCTATAGTTTTCTTTAAATAGTTTGCAACATTACAACATACAACTTTATATACAATTATTATGGATAGGCTACTTTAAAATTTGCAAACATGTTATTTTAAACATTTTCACTTAAATTTAAATTTTATCAAATCATTCTCTGCATCCTATCAAAGTGAATTTATTTCATTTTAAATAAAAAGATATACAAATTATACAAAATATACTTTTATACAGTAGATTAATGTAATTGTAGTAATTGTTTTCGAATATAATATGATAATATTTTATCAAAAAATCTGGATTATTATTTTTGTCGATTATTTTAAAATAAAATTACTTTTTAAAATAAAACATTGTTATTGATTATTAATGTATTAAGCGAAGTATTAGGTTGTTCAGTATAGTGGTCCATAGTTTATTATACATGTACACTCATAAACTTTTTTATTAATATGGAATTTTTTTTTCATTGATATTTGAAAAAAAGAAATCAATTTTCTAAAATGTAATATAATATAAGCAAAAACATAATTTGGTTTTTTATTTATTAATCTTGAAAATCTCAAGGGAGAATTTTTCTGTTGTTTAAAATGTCTGCATTGGCAAATGGCATGATTTTAATTATTGCGTTCACATCTTGGATTATCAATTAGATTTATTTTATCTTATCAATAGTAAAGATTATAGTGATTTGAATTTAGACAATTTAAATAATCATGGATTTTTTAAGAAATTAGTTTCTCATATTATGTATATATTTATCAGATTATTAATTAAAAATGTTATTTAAGAATGGTATAATCTAATTATTTCTCAAAGTTACGATTAAATATTTTAAACTTATCTTTAGTGTAGCAACATAATACCTGTAGATAATTTGTTTTTTAAGTTAGTGTGAATAACAAAGCCACTTACAGCTGTATTAAAATAGTGTTACAGCATTATTAAAATAGTGTTGTCTCGTTTATCTATAGGTATAGTTCATGTCTACCTCAAACATTGTAAATAAAATTCAACGCGTTTATGAATGCAGGCTTTGCGAGAATGCACAAATGGACACTTTTGACGTATAATCAGATTCACACAGCTCGACGCAAACGGACGCAGGAAGGCGTGTCTCGGTTGAGCCAACATGGAAGAAAGAACGAAGATGGGAAAGAAAAATAGCCAAGACTCTGATTCTGAATAGCGGTGTGGCTCCGTCGACTAAACAAAACTTTTTGTCGCTCCGTCGCTCGAGAAAAGTTTTTGCCGCGTTCCGGCGGAGAAAGTTCACCAAAAATGGTGGTCGAGCGTCGCTTCCCGTCACTGCCCTAGAGGGAAATCAAGGCTCGAGCTCGTGTTCCACCTTCCTCTAAAAATCTCCGGGATTTGGCCGCTGATTAATCGAGCGCGAAGGAAGAGGGTCCAAGCCAAAAAGTTGATTGCAAGTTTGCCACGGACATCGCATTTTTTAACGTTTAAGGCAAATGTGTAATTTCCGAGTGATAGAGTATCATTTTGTAGGAAGAATGTGTCAAGAATCAAGCAATAAATCTTTTAATTGAATTTTCACACAATTATTTTTTGATTGCATTTAAGTTATTGACTTTTACTTTGTAATTTATTCGCACAAACTGAAATTACGAAACAGTAATAGTGCAAGTATACTGTTTGTTCCAACCAGTTTAAATGCGCTGTATTGTTAGTAACTTTTCAATAATATACATTTAATGTTCACCCACAATGCAGCCTATATGAAATTTATTCGAATCGCAGAAGTGTATTTATTATTAACAATATAGAATGTCAAGCGGTTTAATAACTATAAAACGTACTGTCTAAAAGAAAGGATGAATCTGCAGAGTAGCGATGGATGAATAAGTGTTCTCGATAAAGGAGAGAAAAGTATACTGCCGAAGTTGGGGGTTCGATTTTCTTGAAAAAGTGACTGTCTTATGTTGAAGGAGAAAGTTACCCTTGAAACGTTGCGATGATTCAAGTGTATACACTATATGTACCTATGTACACTCATGTTTCTTTGCTTTATTTGACTTATGATACAATTCTCACTCTGTAAACTGGGAACACTTCCTCTTTGCAGCAACTAGATATACGCATCTGCCCCTTCCCTGCAGCTGCAAAGCTTTTGATTCGTTGCAATTTACAAAGCAGTTGAATTTATTCGTACTTCTTAATAATATTGATAAAGGAAATTTATATTAAAAAACTGATTGAAAAATAAACAATACTTTTTTATTCAGAATGTTTATAACAGTCTCCAAAAAAACGGAATTAATTTAAAAATATGCGGCATAAAGCCTTATGAAAAGATAAAAAATTATTCGTACGTATCCTGAAAAATATAAAGTTTGCCTTCATGCTTCCATATTATTAATTATATAAAACCGGCATCTTGCAATAATAGGAAATTGTGCTAAATTGTACAAGCATGAAAATTCATATAGTAATAAATACCCTACATTATTGTTTATCGAAATATAATGCTCTAAATGCCCATAATTAGCTAAGGTCAATTATAGTCATTTAAAAGAGAATAAGTGGCCGCAGACCGATTTATCGTCACTTCTGGTTTGTTTGCCCGAGCATTGCGATCACAGTCGACTTATGCAAATACTCTCAGCAAAACAATCTGATTTTCAACTTGGGAACTCAAACTCAAACATGCGGCATGCAAATTAACATTCCTTCTTGAATTTATGACTGTGTGTACGAATGCAGTGTTGTGTCTGCGCACTGCAGTAATGAAATGTATGTAAGCAGTCTCGGAGGATGTAGGGAATCTGTCGTTAATTCGGAAGATAAAAAGGCGAACGTTTACCTACATTACAAAAGAATATATGCAGAAGCTTCAAAACGAAGCGCGGGTTGAAGAAGATTGAATAATTAGAGGCGTAGCTGGGATGAAGTAGGAGTAGCGCGTGAGTCAGTGACAAAGGTACCGCAAAAGAGGAGCGGAACGAGAGGAAACGAAAAATAAATTATCCAAATTTACATTCAGGTAAAATCTTATAATGCTAATGTAAGCACGCGAGATTACTAAGAACGAATAATTATTATTTCAAAATATAAAGTTTTGCAGAATTGACATGGTTAAATATATATGACCACATATGTGCAGTTTGTCGTAGTAAATAGACGTTCTTGCTTGCAACTCGACGTGGCACTACCTGATAGGGTCACGCGTTCAACATAATATACATAAATATTTAATTATTGATCAGAATTAAATTTGCATTACGGATAATATGCGTTTCATTTCAATTACTCGTGGTTTATTAATGTATAGGTGCGTCTAAGGCCAGGTTTATCTCTGTTAGTCTTACTGACGATTTCAACAGAGGTTCAAAATAAAAACAAGACATTGTTGCAATTATAAAAAAAGGGTCGTTCAAAATATCATACTTACGTTCTCCTGATTCTTCTTCTATTCTCACACAACTCTATTACATGAAGTATTATATTATAAATTATAAACTTTTCGATAAACACCACGTAGCTTTCTGATCTAATAATAACTTTTAATGACAAACCCTATGTTTTAATTCCTTGAATAATCCAGATATTGCGTGTAACATCTACTTTGCAAATCATTTCCGCAAATCCAACAAAAACATATCTTGAAGTCAAGACCAATCTTAAATTTAATACAAATTTACAAATTGCCTTATAGAACTATTATTGAACTCGATCTAACTCGCTAGAACTCGCGGGACGTTGCTGAATACGTAACCTCAATAATGAACTTGCGGGTGCGCATGCAGATTCACTTTTACTAGCGCGCGCTGGTCGATGAACGAGAAAAATTTCAAATTAGAGCGCGTAAAAAGTATTATCGTTCAAATGCTTGGATAATCACGCGTGCGTGCGTATTCGTAACCGCACGTGAACGACCGTTTTACTCGATTTTTTTAAACATGCGGATTCGTTTCTTTTCTTATTCGATGCCTACCTCGGGGTTTACCTCGACGCTTACCTTCTTTGTCGAATGCGGTAAAATCCACTGTTTTTACTGGTTGAGGGAATAACGCATTGAAGCGCCCATTACTTTGAATGCTATATTTGATTGTATATAGGGTTCCAATAAAAATTATAAATTAAGTTAAAAAAATTCAATTTTGAATAAACCAAAAAGCTTTTAATATTTTTACATTTTGTATGATCGTAATTTTTACTAATAATTAGACATTATAGAGTTGTACGTCGCTTACATGTCTGTAATCTGATAGTGATACTAAATTACATTGTTATTTAAAAAAATGAATTATTTCTTAAGTATATTATTAAAAATTGATTACTTATTAGTACTCTTTGAAGACTTTTTATAAGACTTAAGTTGATCGCTTATTGGAGCAAGTGTTATGTATGGTAATTTTAGAAATGCGTTATAGAAAAAAATTCATACCTGTTCAGACACACCGTAATATGAGGCTATGAAATCACAAATAAGTCAGCTTTATAAGAATGAGTTTGTTATGCACCAAACAGTGCAAGTATAATGAAAGTGCGAGAAATAATCACTTTTCTCAAATATATTGTAAAAACATTTTGTGTCAGATTATTCCTCCTTTAAGTATCTTTTTCTTGCGTTAGAGACATAAAACTTAACTTACGGAAGTAAAATCTTAGCTTCAGAGATCGGATTTCAAAAGTACCAGTTTCTCGCACATAGTATGTGAAAGTAAAAATATACTTGCACTGTTACCTCGTACAGGTATCTTATAAACAAATTAAGCTGTAAAATTTAAATAAAGTTTTTCAAAAAATGTTTATATGTTACACCTATGAGAGTCTATTTTACACAATAGTTGTGTAATGCAGTATTCTCAAACTCTCGTTTTAAAGTGGCACTTTTCGCCGCCTCTTTGTTATATTAACGTAGGAGTGCTGCTCTAAAACGAACACCTAAAACCTAGAACAAAATCCATAGTTTCGCTATAAGTCGCTAAACCAGATTCATGAAATTGGTATTACCTAGTATACTCGTATCATGCTCAGTGTGCTATGCGCGCGCGTGTGTGCTTTAAAGTATTTATGATTTTAACACCACGTACGCATGCAGCTTTCAAATAGCATTTAATACTCTTCGAAGCTTACTAACATTATGCACATGACTGATGTATGCTTTAAATAAGGTTTTTGCTTATTTCGCTCGGTTGCTGGTTGTACAATAATTTTTGAAATGTACAAATGTAGTTTAAAAACATCGGAGAAAGGAAGAGCTAAATGTATGATAAAAAAGGTGATTTTTTATGCTGTTTCGAATGGCTAGTTTAATGATTGATTTAAATTGATTCGCAATATCGCATATTCTAATCAAAATAAAGAAGTATTTTAGTTAAATAAGAAATATAAGAATTTTTAAAACTAGAAATTAATTCTAGAAAATCCCTTGCAACTAGTTCGAAGCGTTCTTCTCTTAGTTCTTTTAGTCCTTTCGTAATTAATTTAATTCAGGCACAAAGTCTCCATGTTTTTTAAATAATAAATACGTAGGCTTTCAGTCCTAGTGTAGGAAATTAGGCAATTTAAAATTTAATAAATAATAAATAACGTGTTACATAAACAAATAATATTTTTCGCCTCCGCATCATTATTACGTTTTGGTAGAATAATAAGTTAAGGGATGTTTACATTTAACATGTTTCAAAAATTCAATTTTTTATTTAACTCTTTAACGCCTGAATTGACCAAAATTCATCGCTAGTTTTGGCCTAATATTTTATATCGAAAAAGGAATTCAATAATTGTGCAAAGCATGTTTTCCGACGTTTTTGGGTCTGATATTTTCGAATCCGAGATCAGATTCACGAAAAAATCAATTTAAACAACAGTTTTTTTAATTTTACTTATAAAAAAATGCAAATTTTAATAGGCGATTTTTGTTGAAACGTGTTTTTCACTTCGATTAAATTTTAAAATAATCCTATAAACTGTTCTATCGTGGTTATCAATAATTGCTCTTAAGATATGAGTGGGTCAATAATTTTTGTCGGTCATAATAAACAATTATGGCGGTTGTTTGTAAGTGACGTCATTTGCATAGAGCATTGTGTGTATTTACTCGTCGAGAATCCATTTAATTGAAAAAATCATAAGTACAAAAGTCGTTGCGTTTGTTCAATGTTTCAAAATGGTGGGCCCAAAATTGGGGCCGATAAATGGGGTCCGGTGAGGCCCAAATCACGGGTTTTCATTAGAAATACACAGATTTCATCAAAACTAATTTTCACATTATCTAACGCTTTGCTATTAGTAGTCTCCAAATTGGGCCTCATACAAATATTCAGGCATATAAGGCCCAAATAATGTTTTAAATGCAGTTTTTATACCTTTCATCTTGCAACTTCACCGCCTCTATTATTTTCAATTATTATTTTCAATCTGTTTTACACACAATGCTCTATGCAAATGACGTCACTTACAAACAACCGCCATAATTGTTTATTATGACCGACAAAAATTATTGACCCACTCATATCTTAAGAGCAATTATTGATAACCACGATAGAACAGTTTATAGGATTATTTTAAAATTTAATCGAAGTGAAAAACACGTTTCAACAAAAATCGCCTATTAAAATTTGCATTTTTTTATAAGTAACATTAAAAAACTGTTGTTTAAATTGATTTTTTTCATGAATCTGATCTCGGATTCGAAAAGATCAGACCTAAAAACGTCGGAAAACATGCTTTGCACAATTATTGAATTCCTTTTTCGATATAAAATATTAGGCCAAAACTAGCGACGAATTTTGGTCAATTCAAGCGTTAAAGGGTTAAGTTTTAGATTATACACATTATAGTGGGCATACACACGAAATTTCATCAAAGATTACAATACGGATCAACTGTAGATGAAACAGTTTATCAACTATAATACTCGGCGGAACCGCGAAGTCAGCGAAGTCAGCGTCTCAGATATCCGCTACCACGGAGAAACCGGGGGCCTTGCCCTCGTACGCAGTGTCAACCCCAGCAGAGCCACGCCAGATTCTCGAGGCTAGGGGCTCGAGTAACCGCTGATCGAGGGAAACTGGCGGGCCCCGCGAGCGGTCGGACCACGGCAACTGCAACTTCGGAACTGATCGCGATATCGGCATATCGGGTAACAGCCGATCGAAGGAAACTCGCGGCCCTCGAACCAACGGGAGATCGGCAAAGCAGAGCAGACGGATTATTCACAACATCGGCAGCTTGAGTACCGATGGGGGCATAGGTGGAATCGGGCAGTTTGGGGATCTAGGGGTGGAGAGAAGCGAAATCGAGCAATTATGAAAAGGAAGGATATCGATAAGCAGGAGGTCGGTTTGTCATCTATCGTCCGTCCGAGCGACACACCTGGGAACGCCGCCTCTTCTACCCGACGATCTACAAGTCTGGTTAATAAAGATACAAGCAAGTACGTCTACCGCAACCTGGTGATTCAGTCTCCTCGTTACTCCTCCAGTCTCCAGCCCTTGTCGATAGTTCGACTCCTACCACCGTTCTCCTCCATTCACGCACAGACGCGCGCCACCAACCACTTCCCCCCAGGCGCGTACGTAACAACTGTATTATACTTAAAACTTACATGAACGATTTACAAAATGTTAGTTCCTGAAAAACAGAGTTTTTGATTTTTGGTGTCATTTCCAGATGGAACCGTTGAATAGATTTTCATAATTCAAAATTTACTATGTTGCTTTTCAAAGTTGTACAGAGCTAACGAATCGGTTTTCATAAGTTTATAAATTATATTGATATTTTTAATTAGCTTCAGAATGGAAAAAACATAAACATTTTCTTATTTTTGTATATATTTCTTTAAACAAATTAAATTACACCATGATAATAGTTATGACAAAATTTCACATATTAAACGTAATAAATAAATAACATAAATTAAATATGATTATAAATACTTGCATACTTACATTAATTATTAGAGTTCTTAATTTTTGCTATTTGCATTGCAACATTTTATATATAAATCGGTTCCTAATAAATCGGTTTTTCAAAAATTCTGTAGCATGTCTAAAAAATAAAATGAATTATTTAAAATTTATAGATATTACGAAAGCATATAATTACTTTTTTATAAGTTTGTAGTATTGTGTTTGATATCTACGCAGAGTTTAAAGTCAATTTATTCAATTGCTGCGAAGCTATAGACATCTTTTTGCAAACATATGAAAGCGAGTTTATCGATTTTCACTGCGTTTGATTTTGTTGAGCAAAGATTTACATTAAATTTTGTTTGCGAAATGAATATTCTGTTATGGAAATGTTAAGAATATTACAGAAGACCAATGGTGAAAAGATTATGATGCAAAAAAATGTGTACATACTGGTACAAAGACTTTAAAAAGCATAGCGAGCAAACGATATTTAAATCAAAAACTTCAGGTTAAAAAAATGTTGCTTGAAAAGTAGAGATTTGAACTAGGATTTGAATTAAAATAATTTGTTATGCTTTAAACATGTTAAATCTCATTTGGTTCGAAAAACAGTCACTTTTTTATAAAAAAGTATCGCGTTCAGATCTGTACAAAAAATTATTTTTTACTATTAATAAAAATTTTACTAGTAATAAAAGGCAATAATAGCATTGTTACCGCACATGAGACTTACGCTTATAATTTGAAAACAGCTGATTAGTTATGAATATCCTATAAAAGATGAAAACAGAAAAAATCTTTTTAAAGTTACTTAAAAATAAAATTGATGTTTACAGTGTCATATACACGCGAAGTCAGCGGCTCCGATATCTACTGCCGCGAAAGAACTTGGGGCCCCGTAGTCATAGCACGGAGTCATCGGCCGCGAAAACGCACCTAATTATCGAGAACAACGGCTCGATTAACCGCCGATTGAAGGAAACTCGCGGGCCCCGCAGGTCGCCGGGCGCACAGCAACAGCAGATTATTTATACCGCATTATTTGCGTTATCAGCAGCTCGAATAGCGCCGTGGGTAGATGTTTGATCGGCAAGTTTGGAAATTCGCGGGTATAAGGAGAAGCCGACCCACGATACAATAAAAGGGTAAAGTGTTAGAGAGTGGGCTTTTCGATGTTCTACCGTCCGTGAGTCAACAGCGTCAGGCCTCTTCCTCTCCGATGTACGAAGATAATGCGAATAAAGCACTACTGTCCACTAAGAAGCCGAAGTTTTCATTCATTAACGTAGTGTAATACACTATGCACTTTTTTCAACCGCAAAAACTATTAATAGGCTGTGTTAATTTAGCATTACGTGTCTTTTGTACGGTGACCTTCGCCCTCGCCTTCGCCAAAAAGGCTGGAATTATAGAGAGGCAGCTTTATGTTTCTGTATCACAGTAATGAACGAGCTTGCACAATTCTAATAATTTTGCTAAAGTGTTAAAGAATATTGTTTTTACGAGGTTATAACAAAATGAAGTGAAGAATAAATAAAGATTTTTTATTTTGTTAATGAATTTATATTGATATTTGATACTGTAAAGTAAATAACTCGAGATTGATAGTAGCATGACAATTATGTATTACAATATTACTTTTTTATGTTATATGATGTATCGAATAATCATGGTACTATAACTGAAAATAAATCCTCGTAAGTTTAAGTTTTTTTTGACTAATAAACGTTGATTTTATTATTTGTAGTGTATTTTTTATTTTTAGTAATATTGAGAGTTGTCTGATACATGTCTGATAATGCTCTTTCAGTGAATTCTTTAAATCTACAAATTTATTGGGAAAGCAAGAAAACCGGGAAGTTTCGCCAACCCATGTTCCAACAATATCGCGTATTTACGTATTCAAATCAGACGGGTAGTGAAGCTTGCACCTTCGCCCTTGAGTCAATGACGGGCTAGAGTAACTCTACTGGCTTTTATATAAATGGGATCAAAATAGCTCGAGAATAGATTTTAGTCAAGATTAAAGCAGCCTATAACGACAGTTGCTTGCACATGCAGCACTCAAAATAAAGTTTTTCAATCCAAACAGTTATTCTTATGCTTAAGCCATGCTTCCTATTTTTTACATTGACACCAAATTGTTACTTGCATTCTTAAATGTATGTACATATAAATCAACATATTTATATGTATTAAAAAAATATTTGTTAAATGCATGTATACATATGCACATACGATGTGCATTATTTACAATTAATAAACATTAACAAGCTTTAGTGCATGTTAGTATACTGTGTATACACTATGTTACATATTAAAGCATTAAATACATAATAGTTTTATAAATTAGTACAAAATTTAAATGTATAATAAAAATATAATCGGCTTGAAAATGTATGCATACAGTCAACAAAGGCTTGTATATAAAAATGAAATGTCGAAACGGCAATCAATTTGTACGGATTTAATATACATACGTCAAGCTTGGAGCTAGAAAATAAATTTAGATGAAAGGTCCAATGCCGAGTTCTGAACAATGAAGTATCTTCCATATATTTTCTAATTATTTAATTATAGCACTTTATTTGTATTCATTCCAGTATTGTCAAGTTTTTGCATAACTTTACTTTTAATCTAGATAAAGCGGAAAGTTACGTAACTGCGAATAATAATAATTACTTTATGATATTTAATTTAGTATTATATGATAAATATTCGTAGTTCAGAGAAAACGGAGTTCCGGAGCATCCAAGTAGTGGCCTCAGAGCTGAGTGAACTCGAGTCGGCACCGACCCAAGGCCTCGTGGATTTTGTTTGAATCAACCTTGACAGAGACATCTGCTCTGAATTCGTTCGGTTGTTGGAGCTAAGCTAAAATTCGATGATCTAAAGCTTGTGAGCTCAATCCTGAGAATATGAGTGCTTTTGTAATAAATTTGCTTGTCTACGATATTATTTTTGTACATAATTTTGTTGAGAATGATGTATAAAAACTGTAAAAATGTAGATTTTTTCAATTTTGTTTAAACTAATATTCTATAATTTTCAAAAATCTTGTTTATATCAAATTGAATCACATGTATAGTTAGGCATGTTTAATAATTATTTTATATGTTAATGAATAAAATAAGTTTGATATAATTAACATAATTAATTTTAGGTGATAAATAGTTTTAGTCGTTTTCTTTATGATTTTATACTAAAATTTATTCTATATAATATCAGGTGAGATATCACAAATTGTACACTGCAGATGCATGAAATAATACTAAAGCTCTGTCAATATCTTTTTGACAATACCTATACGATTCTTTTTGATTTCATACTGTGCAACTCGTACATCGGGTGATTGGTAATAAAATCGAGATTTTATAATGAATGGCATATTGCTCGCAATTTTAATGTAAACTCCTGCACTATTTGCCTCATTGCAAGTTTTTGAAAGAGTTGATAATATTCCAAGTAAGTAGTTTCCCTCTATAACCAGTAGACTACCGCTGTCCCCCTATTAAAATACAAATAATACGTAAATGAATTGTATAAATAATATTTATTTTAATATTTTAACAATTATCTAAAAAGAAAAATATTTAATAAGCTTTTATATTTTAAACATTTTTATTGCAATTTTAAAAGCTGAATGTACTTAAAAATTGAGCATATTCTTTTTTGTTAATATATGTTTTCGTAATTAATGATTTATTATATCATTGTGTAATAATTTAAAAACAGTATATGCATGGTATGCACAAACCTGATTAATTAATTACCTGACAAGTAGCTGATCGGTTATTATTTTGTTTTATCTGAACGCAGATATGATTACTTGTAAGAACATTTCGATAATACTCTAAACATCTAGTTTTGGATATAATTTTTGTTTTACCATATTTTAATTGAGTACATCGTTTGCACGGTTGTACAAATTCAATACCGTCCGATTTAAAATAAGTTCTATCTGGCTCAGCCCCAAAACCACTAATAATTGGTTCCTTATTTTCGTCAATCTTTTTAGGTAGTTCATTACATAAATTAACTACATCGACGAAGGGATTTTTTCCAACTCCTAATCCAGATTCTAGCTATACAAAGTAGAAATTGTAATTTTTTATTTATAATTTTTTCATAATTAAATCATTATTACGTGTCTTAATTGCAATTTTATTAGATATAATTTATTAAATTACAGAAATACTTATATGCATCTGTACATACATATGTATGGAATGATGTTACAATTATTTACCTTTAGTATAGCAATATCCTCTTCTAGCACATCAGCAATTTTTTTTACTGCGATATCAATATATTTGTATCCACGAGATACGTATAATTTTTGCACGTTTACTGCAATTGCGTTTCCAGTTCGAGTCTTAGTATCTGTGGTTCCAGCAAGAACCGAAAATTGCATATATTTGGAAATTCGCCGTATATATTAACGACACAGTGAGCAGCTGTCAATACGTGTTGATCACCGATAATAACTCCACCGCAAACATGTATTTTGTTAGCCCTAACAGAAACTTGGTACTTAAACTGACCATTTTGTGCCTCATTTCCTCTAAGGACTCCTTCAGCGTATCCTTGAATTAATACAATTATTAAATAATATTATCAAGTAAATTATACAACAAATGCGCTTTTAATTAAATAATTTGATTAATTTTTGAAAAGAGGGGGGGGAAAGTAGATGCGATATACGCGTCCGGTTAGTGCTATGATTAGTTAGGGTGTGTGTGCTAAACCAAGCCGATAATAAATCTCAAAATAAAATTCTACAGCGAATTTGAATTATTTTTATAATTCCGTAAATTTTCATTCGTATAGTCTAAAATTTTCATTGTGCACCAGAGTATAGAGTTATACTATCTATATGTACAGTTTTCTATTGTAGATGTATTTTAAAATACATGCATACCCGGGACACGTCTAGACCTATATTTACTCATAAGTTCATTACTGCGCATATGATATTTAATTGGATTTAATATTTTATGTACATTGATATGTTACTAGAAAAATGATAGAACGTTATTCTCGAACTCCGAGAATCGTGGGAAGCTGCATTTTTGTATTTCAATTTACATGTAAATGATAACGAAATGCATATCCATAAGAAATTTGTAGTGTTATAGTCGTCCACTCAGGCCGTCGCAGAGTCTATACCTTAGGGTTTATATCGCGGATCTTATTCCTTGTAAATAAAAACATTTGCACTATGTACCCATGAACACAGAAAAACTTCGCATCCGGTCTACTCTTGCCACCTCTCGCGGAAATTTCGAAAATTTCAGAAGAGTTAATTTTTAATAGATGAGCTCCCCGTGCAACATGAAGACAAGAAATAACAAGTAACAATCGAACAAAATTCTTGGACAAAAAAAAGTTACGAATCAATTATCTGTTCTTTGTTTTTTCTGTCTTTATTTATAGCAAAACGAAAATATATTATTTAAAAACTAACAATCCTGATAAAAGTAATTGAACCTATCTAATCGTATATTGTATACTATGTAACGTAAATTATAAACTAAATACATAAAATTTCTATACAGCAATATAAACTGGATATGAAAACTCATAATTGGTGTTTAGAAAAAAACTGAGCAATATTAATAGACAATATATTTGATATTGAAACATTTTACAATATTTGTCTAAAAAAACTATTATATTTGGCTGTATTTTATAGTAATTTATAAAAATTTCTTGTGAAATTATTCTTAATATATACAAAAATAATAAACAATAATATTTCATACATATACATACCGACTTTTAACCAGCAAAAAATTATTAAATTTGAAAAATAAAATAATAAATTATGAAAATGCACTGTTTTCTGACTTTAAAAATTTTTTAAATATGATATTTGACTAGTTAATATTAGAATACATTTTATTTGAAATAAAATCACTTTCTATAATCATATAACTGGCACTATATTTTTAATTGTGAGTGGGTTTTCCAGTAAATAAATACTTAAATTACGAAACTTCACTACTGTTTTATAGATAGTAATTCATGTACGGGTACTGCATTCAAATATTTAATATCAATGTCTAATATTTATTCGCTATTTCAAAGAGATAAAATTATTGATGTTGATCATCTGTTCACATTTTTCGTTATGTTAATTTTTAAAAAGAAAATTGATTTTAATGCGACATATCTAAAAATTTTGAATTTGAAATTTTTAAAGATTCAACGTATGTAAAAATAGATTGAATATTTAATTCAAGTTATTTACAAATATTGACTTAAATCAATGATTTTTATGCAAAATTGTGAAGCAATATTTGTTTAAAAGAATTTAATAGTATGATAAGGTACAATTTTTTTATTTATGAAATGATGATCTTACATACAGTATAATTGCAATGATGTACATGTAAATAGGTCATGTGCAGTCAACATATAGTCTTTATAAGATAATTATATTATACAAATAACTTTTTTTAATTTACTTGAAGAACTTAAAAATATTACTCGTATTTTGAAAAAATGAGTACACAAAATATAGTTATCAACAGAAATTATAAATAAATAAATTGATTTTGAATACGTTTCGATAAAACTACACTTATACAAAAATGATTTTTGATATATTTTTAAATTAATCTTCGACTAGTATTTTGTATTTAATACCAATAATATTTTTCTTTATTACATATTTTGCACTACGAGTAGGAATTGATATATGTCCGTTTAAAACGCCAGAAATAAATCCCAAATGAAGTCCAACGTTTGTGTAGACTGCAGCTTCATCTCGTTCGTTACACCCAATTGAGCGACTAGATAATAATCCTATTACGTACTTTCCGTCCAAAACTAGGGGACT
Source organism: Sycophaga agraensis (assembly GCA_018906755.1). NCBI lineage: Eukaryota > Metazoa > Arthropoda > Insecta > Hymenoptera > Pteromalidae > Sycophaga > Sycophaga agraensis. Next base: position 499,827 of record JACCIE010000083.1, read on the forward strand.
ACCACTATCTCCCTAGACATAAAAAGAAATTAATTATTTACAAAATGTACCATAATATTTCTGAAAAATTTGGTTGTGTCAGAATTGAATACTTATAGAATACTTATTAAATGCTTGTAGTTTCAAGTAAAAAAAAATAAGAATGAATAATATTTTGAATGAATAAGTGTAATTTTATCGATAGGGATTAAACAATCCTATAGTGCATTTCTATCAGGTGATATTACTATTAAAACAATTGACTTTTGTTAAATATGCAACTATATATTAAACCGTTATGCATTACTAAATCAACAATATTTGGAAATAAATTCGATTTTTATATAACTTTATAAGTTGCAATATATACAATAAAATAGTTTTTAAAAAGTTTATAAAAATATCTTAAGAATTATACAAATATTATATTAAAACTAAAATATAATTTAAAAATATCTGTTTCTTCACTTATTTTAAACTGCTCAAAATTATTCCAAAGAAATAATAATTAATAATATTACATAACGGCACGTAATAATATACAGTTCAACTTATCACGTAGCTAATTTAAGTTTTACGTCTTAAAAGTTGAACGAGCTACTGTTTTTTAAAACATACTGTAGTAACTTTTAAATTGATAATGTATGATAAGAATTCAAATTTTTGTAACTAGAGAGTATAACAGTCATTTGCAGTATACGAACAATAAATCGTGTACATTAATAAATACAGTAATTAATACAAAAATCGTAAAAGAAGTTGATAATACAATGATTATAAGAATAATCTAAATAGAATAAATAATTATCAATATTGATTTATTCATTGATCTACGATTCTAAATTAATTGAATATTTTCTTGCATTTTAATACAATTAAAATGTAATACTTTGTGAATGTTTTTTGCATTTATTTAACAGACTTACCCTGCAAGCTCCTTCAGGATACGACGGATCGATTTGTTTTAGTTGAGCGCAAAAATGAAGAGGACTAAGTGACGTTGAATGCAGATCTGAACACATTTTTTGTGAAAGGAACTTTGCTTCAGCAAATCTTAATTCAGTACAACCTCTACACGGTTTTACAAATTCCATACTTTTATAATCCTCGCTATGATCTGGAGTATTATATCCAAAACCAGTTAAGGTCAACACCTTATATCTAGGTACTTCGGTATAATTAGCTACTGGGGGTAAATTCATTTCATTCAGTGTACCATCGTATCTAAAAGGCGCTTCTAACTAAAAATCGTAAATAAAAAAAGTTCATTGAATTTGAAAATTTGCAGATGATGATTTAATAAGTTTGACTATTTTAATTATTAAATACTTTAAATTCATAAATAACAATACCTATTATATTTTTTAAAGGAAATAATAAATTATTTTAATGACTAAATAAATATCTATATACCAACCTTTTTCTCTAAATTAGAAATTGTGTGCATGATTAAAATATGAAGTAGTAACATTATAATCAAAATCTAATTATTTACCTTTAATAAAGCAATATCTTCTTTTAAAATGGAATCGACTGTATTATTGTCTTTGAATTCATATTGCTTGGGTATATATAATGATTCAACGTCAATTTCTACAGCAGTTTTAAGACCTTCTTTTCGCGTACTAATAGCTCCACCAACAACAGAAAATTGAACATTTTCAAATTGGTTGATTTTGTTGATGACGCAATGTGCAACAGTTAAAACATATAGCTGATTTATAATAACACCATTGCACACATGTACCTTATTCGCCCTAATAGATACATGGTATCTGAATTGTCCTGTTTTGGTACGAAATCCACCAACAATTCCTTCAACATGACCTTTTTTAAACATAATACCATAATATAATTACATGCACAAAAATGATTATATTATTGAATATCGTTTTCATTACACAAATTATTTTAATTTAATTATTATGCAAAAAGATGATAATTACTTTAGTGATTCAGATATTAAATTCTTAATATAATTTATTTTTTGAAGAAGAATTGAAAGAATTATAAATTTAGTAATCGTGAAAATATTTTATATAAAGTTTATTTTGTATTCACCACAATATCTAAAATTGTCGCAGATCATATATTATGTCTTTTCAATTATTCATCAAGCTGGAGATGAAGTGACTTATAAGTACTCACCAATTTGAAACCAAAATAATGTTATAAAACTAAAAACAAAGAGTAAAATATGAAAATTCTTCATTGTAAAGTGATTTCTTTTTTACAAATGCTTCAAACTGACAAACGAAACGTATCAAACTAACTTGAGATGCTCTATATATATATACAGCAATGAGAACAAGAATCTGTCAGATAAGTGTACAAACATAATTCTAATTATTTACATTGAAGAGACACCAACACTGATCTTTCAAAACTTCTCTCTGCTTAAATATTTGAAATTTGCTCTCATTTTCCTGTGCATTTACGGATTATTACGAAACATACCAAATATGACTAAGGATATTCTGTAAATTATTGTCAATAATTAACAGTTTTTTTACTTATAGTAAACTAAGCAATTTATGATCATGATTTTCACTTAACTTTTGTTATGTAAATGGTAGTCTAATTTGATTACCAACTTAAATGAGTGCACCAATAATACTTTGAAGGATGCAACTTCTAATCTAAATGAGAGCTACAATTATAGACTGTTCAAAATACAAATATCAATCTATACGTTTTAAAGTACCAAAATTTAATATTTATATACAATTGAAGTTAAATTTACCTTTATAGTTTAGGATGCACTCAAAAATTAAAAAATTAATAATTTCAGCCAAATTAAAATTTTATTCATTTATGAAATGAGATAAGAATCGCAAATAAGATAAAACTTTTTATTTAAGTATAAAGTTAGCTTTTCTGAAAGCATTTAATTGATATTTATGTAATTCCATAACTAATAAGCAAGAATTAGGATAAAATGATCTGTCAAAATCCTTGAAATACATTCTGCTTTGTAATATTTAATTCTGAGAATTATACATCTTTATTTTCAAAACGTAATCTAAGTGTCAAACTATCCAATCGATATTTCTTGAAAACGGCTTACTACAAACATATTTTACGTAAATTTTATATTTCACTATTTTATGTAGTATCAAATAGTGAGTATGTATTGTCGTATAATTAATCAAAGTAGAATAAAAAATATTAAATAATAGATGCTGCACAATGCTCTTCACATGCATATACATATAACGCGAATACTTGTTTGTGTAAAAGTAAAATTTTATGTCTTTTCTGTTTCATATGATTTAGTAAATCAATTTTATAGGTTTATGGCCCCTTAGTAAATTCTTCTTTGCATAAGAAAATATGTACTTAATGTTAAATGGTTCAGATTATTAAATAACTAGAATTTTATATACCTTTAAAAGTGACATTGAAATATTTAAACTAAAATTTTTAAATGACGAAATTTTACTTACTTTAAATTTTACTTATTTAATTTTACTTAGAATAAGTATTGATATACATTGAAAACCTAAATTTACACATAACTATATTTGTACACCATTTTACTAAATTCATTAATTATAATTAAAATTTGAAAACTATGGAATATATATTATTTTTCGATTCATGCACAGATTTTTTGTTTTTGAAGGATTTTTTTTATTCATGCGTACATATTTTAAACGGAATAGATGCATTTTAGTATGTAGTCTTTGAAAATGTTTAGTTTTAAACGTTTGTTTTATTATACTCCTATAAACTAATTATGCAATAAAATTGTGAGCTTTTTTATGTATGATTAATTCCAGTTGATTTCCAGTAATCGCTAATTAATCCTGCGTGCCTACAAATGCATTTTAATAAGTTGCAGTAGCGAGGTTGCGGCGGAAAAAATCTTTACTGCTTGCGATTGTATTTTGAATAGTTCAATATGGAAATTATTCGTGTCAATAAACTTACTAGATTTGAGTATTTGAGAAATTTCAAGTAGTAGTATGCTGATTACTACAAGTAAAATATCGACTGGTCACCTTTATTAACATTCATTTGATTGAAACAGTTGATCGAGGCAAGCGGAATATCATTTCAGTTCCTTTTAAAAAGGAATCTACAATAGTGTTAGCGCAGTAGAATAATGGAAAATAATGATTATTGTGTACTGTTTCGTACTTAAATATAATGAAAGAAGCGAAAATTATTGAAATGAATTTTAATTCATAGTTGTTGTAATTTTGTTAAGTTTCAACATTTATGTAAAAAATCATTAGACAGATAAGAATCTGATTATAAAACATAAATCTTATCAATTGTATACATTTTACGTGTAAAAAATCCTAGCTTGTTTGTAAATCTTTTACAAATAAAACTTTTATGGAATTTTTCTTATTTCATGCTAACGTATATTTGAAAGCAAAAACATGCTATAATAAGATTTAAAATGAGTATTTACGTCGAAGCTTACATCGAAACAACTCTTTTCTGGGGCACAGGGATGCAGCCACAGTTGTTCATATGAATCCTCTAGTTAGACCTAATAATTTTACAATCAACTGCAGAATATTTTCATTGTAGCTGCAAAAAAGTGACAGCACCTTTTTAAAAGGAAGTAGACAACTCAAGTTTAGCCTAATTGTCGGAAACAGTTTTATAACGGGGCAAACATACAAGGCTAACTTTTTCAGCTCCATGGTCTACCCGCTCTAGATTTATATAATGAATAAATTCCAAACAAATAATCGGCAGCCCAATAAAATCATCGGGCTGCCGATGCGGGCGGCGCGGAAAAGCGCATGAAAAATTCATGCGTGCCAAGTTTCCGAATTTCAATCCACACGACTGGCAACTCACTCGTAACTCAAACAATTGCCACGGCGCCCGTAAAAAGCTCGTCTCGGCCCCTTTCTTCCTCAATAAAAGTCGGGCGCGAGAGCGAGCGAGAGGGAGACGGGCCAACGTAACCGATCTGCACGTAGTTTGCTCGAAATTTCAGAGAGTCCGACTCATCACGTCGCTTTAATGCAGCGCGCCGCTTTCTCCTGTGCTCGTGCGAGCTCCACTCGAGTTTCTCGGTAATCTAATGCTGTAATGGTGAATAATTCGCCCCGCGGCGGGGAGGAAAAATCGGCGCTTCCCTTGCGCAACGACGAGTCGCTCCGGAGGGGCGTAGCGCACGCGTCCCCTGCGCGGCCGGCAACATCGAGGTATCCTCGGCCGCCGGGCGTCAACGAACTGTAATCGCTGCAGTGCAGCACCACTCGTTCGAAAGTCTGCTTGATCCTGATCCACGATAATTATTATCGCGCGCTGCTATTCAAATCGTTATACTCGAGCAGCCGGGAGAGTGTTAAGCTTGCTCTTGGGAATCGTTCGTTGCGTGCGACTCTTGATCGACTTTGATTTCTTTACGTACGTGCACGCGTGACTCGGAACGAACAGTTAGTGTTCCAAAAACTGAACTATTACTTTACGTTCCTAGTGTTAATCAATATTTTTAAGTAGAGGGCATTTTTTCTCCGAATGAGATTTTTATGTTGTATTCTCGTTCTATTTGATTTCTCAACCTGCTAGCTCTTGTTTCTGTTAATAAATAAGAGGGAAAACTCGCTTCTAGGCGTGTAGAATAATGCGAACAAAAAGGTGCACTATTAATAACATTATTTTTAAAAGCCGAAGAAAACACGCTCATTGATATGTATCTCAGGTACTGTAGAATTTCTAAACACATGCAATGCATCGAAAATGAATAAACCATCAGCAAGTGCATTCCCAACGTCTTCCGCGTAAGCTAATAAACGAGTTTGTATTTCAATTCTAGTATCTCTATTCTATTCACATAAACGCTAGGCGAGGAAGCGGATACCTCCTGGAAATAGTTACAGTTCCTTCGGAATTCACGAATAGTAGCTCGATACTAAGATACGCTATAAGAGGGAAATCTGATTTGCGAATGAGCCTTCGTTGGCTACTTTGGAGACGCGAATAATATAGCCAAGAGTCTCGCTTACCGATCGCGTCATACGAGGGACGAACACGTTTACGATCGACTACTGGCGATTACTGCGCCACGAGATGCTTTACAAGTCGGACGTAGCCGGAAGGAAGAGCCGCAGCCACATACGCGTAACGACTGGAAAGCGCAAGTTTCTCGCACGATATGCGCCTTGCGATGGATTTATATAAATGTAGCGCGGCGCGTAATTAGCCGAGGCGGCGTAATGATTAACGATATTTGACTAATCGCGACCGGTTCCATCGTTCAAATATCCACGATAAAAGCTCCGCTCTCATTTCCTTGGATTCCTTTTCTTCGGAAGTACCTAAGAATTTGCCTAGATTGTATATTAATTGACACGCTTTTTTATAATTGAGATATTCATGTAATATTCATGTTAAGGTATCCATGCACGACCGCGTTATTAATCGTTTTCTTTGGATACTATGCGAGTTTACATCTATAGATAGTTATATAATTCTACAAATTCTAGAAAATATATCGATAACCCGTTTATTAAATACACATTAGAAAGTCCTTGGCTTGAAACGTTATGAACCTAGATTGTCTAGTTTTTCAACAATCAATTTTAAATACACCAATTTTTTTATTATTTCTGTGTCCTTTATTTTACAAAACTTGATTTAAAGAGTTTTCAATGAATATGCGATTAAAAACTGTCAATTAATTCTACAAGTATTATTGCAAGTGATCACAGAACAATAACAATGAAAATTAGTCTTCACTTGATTCGTCATTTATGCATTAATAGATTATCACAAAAAGGCAGACAGAATTGGTAGTAAATAAGAAATAGCCAATGAAAGTCTCAAGAAAGTGCTTATCCATCATAAAGATGTGGAGAAGTAAATGGGCCCATTATTTATCAATGTTTTCTCGAACGAAAGACGAGAGTTAAAACATCAGGTGTGCGTTAATTAAATTGTTATAGGATATAGATAGCATTGGCATGTTGTACTCAATAATCAAGATAGTGCCCTAACACCCCGCAAAGGATTATATCTTTAGCTGATCACCGTTGACGGTTATTTTATTTACTACTCTTTGTTGAACTTAAATGCTGTATAAAGAGTAATAAAAATAGTAATTTTCAGCAGAACGTATTAACTATAAATCTTCCATTTAATCTTCGCAATTAAAAAACGGTTTGTCGGTTTACTACGTGACATTTTAGTTCTTATTTCGGGCAGCGAATGCGTCACCTAGCAAAATCTCAGTAAAAGTCTTGCTGCTTCTTTCAAATTAGCTGCACGTGTGCGCGTCTCATAGCTGCTGTTATATCCTGTAATTAAGCTACAGTATTCATAAAATAGATTTGGTTGCACATTAAAGTTAAGTTTGTACATTTCTAACATGACTATAATATTTTATAGTATTCTTATAAATGATGACTATAATATATTGTCGACAATAAAAGTCTATTATTATCTGTATACACTCATTATTCATATAAATAGAATTCATTCTGGAAAAATGTTCAAAAATGATAAAATATTTGAATGAACTTGCTGCAGAAAGTATTTAAGTATATTAATGAAGTGATGCATGCCTGTATATTTGATTTAATTTAAGAAAAATTGAAAAGATCTGAATTTTTCTAAATTTAAAATAGCAAATAGATACAATGATAATTATTTCAAAATTAATTACCCATTATTTTAGTTTTATTTAAATTGTCAAAGATATTGAAATGTTTTAATTTTCGTATTATTACGTAAGTTGAAACTTTGAAATATGTCACTACACACGTTTATGATGAAGAGAACAAAACTTTGATTGTATAATCTTCCCTATTTGCATGTTCTGGTTACATATTCTGATTTTTAAGTAACATTTCAATTATAATTCTTTCATTGTCTGCATAAACATGGATCACCTTTAGTTACATACCGTAGAGTCGCAGATATAAATTGCCAATTTTTCATTTTTACCTTTTCAGCATTTTGACGATGCTTCGCTTACTTCAGAGCAATCATTTTTTCAAATTCATGCCATGAATAATAATCCTATGTACAATTACACTGTTTCTGTTCCACTCCCGTGGGGCAGGCATTTGAGCGCACAGCCCGTGCCGCAAGCAACCTCACAACTGAAAAATTTCGCATTGTTACAGTTATCCTCGGATATAATCTGCGCGAGAAAAAGTCAAAGGCACCTTGCATTGCTAGTGCGCCTGCAGAACACGTATTCGAGAGAAGAGCGTTCACACATCGCACCGTCACACACTCTTCGACCGGAGGGAGGGCGCGCCCGCGCCAGCTCCCAGGACGGGCCAGGGGCGCGCGGTGCATTATCGACAGCGGCGCCGGGAGATCGATCAGTGGGAGATTTCCTCCGCAGCCCCTTCCGGCCCCGACGCCATAAGTCATCGCGCACGTCGTGCAGGAAGAGGCCGCCGAGCGTTGCACCGTTTGCGCAACCCCTTGGCCCGTTGCGCAAGACCTTTCGCCGTGGCGAGCAGGCGTGGCTATAACGAGGGCGGATTTTTTCTCGGCTCCCTTTATCCGGCATTTTTATTCAGCATCTGCCGTAATAAAGCGAATAGCCCCTTAATTTTGGGTGAATGTGAACATCTGCGCACAGTGGAATTTTGAACGCTTTGTACTTTGCGTTGTAATCAAATGCGAGTGGGAACGCTGGCTTAATCAATGCGGCATTCTGATGTAGGAATATATAATTGTAACTATTGCGAGTTATAATATATTTAATGTCACAAGGTAAGCGTATTAAATTATAGGCATAATTAAAGATTGACTAAACATCGAATCATTAATGTGAGTTGAGCTTGGAAAATCATTAAAGCATAGATAAAGAAAAAAATCTATGCTCGGTATTCCTGCATATGTAAAACGCAATTTTCATTAAATAAAAAGAATAACATCGTTCAAATTATATTTCTTATTAAACTCATTGCTAATTAACAAGTTCAAATTATTCAAAGCATAAATCATTATCAATCTGCCTGAATGCATTGGCATTCCTCAATAAATGCAACTTATTGCAAGTCGAAAGTTTATAGGTGAAATTTAATTACTATAGACTTTTCTACATACAATATTTTATGAAATGTTTAAGCGAGTAATTGTATGTAAAGAATATATTTGTCTACGGACAGATCATGTAATTACAAGGAAATTAAAGTATTACGAGGGTTATGTACATAGGCAAAATCTAGGTCATGATAGTTTTATTAATTAATATGTAGATTTCAAATACAGCTAACTGATTTTCTAAAAGAAATTGGGTAACTACAATTCAATATGTGATGGTACAACAGCCGAAAAGTTAGGTAATACACAGTGTAGTACGATTCCGCGCGTTGAAGTGTGCTTAACGTGGCGCGTCTTACCAACTTGGTATATATCTACTTGAAATACATTGTAACAATGCATTTTACAATTTAAACATAAGGTTTATTTGGAATTGTAATTAAATTCACTTTACACCTAATTTAATTCTATTTCATGAAATGGAAACTAACTTGTGAAATATTTTACAATAATTATTAGTAACTTAGAAATGCACAAGTATAATACTTCCAAAAGTTATAAAGATACTATTTGGAAGTCATACAAATAAATCCACTCTAAAATTTTGATATTTAACTATTTATTCGTGTTATTTTATGGAAAAATATTCTACGTTAATAATACAAAAAGAAATGAATACATAATAACTATGGGAATATAGTTTAATGGGTAAGAGTGAAAACATAGAAAAGGCACAATGTAAATAAACCTTGTCGAAAAATGAGACTTCATTTTTCCCAGGCGTACAACGTCTTTCCTTGATTATGCAAGCTGAAAAAGTAGCAGAGATTGATAGAAGCGACAAGGGAACGTATCTCAGTGCTAGTAGCAAAGTGGAGGAGAGTCGCACCGTTTATCCTCGGCCCGTTCCCCTATGCCGTGCGAAACCGCACGTCGGGCGAGAAAATAGCGGGATCGGCCCGCGGCGTCGCGTAACAGCGCGGAATCCATCCTCGCGCGCGTGCCGGAAGTCTTCGTTTTTCCCGAGCGCCGTGCTTGGTGATGATGAGCCCGCGGCGCAATAAAGGCCCGCGGCTTTCACTGTCGCGGTCGTTCGCCCCGCGCCCGGCCTTGGGCCGCTTCCGCTTCGCCCGCGACCTTGCCCGCCTTCGGCTCCCGGGATCGGATGCTGCGCCGGATTTCGGGGACCGGATCCGCGCGCTTCGCTCCGGATCGATCTCAGGGCGCGTGGCCCGGGGGATTGCTCGCGGGCAGGGCGACTGGAACGCAAGACGACTCGATTAACATGCGCTCGATGTCGAATAAGTCTGTGTATCTTGGGTACACTCGTCGGAGCGGCCTGTCTTACGCTGCATTTACGCACGCGACGAAAATCTTCCCCCGAGAAAGTTTATATTCGAGCAACTTGTTCAAATGTTTTACAGGAAGTAATACGCGAGTATAAATATTATAGCTGGTCGCCAGTTTCACAGTGTGTGTTTATTTCTTTTGATAACCGATATGGAAATTTAGTGTCCTGTCATATTATAATGAGCACGATTTATAACTAATCGTTCGGAACTTTACGCACAAGCATGTAAAGTATGCCCCTTTACTTTCGCTCATAACTTTGATACAGTATTGTAGAAAATGTTTTGAAATGATCTAACGAGTTCAGTTTCGCAGATCAAACATGCCGACTTGAACGTGCACAGGTATACGGGGAAAAATTCATTTGACCTATTCTAAAATCATCCTGAAAATGCCAACTATTGCGAGGCGTCTGCCAATGAGGGTTCGCCTACGGCCGCGAACTGCATAACCGCCCGCATGCGATATGATGTCGCAAGTGCAATTAGATTTTCCCGAAACTTTCCCGTCCCGGCCAGTCTGCTCGAAGGACATCGCCCCCAAAAAGAAGGACCTAAACACCAATCGACTTTCGCACAATTTGTTTTGCTTGCGCCGGGTAATTAAGCGAGCGGCACGCCACCGCCGTATAAATCCTGCGGCCGGATTCTCAAGCAGACGCTATACAGCTGGGCGTCTGTTTTATAGGCGACCGAGACGCGCTTTTCCATCTTCTCCCGCGGCCGATGATAAAAGTTTATTTCTACGTTGCTTAATGTCTCCGTGGCGGATAGCCGAGGAGTCGCGTGTCGAGTATCAACCGAGGAAATTTCTCATGCCGCGGTTTACTGTTTCCAATACTTCCTATCTTTCGTCGGCTGAGTGTATTTTTCGATCAAGCACCTACAGCGAAATGTTGTACGACCTTGATTTATATAGAATTATGGAAGCCCGGCTCGTTTTAAATGTCTCGATTCTGCGTGTACTTTTAATGTCGAGCGATGCTCCGAATCAACTATATCGTCTAACACCAGTGTAATGTAGAACATTAAAATGATGTTAAATCATATAGTTACTCTTTGTATAATGATATGATAATGAAATATTTTAATGCTCAACGAAAGAAAAAACGACGCATTGTGCCTAGATATTCATTCGATTGGCCCTTTACGATCGCAACAGCAAGTGATTTCAGCATCATTCGCCTATAAGCATAGAAAATGAGCGTGGTTTAGAACGTTCTCGATACGCGTCAATTCGATAGCGCGCCAGTAAAAGTCTGGAGATATAATATGGCCCGAGGCGCTCGTGCGTCAATCGTGAGTGAAAAATCTATATAAGAGAACAAAGAAGGTCTTGTCGAGCGGATCCGCGCCACGGCCCAGTGAGAATGGAGGACTCGATTAAGGAGCTTTTTTGCCGCGAAGCTCTCGGGCGATCTCTTCCGGAGGATCGGCCTTGGGAAAAAGCGGGAAACCCGGAGGAAAGCGCGTCTCGCACGCGGGTCGTCCCGAAAATTCGCGTGTCCGGCGCGCGCACGGCCCGCGGAGAAAGTTGCACTTGTTACGCACGGCGCCCGGGAGGCTTTCGCGATCCCAATCTCGCGGCGACAATGCGCGAGCCTTTAATTGGCGGCCGGCGCCCGTTCCTCCTTCCTGTCTCGCGGCTTACGTCAGCGCCGGCTCCGTAAGCGCCGCGCACGCGTCCCACACGCGCTCGGCTGTTACGCGCGAGGCGGCCGCCGCACGCTCCGGCGATTTCGATCGCGCCCCAGCCCCTTTCCCCGTTCTTTAATAACGAAATGGCCAGGCATTGCGAAACCGGCCGCCTTGGACTGTTCGAGGCTTTGTTTCGCGGAACAGAGGGGCTCGCGGTACGATTTGCTTAGTGCACATGCGGCCACCTGCTGTCGTCACCGGTTCCTTCTGCACACACTCGTGCAATTAGTTTCGTTCTAATCTGCCCAATCAAATCGCCGGCTGTCTGCGCGCCGCCCGATGAGATTGCGTCGGAGAAAGCCAGGATTTCAGAAACACCTAACGACGTGCAAAGTTATTATTCGTTTTTGCGATCCGAGCGCGCCCATGATAGCTCGGGATCCGCGAGTCCGAACGCAATGGCCTTCGCGAGTTACTCGCGTCTCGGAAATTCTAATTGCTCGAATTATCGCAAAACTTTGCCATCTCATGCAAATATACGGGCTCGTAATTTTGTTCCCCGGATTTTATGAATAGCACCGCGATCGTTAAGGCGGAGCGTTTTACTAAGTGCACCTTAGCGGCTCTCAAATTAGAAATTTGAAACGAACCTAAGTGCCTAATTGTGTACACTGCGGCTCCCCAAGGAGGACGAACCACGCGAGAGCAATTAGAAACGCAGGGACGCGCCGCTGTACGTCCGACTTTACATTGCCGAGGAGAATTTAACACCACGGTGAAATTTTCAAAATATGTAGTAAGACGCTAGTACAATTGCTGCCACTCTGTTTGCAAGTATATAATAAAAAACAAACTATGTATAAGCAGAAAAAACGGGTGTGAACCGCGGACAAAGGACTGTTCAAATTTAATATCCTAACTTCAAATCTCTTGCGACGTATTCCGTTGCAGGAGGCATTTGCATAACTCATAATAAATTAAAGGCCTTGATAGGTACTGTATGTCAATTTAACAACTGCGTGTACTTTTCTTTAGGCGTGGTTCATAGCGTTAAGGAATGGGTCCACGCTTGAATGCTTAAGTTTGCGCAATTTGTGCGACAGGGGCTTTGGACTTGAATGAAGGCGTGGGCAAAAAGATTATATGATAACTAGATTTTCTTTGGTTATTATTTTTTATTATAAAAATAGTGGGCATCGTAGATATCTACAATGAAAACATGTACAAAATTAAGGCTTGGATACAAAGAGATGAGCGTTGAATCGCCGAGGTAACCCGTGCAGATCCCTTATTTTACTGCTGATCCTCGGCGCATAAAATCACTGCGGACAACCAGTAATGTACTGGAGCCGATAAACTTTCTGATTTCTGAAGAGACTCATTGAGATTCGGAATGCTCACACTTCCATCGACGTTCAGCTAATATTATGCTTTCATAGTTTTTAAATTTTATGTACAAATTTAATTCAGTCGATAAAACAATTTCTTAGATCATATAATTTGCAAACGTATCGCAACGACATAATGATAATACCAATAATGTGTAAAGTATCATTCCAGCGATCGGAGGAATATCTTCAAACGCTGGAATTGTTAATTTGGTTAGTATAACTATTATACAAGGTATCACAAACAACTATATAACATTTGTTGGTAGTATCAATTTCGTCTATATTTTCAACATCCTAAATTTTTACGAGCAACGTTCCTTCTCAACATTTTGACTATTTATATTTTGATAAGTATTACAGGTATAGACAGTTTTGTCATGTATTGTCATCCGTAAAAAATAAAATTAAAAGTAGTATTTAATATACATAACGCATTATACGTGAGAGAGTTAGACGGCATTGGGCTTAACCAGATTTATGTATTTAAAAATTGAAAAATTGTTACATGAAAAGTGGCTGCAAATAAATCGATTAAGACATCTAATGTATTGTTTGTGCGCCGTCTAATCACTCACATCTCACATGATTTCCCTTCTCTACTATTGGCGAAGGGCGACAATACTGTTCCTCCTTACATCTTTAAACCCCATAAGCATCATGACAAAAATTCTAAAGCGATTCGTGGTCAAAATTAAATTTCGAATTCCTTCGTCGTGACGTGGGCGTCCGTCGTTATCTAGATAATGATTAAAAATGACTGAGCATCAAGACTTAGTATCCATGCTCGGAGAAGTCGTAACGCTCGTGTTCGTGTCCATGCTCATGACCAAAGTCGTGACCGTGCTCTTCGTGTCCATGCTTCTCATGGTGTTCCTCGTGGATAGGCACAGGTACGGGGACTTTTACGGGGTAGGGCACATGTTTGTGGACGGTGTAGGGTACCTTCTTCTCAATTTCAACTTTGATAGGTCTGTCGAAAGGTACCTTAACCTCGTAAGGCACCTCCTTCTCCACTGGGTAAGGTACCTTCTTTTCAACGGGGTAAGGATGAGCCACTGGTACCTTCACTTCATATGGTACAGGTTTCTCTACTGGATAAGGTACGGGCTTATCAACATGAATCTTGACTGGGTAACGGATGATCTTCTCCACAGGGTATGGTACCTTCTTCTCTACTTCGACAGGATAAGGTTTATCGACGGGGTATGGGACTGGCTTCTCGACATGTACCTTTACTGGAACGGGGATCTTTTTGTAGACAGGGTAAGGTTGCGGCACATGAACCGGTACCTTCACTGGGTACGGGATGTGCTTGACAACTGGGTACGGCTGTGGCACCGGGACCTTAACTTCATAGTGAATTTTCTTTTCCACGGGATAAGGAGCTGGAACGTAGACCTTATGTGGCACTGGCCGTTCAACAGGTACATGCACTGGGTAGTAAACCTTCTTCTCTACGGGGTATGGTGCTGGTATGTGTACAGGTACCTTTACTGGCACCTTTACCGGCACAGGGATTTTCTTCTCGACTGGATACGGTTGAGGCACTGGTACCTTCACTTCGTAAGGTACTTCCTTCTCGACAGGTACATGTACCTTCTTTTCTACGTGATAAGGCACCTTTACTGTCTTCTCGATTGTGATTTGTTTAATTTTCGGATGCTCATCATGAGAGCCAATATCATATCCACCAAAGTCATGGCCGCCGAAGTCATGTCCTCCGAAGTCTTGACCACCATAATCGCTACCACCACCAAAGCTATGGCCAAAGTCCCCCTCGAAACCAAAAAGTCCGCGTTTGTCTTGTTTTTTTGCTTCGCCGTCAGCGTTTTTTACTACGTCTTTAGAGTCCACTTCTTTCTTCAACTCTGTGCAGCATCCCAAAGCCAGGAGGCTCAGGAGGAGTAGAGCTTTCTGTAACAAAAATAAAATTTTAATAGCTACTACAATTTCTTATTCCAATTTATAGATTTTAATAACTCATTTGGCAGTAAATATATAATAATATTAAAAAACATAATAAATTTCAAATTATCAATCGATTATTTTTAAACAAAAATAATTTTAACTTAGAAGCAACGACTAAAAATCTAATTTATTTTCTTGTCGGTCAATCATTTAATGATACATTTCATTATGAATACATCAAAATATTGTTTATTAAACAGTTAAATATAATGATTTTTCAAAATGATGAATTATTTGCCATTACAATGGGCGGAAGCATATTACCATTATAATTGGAAATATAATTTTACACTTTCTGCAATTGTAGTATTGCAATTGAAAGAATGAAATTGACATGTGAGTACATATTGTATTTCTGAGAAACAACTACATTTTGTTTGGTTAGTGAGCATTTGGGTTATTTATTAGTTGAATAGTATATTAATTGCTTAACGCTATTGGAATACTCATTTCATGTACCTAAGTTTCGGAAGATTAAGTGAGTTAATTATTTACTTTCCTAATGAAAATGCAATTGTCGATGAACAAAACATTTTTTAACTCGGTATTAGTATCCTCTTTAAAAGCAAATTGTTTGTCATGATACGAATGCAAAAAATAATAGTAGACATTTTCTTAGTTTCTTTTGTGGATTTTTATAAATATTTCACTACATTAATTGTAAGTATTTCTAATACAATTAAATTCCGAAAAGTAATAATTGTCAGTATACTTTTTCAACGTAGGAGCTAGATAATTTAGAAAAACTGTACTTTTTAATAACCCTTACATTTTACACTAAACATAATATAATTTGTCAAACATTAAATTAACCCCCTTCATATATTTTTCCCAGAGCTTGAGAAACTTGGTTTTAAATAGACATCTGCAAACAGCACCTTAATCCTTTTTTTAACCGTCCCTAAAGTCCTTTATCTATCAACTAATGTAGGTTTCATGGGATTTCACTAGCGATTCGAATGCGAGGATCAGTATCCGCATCGCGGGCGCCACTTGGAACAGTTTGGATCCCTCTGAGACTAACACAGAGTTCGCCAGACAGCCGGCAAGGAAATCTCAGTCATTCGTTCACGGCGCCCGCTCTAACATCCGCACACGGTTTCGCGAAATCACTCGTTGGAAGCACTGTTAGAAGGCGTCACTGGGGCTCCAGCGGCCGCGGACTTACCGTGAGTCGCATGGTGCCGGTGGCGCACTGCAATGCCGGTCGTGGTTGTCCCGACTGCACTGGATGCCTCCCCCAGCGGCTCCATCCTCTTTATATACGCCGGTAGTTGCGGCGGCGGCTTTCCCTACCAGTGGGCGCCGCCGCTCGCCGCCGATCTCGCGCCCATTCGAAAGTAAAAATGCGCGTGTGGAGCGCGCGCCTACCCGCGCCGCCGCCTCTCACTCGCGCGCACACCTCCCGGGCCGCGCCGCGGAAAACCCCCGCGAGGGTAAACGGCCGATGGGGAGAATCGGCCGCCGCCTGACAATCGACTTCCGCCCCGGCGCCGCCACCGGCTCCCGGCCAGTTCCTGGACAGGCGAAATTTCACGTTACGCTGCGAGATTGATTTTATACGTTACGGCACGCCGGGAATTTCGTTCGATTCCTACTCTGCCTATATAGACTTAATTAATGAGTTGCCGCCAGCCGTTCGATTCAATGCCTTCGAACTGACAACTGCGTCCGGGTCTACTCTTCCATTTACCGCGTTTGTGTAGTGGCGATATTTGTTCCTTTATTAAAGTTTTGGCACACAGTGTGGAAGGTCAATCCGTGATCTCGAGCCCTTTTTTAATGCAAAGAATTTTTCGCAAACAGGTGGCACGTACTGTGCAAATGCACGCGCGACCATGTTTGTTTCGGGGACACATAAGTTATGTAATGCAGTCTGTATGCTCGCGCATATATGTATGTGCATTGCTATGCATGGTTTCTCGTGGAAGAACAAAGTACACTGCCATTTTTATTGCAGTTTTTACTTTATTGCAAACACCACCATTTCTGGTAAATTAATTTTTTCGTATTATTTCGCTTTTAAAAGTACGATTTTATTTTTATTTTTCGCGTGTGCCATTTGCCAAGCGAAGTTTTGATTAAAAGATTTTGTATGAAATAAAAACTTTTTGATTCGTATTTCACACTAAAATACTTTTGTACAACAAAAACAAAAATAGACCGTGGAATCGTTTGTATATTCACTTAGCGCAAATGACAGCCCCGTAACAAGCATAAACGTGCCATTACCTTGAATAATGATAAGTCACTTATCCCCTTAGCAGGATTAATAGCACGAACAATCCGGAGATATTAGTTGGCGGCGACCTATTGAACGGTGAGAAGTACACGAATCGTGGCTGTCTTGGAGCGCAGCCCGCATGAGTTGAGAGCCAGAAACATCTTCCGCCCGAGGTAGCAAAAATTAATTAGTGCTCCTTCAATCCGGCTTACTAGAAACCTTCCATTGCTTACACAAAGAAATCGAGAGGCGCTTCAGTTTAGCAGCCGAGTACAACTTCTTTTAATGCATCTTATCTAAAAAACATAGTCTACGCAACTTTCGTTTCTCACTTTGAAGAAAATGCTTGAGGACTGCTTGCTCCTCCGCGCAATAGTCGTCTACGCGAGATATCGGCGAATGCGCAATAGCCCGAAAAGTTTTAAGCACGGCTTATGTCAAATGTATCCTTAATTATAGGTTTACGATATTACATCTCATCATCAGTGGTCGCCACTTTCCAAACCGATAATCGGTTATAAAATAAAAAATATTTTATATCGGAGGATTAGAATTTCCAAACCGGGTTGTCATCACATTGTATCCCCGTATCTAATTGTTAGAACTCGTTCTGAATTAAAAATTTGTAATAAAAATTGGAAGAAGCGAAAAATCTAAACTCGAGGTCATTTCGAAACTTGCACATGTTCAATTTCACATTTCAACTTTATTACACTAAGTTGTCGCGGCGCTTTATTTGCCTTACAAAAAGTAAAGGTGCGTGCGCGCTTGGTAATATATTATTCAAATGAAGTGTACAAATATTTCCGTGCGAGCGCGCGCGAGTTCGATTATATGCGCGCAGTTTGTACCGATAGAAAAGTCCGCGTTATGGGCGTTACGTGATACAATTTCTCCGCCCGTAGAGTGAACCTGACCGAGCGCTAGCCTAGGGAGAGTGAGAGAGAGATAGAGAATGAGAGAGAGAAAATTATAAGTCAATAAACTCGAATGGCGAAGTCGGCGTAGGTCACGGTTGAAGTGTTATGTTAAACCCAGCATTAGACGCAGCAAATTGCTGTGACAATTCTCGCGGTATGATATTTTTCTTTTTATCTATAATTTCTCGCGGATTCCACACCTGGGCTTTTTTCGATCTACATCATTAAGGCAGCGAATCGATAGTATATTTTCTTGTAATTTTCATGCGAATATATGCATACATTTACACGATAATTACAAATAGTATTTCTTCGTACATTATACCAAGGTAAATGTCATATACCAAGGAGAGAATACTTTGTGAAAAATGGAATTGCGATACGTGCCTTAATTTCTTAATTAATTTGGAGAGTTGCTGTTTTTCTTTTAATGAAACTGTTTTTACCTAATAATACAACTATCTGTCATTATATGTACTTAGACTGCACTATGAAATACCTCAAAGTTATTAAATAGTTAACATAATAAAACTGGTTATTATTAATGAACAATAACATGAATTATTTCATGAAGGTAGTTAATAATAACTAACCTCGAAAATTTGTGTCCATGATTTCTTTTGCGAATGAGAATTCGAAAGAGGAATGAGGAAAAACAGTGCATTGTGTAAACAATGCGAATTCAAATCAGCAATCAATAAGAAAGGAATAGGTTTCTTGGTTTGTTATTCCTCATTCTTAAAATCGTATTACAATTATCATTTCCCTCGGAATGCTAATCACGGAATTTTTAATATTTTGTTCCTGATTCCTTCAAAAATGAGAGCAGTGTTCAAGGCTTGGGAATTTCGCGCGCACAGATGAAAGCGAAATGGCATTATTTTTACAACGAAAAAAGCAGGTGAATGCGAATTACATGGAAATTAAGAAAGATATGC
This sequence comes from Sycophaga agraensis, assembly GCA_018906755.1. Taxonomy (NCBI): domain Eukaryota; kingdom Metazoa; phylum Arthropoda; class Insecta; order Hymenoptera; family Pteromalidae; genus Sycophaga; species Sycophaga agraensis. The sequence continues at coordinate 519,210 of JACCIE010000083.1, forward strand.
TCATTAGGGAATATAAAAGTCGGAAATCTGTGTGCTTACGTGCAAGCGTGTTGTTATAGGAGTTCAGGCGCTAATGATATAGCCATAAAATAACTCACGTGCACTGTATTGCGTAAGATATCATTGTTTGATATGCCTTCTTTTTATATATGCAATTAGTTACCATAGCCAAATACAATGGTGAATACTAACCGTACCATTTACAGCCGCATGCAAGTGTAACATAATAGAAGCATTATCATTTTACATGTAAGGTGAGTTTCACGTAGAAAGAAGTGGAACACTGTTTCATGAATCTTTGTTGTGACTATTGCGATATCGTTGCAATCTAAGACGCGATACTCAAGGTATGCTTTATAACCGAATTTACTTCAGTCTATGCAATTTATATATATAAAACTTAATGCATTGTCAAGAAAAAATGATCAAAATGCGTGTAGAAATAGAGTACATGAAATATAGCAGTTTGCGTAAGGTTTACGTAAATTCTAACATATTTTCCCTCGAAAAATATTAAAAAAAAAATTTTCGGCTTCGTAAAACCATGCGCATAGTTAACGGTGAAATTTTTCTAATACACGTTCTACGCCGAACTTTGATGCAAAATATAAATCTCCTAAATGTTCAGTTTACATAATATGTGGATCGAAAAGTAAAAACAAAGTCTTCGTACCTTGCTACTTCATTTCCACTAATTTTTATTTCATTAGTATGTAATAATTTAGTACATTACATGAGACACTAAACGTCGCACCTTTTTTTCTTCAAATGATTAGTGAAGCCATTTTCATAATACTCAATTATGCAATTTGAATTAGTAACTTGAACAGTTATTCTTTTGCTCCAATACTTGCGCAAACTAAAAAGGAGGAAGAACTAATAATTAGTTATAAGTACATTATCTCTACCATTTTCGATATTGCGTTACAAACTAAGTATGTCTATCGAAAGATGTAAAAAATATGTATCGTTAATAGATACGTGTAAATTTTACATGAGACTAAGCAGAATGCTTAGGAAACACGTATTTTAATAATTGATTTATGGGATATGGTTTCTTTTTACAATGTAATACTTTTTAACGTGAAAATACAAGATGTAATTCATTTGTCAGCCCCTTCATGCTTCATTTAAGCGTAGAAAATTATTCATGCTAATGATTTGTTTGTTTGTAAAAGTGGATATAACTGAATTCTACGTAGAATTATATTTAAAAGACCTTTTTTCTTGCATTTTGCAAACATTATTAAGTAGTTTGCTGGATTATTAAATAAAAAAAATGTTACATAACATGTATGATGCTACGCAAGTGTACATACAGAAGCTCTTTAAAACAATTCTTCTCGAAAGTAAGAGTAGATCTTATAATTCGTACTGAATATTCTGCACATTTCTATATATTCGCATAGTCAGTACTTAAGTTCCATGACATTTAATTTTTATAAAGTTTGTTAAAGAAAATGTTTTATGCTTATTAAATACATGTAATAAGTGTATGAATTTAAGACATTTATATTTAATTGATTGGCATAATTTTGTTATTAATTTTAACGCCGAAAAGAACATAGTGCCAATTTTAGCATAAGCCAAGTTTCAGTTTTCGTAGACTTTTTATGAATCTAGTTTTGTAAGTATAATTTCGGGATAAAACTTTGTACAGTTTTTATTTTAATTAGGTGTTGTAGTCTACATTATCGTGAAGTACACACAGAAGAACGCAGTTTAAAATCACGCGATCAGCAACAGATTCGATTATAGACTTAAAATAAATTGTAACGATTGAACAACATTTGAAACTGATTATTCTAAAAACGAACGCCGTTAGCAACTTTACTTATGCACGTTACAGAGAGGTTTCTTTCTCTTTTCAGAGTGGAAAAATGTGAAACAGGGCCTCTCAGACTCATCTTGATTTGCCGTTGTAATCCCTTTTATAAATTGGACCGGGGAAAATTCGACAGGTCGGCGGAAGGAAAAAGTTCGGCCTGCAGTCAAATAAGTCGGCTAACGAAGCCTCGGGGCGGAACGAGTGTCGGGGGGATTAAGCCGCTCTCGTCACACGTATTACGGGTCGAGCGGCGGCTTTGGCGGGAACGTTCTCGAAGTGAAAATTAATAGGCCGCGCGGCGAGATCCCTCGAGCGCGATTTCGCGGCGATGCAGGAAGTTGCCATGGCTCTTTCCGGGCGTCTGCAAAAATGAAATTTTACGAGCCGCGCCGCGCCTCGATGGATATTGCGGCACGCGCTCGCTTATTACGCGTGCGTGCGCCGGATCTCAGAGTCCCCCACGTGTACTCGTCTTTCGCCGCCTCGGGAAGCCTCTGGCCGCCGACCGCGGTCCAGTCACTCGGCACTGCTGTAATTAGCGCTCGTAATGCGAACAATCCTTGATTGGTCGTAGTGTTACAGTGACGCTTTGTTTTATGAAAGGTGATTAACGCCCAAGATAAAAATAGGTCGTTATCGCACTCGCTTTATAGATTCTAAATTGTAACAAATGGCGCATTAGTATCTTAGAAAATGGATCAATCAATCGGCGCGACCAAGTTATACAATGCAGGGGTAAAATTGCAATGGAGCGGGCGATCGAGCGCAATACTCGTTATCTCGCACATTAGTGAAAATCCGCGTGCGCGCTCCAAAAATCCTTTCAAGTGAACGGCCGTAAGGCGGAAGCTCGGCCTATCTCGCTCTTACTCTCGGCCACTTATTGTCGCGTCATAGCTTCTCGCGAGCCCAGCCGCTGAAAAGTGCCGGACGGCGGATTGTTGCGCGCGCAGTTTTCCGTGGCGCTCGAGGCGGCGCGGCGCTTGGGTTCTGCGTGACTGATTGCTTTTTTCTTGCGGGTCCATCACGTAACGCCCGCTTTTAATGGCCTCATTAGGAGTCATTTTAGTGGTTCTTTACGCGGAATCGCTCACACGGCCGCCAATCGATAGCTCCCAGCGATTTAGGAAGTCATACTTTAGGTCGCTAATCGCTTTTCTTGCGCTGCGAGTTGAAAGATTTTAGTGGATAAATTTTTTCCCGCTTTACGTATTATGCCTATCCATCTTTTTGCAAAATAAACTCATTGGTTTAAGCTCGACTGAGTTTTAAAACTTGGACATTTTTCGAGCACAATAAATGCGACGTTCGATTTGATAATCAAAGTTTATTGCATTTATTAAAGATAAAAACGTTATATATTATGTCTTTAAAATAATTTCAAATGATATTTTTTTAAATTAAATGAAATTTATCATTATATAAATGTGTTTTGATATATATATCTCGACAGTTATAATTGCTAAATTTTAAACTTATTGGTTAATTTCACTCGCGCTCAGTAATACATTTTTAAATGGATTTACTTCGGTATAAATAAGTATCGCGCTGGAAAATTAATTTTTCAAAACAAAGTAATTTTTTTTTGGCAATTTGAAGAAGGGCTCGAGAAATGTTATAAATTGGTATACCGTATTATTTAACTGAACGTTTAAAGTTTTAATTGTTGAGTGAGATACTTTATCATCGCGTAGAAGAACCGTGATGCCTTATACTTTTTATCCCTTTTATTCTCAATGAATGTCGCTTATACTATACGTTCAATTTGCTAAATATACTGACATGGAAATGAGAGTTGATTAAAGACAGACAAGAATCGTCCACGTAAAGCACTTTAAACAGAGTTGATTTATCGTCTTGTTTCAATGTCCTTGTTAGTTGGAGTAAACCCTTCGAGTGTACGCAAGGCAAATAAGACTCGCTAATGGACGAAAAGCAACGTTCGGAATAATTCTACAATATAGTGTGTGCAAACCGTATATATTTTGACTCTGGGTAGAAACGAATTAACCCACGTAAAACTGTTAAACAAATGTAGATTCTGTATTTGTTTCAAGTAAACTTTTTAAAACTTTTCTTAAACAAAGTAGATGTAGGGTATATGATTTTAAAAAATAATAAATTTTAGAATACAAGATTTAAAAATTAAAAGTAGATTTATTATTATCGTTCGCTACACTTCAGGAATCTCAAAGCATACTACTATAACCCTTACGTTAGAATGCGTGAAAGGTTATCATTAAAGAGAATGTCTTGAAAAACTCTTGAGTTTTGTCTCTTTAAAAAATACAGTCTTTTATTGCAGTGGCGCGGTGCTATAATGAGTAAGTCATAGATGCACTGTGTCCAAGGCTTCGTCTTCAAAAAGTAAAATCAATGGAAGGTGAGGGAGGTACAAGGTCGTGAAAAACGTGAGCAGTGATGATGCTGTAAATCGTGAGATGGGGCTGATAGAACCATGCAGGATAGATGAACCGGGGGTGATGATGAGTAATCGGTTAGGCGTTATTCGCTGAGTGTCGGATCTCAGTAGCTGAAACACTTGGTCTTGAAGCTGCTCTCGTCCTTACTTTTGTAGTTGCACTTGTAGAAGAGGCAGAACTTGTTCTCTTCCTCAAAGAAGGTGAAGTAACGCGAATACTTGTAGGGGTAGTACTCGTAGGCGGGACATTCCTCTCGGAAGTTGGAGAACTCCTGGGGCTTCTCCTTCGGGGTGAACCTGGCTAACTTGATTTCACGGCTCTCGCAGCTCTTCTCCTCGCTGTAGCATTTGGCAGTGAGGGCTGTGAGGTAGCCTTCTTTCGTATTGTAGACCTCGAGGTAACGGGGCTCGTAATCCAGGGCATAGCTCTGGTTGTAGCGTAGGGTCAGCAGCCGGTCGTACTGGGAGCAGTAGATCTCCTTTTCTTTGGCGTAACAGAATCCAAAGTAGCCTGAAATCAGAGGGCGGAAATGAGTGTCGGTGTAAAGGGGAGAAATGGGTCAATTATTATTCCAGGCGCACTAACCGTTGTAAGTAGAGAAGTCGAGAAGCTTGGCCTTGGGCTTGAGCTTGTCGTCGATGGATTTGATCAGGGTGCCATCCTTTCCTAACGACATCAGACTGAATTTGCCATCCTTGTACGCGGCCGCGAAGTACTCGCCTTCGGCCGACGACTCGATGAAGATCAATTTGTACTCCGGGTGATGCTCATAGAAGTAGAATTTCGTGGGCTCGCTAATGGTCTTGCTCTCAAAGTAGTAGGTGCGCTTGCAAACGTAAGCACCGCACTCATCGGTACCGTTGATCGTGAAGATGTCAAATTTGCTGTAGTCTCTGCGCATCAATATAGTGATTGCATTATAATTCGCCAAGTATTTATTGAAAATAAACTATTACCCCGGACCTCCATGATTTATATACATTGAAAATTTGCTTAAAGATTACAAGAACTCGTGGATGTATTCATGGTTTTTTACGTTTTAGTTATTTGGATTTATATAAGCAATAATTGTTTGAAATTATTTACCGATACTCGTTATACATTTATATAACTAATTATATCATTTATTTTGTAAACAAGTCTGCATTAGTATATTATACTACGTACATATGTACTATACTGAATAGCGGTAAAATGTGTAGATTTTCTAATGGTAAACAAGTTTAAATGAGTACTTACTTCTGATCGATGGCGAAGTCGATGCATCTGCGATCCCTCGGGAACTTATTCTCCGTGTACTGGCAGTCGGTCATGTTGAGAACGAGGAGGTAGGTCGTCTCGTTTTTCCAGCTGTAGAGGATCTCTATGTCGCTGCCGAGGGATTGGAGCTTAGTACGCCGATACAGGCGCTCGTCCTCGAAGGTTGGGATGCTGCAGCGGCTCTTGCTGCTTCCATCGTAGTTGAGCCTTTCGATGTAGGCCTCGGTCTTTCCGCCGTACTTGAAGCTCGCCCGGGAAGCGTAGTTGCGCGAGAGGACGTCGAAGCCCTCGGTGGGCTTCTTGTCCTCGTCGTAGCGGGCCGCCTGGACGTCGTCCTCGTCGATGAAGTGGTGCCAGCCGGGGCCGACCTCCGGTGTCCCCTTGGTCGTCCCCTTGGCCGGCTCCGGGCCCTCGGCTCCCACGGCCGCGTGCACCAGTAGCAGTAGGGCGAGCGGCAGGAAGTCCTTCATGGCGGCGGCGGCGGTCTGCGGCACAGTCGTCCACGGGGTTTAGAGGCTTTTTCCACGAGTTGCGTGAGCCAACGTGAGGAAGCGTTTAAGTGTAATTTTATGTTTTGTGACGTGCTTCGCCGCTCGAAACTGGAGTGGATTTTGCAACGCGCCCACTAGATTGTTACTATGGAGGAGTTTACTTGGCAAGAAAAAAATACTCTAATCGCTCCTGCTTTTTCGCGCGCTTTTGAAAATATCGGTCGCTCTTGATTTACTTTGAGCTGCTCCCAATTCGAATTTTTATGTATACTTATATAATCGGAATTACTTTATGGCTCTCGGACTTTTTCTTCTTGCTAATAACTGTCTTTTAGAAAAGAAACTAGCGTTATGCACACTTATTTAAATACATAGCTTTAAGACGATGGCAATGGACAATGGAAAAAACAAATGATTACATTGATATACAATAAACTCCGTATACTTAAATAATTTACTTTTTCTTCCTACTTTGCGGACGAATAACTATTAAAAGCTGCTAAGGAGTATGGCGATGAGAATTTCACTACCGCACTGTGTTGTTTGTATGAAAAGTAACCGTATACATCATAATAATAAGAAGAAACCTAAACTCGGTAATTTATATGATTTTCTTGTACTACAAGTGTTGCATAGCAAAAGGCTTTTAAAGTCATTCGGTTAACTACTAATATTTTAAAGGTAATTTAATTTTTACATATAACTGTTAAATTTATTATTTAAATATTCAAAATTTAAGTTTAATAATAAAATTTAAAAAGCTTTTACTCTTCATTTCTTATCAAGTTTAATTTTTGCAAAACAATTTTAGTCGAGTGTAAAATTAATTAGTTGACAATTAAAATGCTTTTAATGAACATCAATACATTCGACGAAAAGAAAGTTTACATGCATTTAGGAAATATTAAGATTAAATTGGAAAATTAGTCAATTAGATTTAAAATGAATGCTGTTTATTCAACTAATATTAGAATGTTATTGTTATCCCAATGCAGAAATTATTTTTAACGAAGAGTTATTGAATACTTACAGAAATATAAGTTTAGACAGAGCGTACAAAGTCCCTTCAGATGCAGCAGGGCATCTTCCTCGCCGAGCTGATCGTCCCCGCTTTTATACGTATCCCCTCGCGGTCTAAGGTTTTAAAAATCTCCTACGCAAGACCGGTTTCGTGCAGCCGATGCAGCGGCATTCCTATCTTCATTTTGCGAAAATTTTCCTTTGCTTACTTGACTTTTGTCGTTAAAGACGAGCCCTCGGATTCGCACTTCGAAATTTACCTGTATCCTCTCTGCCTTTATGGCTTTCCCTCTCCTTCTCTCTTCCTAAGTAAGATCGAGTATTGTTTATGGATGTATTTTTACATTAATTTCGTTTGTTTATCACTTTGTCAACAGTACATGTATGCATCGTGAATATGAGAAAGCTTTTGTGTTTTGACCAGTTGATATTGATGCTTATTTGGATATAAATTTATTAACGAATTTTATCTATGATTGAGAAATTTGGATATATGCTTTAAATGAAATTTATTTTTTTCAATCAGCAGTAAAAGAATTATAAATATAGTTGAAATCCGTATCCTATGCGTAATTTCTTAACTATAGAGCTGATACAATAATTTATATTTATCAAATGTGCGTTTACTTACACTATCGTGTTTTATGGGCACAGTGGTTGGTTGACGAAGTTTCGTTGCAAAAGAAGCCCTGCGGTGACGTCAACAAACTTCGGTCTTACTGTCTTTTTGCGTCGTTTGTACCGAGAGATTATAAAACCAACCAAGTGACTTTCTTGCCTGCTCGTGTTTATACTTTTTGTCGTAGTTTTATAGTTAAGTCTCGATCAAACTTTATGGAAAGGAATGATACATTAAAAATTATATAAAATATATTACGCACCATAAGTCTTTAGGAACAATTTATTAATGATATCATATAACTTTATATTACTTCTTCATTATATGCTTTAAGTAAAAATGTGCATAAAACGCTTATATTTTTTGTATGATAGAGTAAAATGTTAATATTATAATATTATAAAATTTTTAAATTGTGCGAATAAATTTTTACCTAAGCATTGCTTGTTATACAAGTAAATTTGCATCTGTCCACTGTAGCGGCTAATGCATTGATTTACTTATATTTACATTCATTATATCTATAAATCACATGGTCCGTTTTCGTTCTTCATTACTTTATGTACTCTTAAAATGACGCCGTTAATCAAGCCGTTAAGTCTCTCACTACGTTCTGCTTGTACACATAAAAGACGAGACTATGTTAGTTCTTTAAAACTAGAAACTTTTTCTTATAGTATGTCAAAATTTAACATTTGTATTATCCAATAATAGTAAATTTTTAAAATATAATTAAAATTTAAATATATGTATGTTTACAATTAGATAGAATTCTTCAGGAATTTATGTAAGTTTCTGCTTTATTTATTATTAGTTTCAAGTTTCAGATATGCAAGACGTATAAACAATAGTTAGCTTATGTTTCAATGTATGATTACAATTATTAATAATACGTATTATATTTGTAGATTAATTGAAAAGTTTTGAGAGTTTAAGATTTCAGTTGATTAACACATTGAATTTAAAAATTAATTCGTATTCTACAAAGGTTTATGTGCATGTAATAATAATCATAAAATAGAAGTTTGAATTTTGACTATCGTCGATGTATAAAGTAGACTGTCAATTTCAACATAGTTTTTAAAGCATATTCATTATTAAAGAAAATATTATTAAAATAGTACCGACTAACATATACCAGCATATTCAGTAGCATTGTACCGAATTTGAACCCCAAAACAAACTCAAGTACGTATCAGTATGCACATGCATCAGATACGTCATGAAGCGGTGATGCAATATTTCACCTGGGAAACTTCAATTTGGCTCGGGTAATTTGTGGATTCGAGATCAACTGCGATAGTCAGCAAGTCGTAGGTGGTCTTTACGAGGATGCGCTGATTTGATTCGGTCTACGTCGAGATCTACGTGTATCTTTGAATAATTGATTGGACCTTTTGCCCGCGCTCTATGGTGCATTATAAATTTAAATTGTACTTTACAAAAATTTCAATTCCAGTGAGTTTTAATTCCGATACCGTAATGTATTATTTGTTAATGGACGTTAACGTTATATTCATAGTACTTCTAAAAGCTGGCCCACGCACGATAAAGTTTTGCCGTCGGTAATTAATCTAAATGCATGTAGGACACCGGTCATTCGTCAAGACGACTAACAAAAGGTAGCCGCGCCTGTGGGTCTTGGGGAGCTTCTCCGAGGAGTCGGACAAAGCGGCGTCCCGGCGCATCGGTAAGTATTCATCGGATGGGCCGCGGCGGCTCGAAAGCCGCTAGCCTTCGGGACTGCTCTCGGGGCCCGCGCACTCGGCTGACCTCCCCGGTCGGCCGCGCCCGCGGCGCAGGCGGCTCGCCTTGGGGGCGGCGCAGCGAGAGCCGTCTTGGCCGCCGGTGCCGTTGAACGCGGCGAAGGCCACCGCGCAGGAAGTAGTCGTCGGCCGGTCTGCCCGCACCGCGCCGCCGCGGCAGGGGCCCGTAATTGCCAGCCCACGTGCCCGGCCCTCCTCCGCGAGACCTCCACGCCCGCGACTCTTATCGCGAGGCGCGCCCCCGACCCCCGCGCTGCAAATGATGCGGGCCGGACGATCGATTGACATCTCGCCCTGGAAATGCGCCTGTGCCCCCGCGGAGCCCACCGATGACAGCGTGTGCTTTACGCTTTTACAGGGGGGATTTTCAAAGGTATTCAAAGCGAGGTTAGGTGCCACCGACGCAAACTACATTTCCATTGCTATTGACTTTTTACGCGCGTCACTTGCGCTCAATTTTCACCAATGGTTGATACAAGCATTGAAAATATATCCAGGCGGTACCTTTTCACATATTTCACGGTACTTGTTTCTTTTTTATATGTTTTAGTATGAATTATGTATTTTTTATTTAAACATAGCCTCCATTTGCTCATGCAAGCTTATCTACATCAGTATAAATAGAAATAATTTTTTTCATAATAGCCAAATAAATTTTATAAACACCAATAGGTGAACAGACAAATACAATGCCAATTTATTAAAAGTATAAAGCCGTTTAATTATTTTGAATAAACTAATAAAACAGTCCGAGAGTGAGCAATTTATAACGAGCTACAAGTCACTTTCGAATTTTATAAGTATTTAATGTTTTTCTATATGTATAATATTAACTTCTGTATTATATTCTAGGCAGCTAGCTTAGATAGCAACATTTCTTAAGTCGTCTGAATTATCCTCTGTCTCTGTTTTTTTCAAACCATCGTGTGTAAAAAGTTAAACTGAAAAACTTTTTAAATTGGCATAAAGCAAAAAATGCACTTTCAAAGCGGTTCTTTCCCTGGCATTTTCCAGAAGACTGATATGTTTGAAAAATTTCCATTGCTCTCGAAACTGGTCCCGAAGGACTGTGTCGGCCTCCCTTTTACACACTGCACGTGATTTCGTAGTGATTCATTGCACATCTCAGACTGCTTGATAAAACACGGACACCCGCGAATTGTCTCTGACAAGAAACGATTAGTGCACGATTTTGTGCAGCGTTGTCGATTATCGATATGATGCTCGCGTCTTCGAGGTAAGAGATACGTGAGACCATTTGCTCATCGGCAGAGTCCCCGAGCTCAAAAACCAGTTCAAAGGTTGCCTTCTGATAGGTTCGTAGAGGCGAAATACGGTTGCTGTCGGCCCCCTAACATATCCTGGTGAGATTCGACTTGTTGACACTGCGTTGCGCTTATGTGCGTATGTGCATCCTCGATGACTTAACTCATCGTCGGGGCTACACCGTTAGGAGAATCAAACTCAAACTAGTTGCTTACGCGGATGATGAATGAGCCGGAACAGTGTAACTAATGATTGGCCACTCGACGAAACCTAGTATGTACTTGTGTTTCATATTAATCACCCTAACTACGATTTATGAATCATATTAGTTTTTCCCTCTACCCGTAGAAGTTAATCACAGTGAGCACGACCATAAAAATGAAATTAATAAAAATATATTGCCTTTCATAACCTAATAGAATACTCTTATATATTTCTCGATTTAATACTATATTAAAAGATAGAAGAGTTAAAAAGCGAGAAAATCATGCGTGGATTTAGTTATGAATTTAACAAAATTTAGCTACATTTAATTACCATGTACGTCTTAGATTTATTAGTTATCTTTAATTGTTTATAGATTTTACTTTAATTTATAATCTATTTAAAGAGTTTTTGTTAATCAATTATAAATATTTATAAATATAAATAAGTACAGTATATATACACATTTATATACGTATGTATAAAATATTATCATTATTTTTTATCTTCTTAAATAAAATTTTTAATAATTACTCGTTTCAGTTTTTTTAACTTATTATTATAAAGCTTTGATTAACAAACCAAGAATTTACCACTGCGGTCATCTTCGAACATAATCAATGATCGATCACTTTTAATGAGTACAATTCTTCTTTATCATATTTAAAGACAATGACTACATTGTATTGAAAAAATAAAATTAAACAGCTTTTCCAAACAATGCATAAAAAAGTTTTAAGAGACTACAATAAAAATTTATTTTCTATGTTTGAACTTTTAGGTCACAATTGTTGACAGAATGTTGATTGACTGCCATTTATTAATATAAATATTCATATATAAATAAAAAATTAAAAGTTGCGCTATTGTGATAATTTTTGTAACTGTATTGCTAAAACCATTTTGAGGCAGTTATATTATCGTGAAAAAATGTAAGGATCTTTATAAAAATGCAGTATCATTTCAACTGAAACCTGTAGCTGGTGTTTGCGCCGATAGATATACAGATATACAATATATGATCCTTGCTGCATTTGTATTCATAGACAACTGGTTCTTACATTAAAAAAAGAAATATTTCAAACCCGTCTATATTCTTAAAGTTCTCGCTTTTCTTCGTATAAATTCGAAGGCATAAAATGTAGCCTCCATGCATTATTACCGCTGGATAGACACGTCGACTTGCCGATCGGGCACAGTATCCTGGCTCAACCAAACACATGATTCATGATCAATCGGGTCTTCGTACCTGTGCGTATATATGTACGCCCCTACGCAAAGATCACGAATATCGTTGTACATAAAACGCGCTCGTGCAGTCCTAGCGAAACAGAAAGAGATCGGAGTATATAGAGGATCGTAAAGTTCGCGAGCCATCTCACTCGGGATCGCGGATTTATTGCGGAGGAGGCGCGGTGCTCATACGAATGCGTCCCTCGCTCGCGGCCGTCTATTGACTTAATACCCTGGCATTATGCGCGTCTTCATTTTTCTCAACGGTCGCGCGGTGCATCGGAGCTTGCCCGTGAGAAACGAGATCGGATTGCGCGACGCCTTTCCGCTGCGTACATTCTCTCGGGAAGAGGTTATATATATATATATGTATATATTGTCAGAGCAGCTTTTATTATAAGCACCAACTAAAGTATGCCAAAGGAATACAGTCGAAATTGAAAAAGACAATCATTACAGTAATGATTAAGCTATTTTTTCGTAGATTTATTCGCAAGGGGATGTATCGGTGACTCTTTCATGAGTTTTAGATTGTCATAATTACCCCCGTGAGAATTATTAGGCTTTTGCACCAATGGTTTTTGGTATCATAAAGTTAATGTCTCGGTTCGGAAACGTTAAATGGAGAAAATTGAATACATCAATTTTAATAATACTAGATTATTAAGGTTCGCGCATGAATTACGAATTTGTGAGTATAGGTAATGCAAATGTGATAAAGATAATGAGAGTATACATTACTGACTAATCAATAAAGTGAATATTTTGGCAAGCAAAGGATAATTATGCACAATATACGTGTAAAGCAGAACACATAATACAAAGAATATAATATTTATTTTGATTTATTATTTTGGATTATTTTGATTTATTATAATACAAAATCATAATTATAATAAACGTTTCTATTTATGTTGCGACATACAATAATAGTATATTAAATGCTTGAAATTATTTACAAAAAGGGAATAAAATACCTTGATTTCTATTAAAGTGAATAGTGCTAGAATCCTAAAAGATTAATTATAAAATTTATTAAATTAAGATATGCATAATTTTAATTAGTCAGAATTTAATTACAAATTAAAATCGCAAAGCTATTAATTGGTTAAATATTTTTATTTTCTATGATTCATTCAATTTAAGTCGAAATTTTTCCATTATCTTTTAATAAGTTGGCTTCTAATACATAAAAATTGTGTAATAAAGTTCAACACAAATAAATTAATAAAATATCGAACAAAAAAAATATTGCATTGTTACACATTAGATTAAAATTTGAATGATATAATTATAAAATTTATTAAAACAATAGCAAATCATAATGCATAAGTTATACAAAGATCGATATCTAAATTAACTCTATAATTATCGCATTGTCGCGTTTATTGGAATTCAAATAGTGAGTCTCCGAACTTTAAGCCTAAAAAATATAGTTATTTATACATGTAAATACTCTCTAAATTTTAAAGTGTATACATCTTGTTTGAATTTTTAAATTTAATCCAATAATCTCCAAAAAACGATTTTTTTGTCTTGAGTAACACCAATAATTATACAGTTTATACTTATAGACGTTAACTTTGACTTAAAAAAATATCGATCCTTATTTGAAAAAATTCAAAATAAACTTTAAATTTCCTTCAAAGTAGAGTTAAAAATTATAATTTGACAAATTCAAGATTATCATTATGTTAAACCATCAAACCATTTTTTGGATCGGTGTTCGGAATATTTGAAATACCATATGATTTGTAATTTTTATCACTAAAAAAGGTATTATTCTAATAACATTAGTGATCTTTTGTTATTTGAAATATAAAAGATATATCATTGAAAATAATGAAAACAAGGAATTTGAATTAATAACTATAGTAACATTTTTTATCAATATAATAAGTTAGTGTTTTATTTATATATTGTAAATAAATATTGGTCATTCACTTTTTATTGATTTTTTAGCGATTTTTTAGTGATTTTCACAATTAAAACATTGTTATTTATATATTCCAGCTAATCCAATGCGAATATTCCGTAACAATACATACGTATGTACAAGAATGCAATCCAATTAATTGAGCGATTTCCCGCGTGACGAGTCTCTATCGTCGCTGTAAGGTTTTCCTTCGCCTGCTTTATTTCACTCCCACAATCGATATTGTACATAAGTGTGGAACAAAAAAAACTGAATGCGCTCTAAAAAAGTAGGAGTGAGCAGAAAATACGAGTTTGAGATATGCATCGAGATTGTTCCCTTAGGGAGAAGGGAGGGAGTACATTACATCTTCTGTGCGTTTCAAACTAGCTTGAATATTGGCGCTCGAGGCACAGTTTCATTATGTACTTACGTAAACATGGGCGCCCGCGTTTTGCTGGCTCACCGATTGTTTCGCGCGTTTCCTCCGAACGAACCCTGCGGCGTTCATTTTTTCTCTCCCCCTTTTGGCATTCGATGGAATAGATGCCACTTTTTTCCAGGACCGCATTTCTATCGGACCAATGAAATGGAACGTGTGAATGGAAGTTTGTATCACGTCTAATAAGACTCGATTTGAAATGGGGTTTTTAATTTAAGATTGCAAAATTCATTCTCAATATGTATTACAATCTACATATAGATAAGTATAATAAACTTGAGTTGGCGTAATGACTGTAATTTAATAAACAAATATTACTTGTTTTTATTTTGTTTTTCACAGTAAAACTATTCCATTTGAAGAAAAATCATTTAGCTTAAATCTTCAATTATATTATTTATTTACGAGTTATATATTTAATACTATTAAAATGCTCTTTATATATGTATATATATATATATATATATATATATATATATATATATATTGTAGTAAATGCAAAATAAATGATATACAAAGTAAACAAAGAGCTAAAGTTTTTTTGTATTACATAGTATAGGTATTGGTAAAAGAAGCTAATAAGGATTACATCAGCGGATCAGTTTTACTGCGATCACATCTTTTCTAAAATTGTTATTTTATCAATCTAATAAATTTGTAATAGCTATTATCGTTATACAATAAATAAAGCAATGTTATCATGGTATGCACAAGCACCTATAATGTAACTCGTACTTGCAGGACAGCAACTTGTGTTCGCGAGTAGCGAGTCACGACATCTTTTCAGTTGATATTTGAAACAAGGAATTTTTACTGCTTTTAATTTCTAATATTTAATTAATGATTTTAAAACATTGCATTATTTAACATTATAAATAATTTATTTAGGTTTTCTTCTTATCGGGTTATGGTAATATATAACTCAAGATATAACTAGCATTTTTACCTTTTCTCGTTCACGCTCGCTTGGATCAAATTGTACATATTATGTTCATTTTAATAAATATTTAGATGAAAATATATTAAACAAGAAAAAAAAACCAAAAATGGACTATTAAAAAAAATATAACACCAGATTTAAGTAGAATACTAATTCAAATGATCATACGAGCGATTTTATTTCAGATTGTTTAAATATGATAGCTGTCGAACAATTAGTTCGTGATATATAACATTGTGGGTAAAGCAACTTTTATTATTATGAAAACAATTGATAAAAAAAAATCTCGTTTGTTATGGAAACATTGCTTTCTACAGAAAAAATACTGTGAAAGGTTAAGGCTTGGTTTGATTATTTAGACTCCGTATCAGGAATAATTATGATGATAGTATTCTGAACATTAGGCACATGTCCAACATATGTATATGATAAAAGCATTTCTTATAAAAAATTTTGCAATGCAGGTTACTTTCAAATTTTTATTTCTGTTGGTTTTGTACAGTTAAAAAAGAAAAAATAAAAATTAATCTTTTTAAATTATGCAAACTCACACAAGGTACACATCCTACATTGAAATGTTTAAAAAAATAACTTACAATTATGTGGTTACTTTTATTTTCTATGGTATTTCATATTTTTTGTTGTAAGCACTATAATTTAAGAGTGAAAATGGGTTTCAAGATCTCTCCTAAGGATTTAATAACAGTTTTAAGTAACGTCTTAAAATATGTAAACAAATGGAAATAAATTCAAACTATCTATTTGTTGTAGATAAAACACTATATATAAAATTAGTAGTACTAGAAGAGTATATTCTATATTTTCTATTTCAGCATAATTTTGGGCATAGAATAGAGGTTCTTTCTGCTCATAATTATGTCACTAAGTAATTATGTCGCGCAAAATAATTTTCAATGATCGTAAAGTGTAATTAATGTAGATAGCTGAAACTTGAAGAATAAAAATATTTTATTAATTTTTAAATATATTTAATTAGAAATATGTCTCTAATTAATACTATGATTAACTATATTACTCAGAGATCTCTTGTATAGTTTTACATGAAACCAAAATGGATAATTATAAAAATTTGTGCTGTTGTACAGGTGTACGTTTTACAAAAATGAACGTTTGACTTTCTGAAGACAGTAGTTTCTTACTAATTTGTATATTGAGCATAAAAATTCAATCAATTTTTGCCGAGGACATTATTTTCTTGTTATTACTCTATTTTATTGTTCTATTTTTTTAGCATAAGTGCCATATTATAATATTAGAACTATAATCATTATTTACTTAATATTTAAATTACATTGACAGATTGTCACACTCAATAATATTTTTTAATTTCTCGTAATACATTTTTCTTTCAACTTTTAATTAAAAAGTTTTTAAATTAAAACTTATTAAATTATTCTAGTATTAATTTATACCATACTACATATATTGCTTTGTTTCGTTTGTATTGTGTTTATATTGCGTGTATTCTGTTGATTATTAAAAATCCAAAGTCAGTTGTTCAATAAAATCGTTTTCTTAATTTTTTTCATCTAAGAAATGTTTTTCCATAGTTATTCAGAAACTGATACAAAGAAGCAGAATGAAGCTCACCATTTGAGATAAGTTTCTCCCTAGTTGACTAATGAATTCTAGAGAAAAGTAGATTCAAGCTCCTCGTTCATAAAGTGTTTCTCCATAGTTAGTCAAGGACTCTCAGGGAGAGGACAACTTGAGCCTGCAATTCGAGAACACAATTCGTCTTAGGGATAATTCTTTTTCGTCACGTTCAAAGGACTTTCTTCGTAATTGTTAAGGACTTCGAACTCACTGGATTAGACTAACAAAAACCACGCCGAACTAATCACAATTAGGCTCATTAAATGTTCTCCTTCTTTGTTTTCGTAATCAAGTTTATGCTTATTTCGAAATATTTTGTATAAGTTATTAAACTTTAAGTTTGCAAATGCTGACATATGTAATTGATATATATGTAATGCTGATATATGTAAATGAAGATACAGCGAATGAATTATATTATTTTAATAAAGTAATATATAATTAATACGTAAGTTATTGATTGAAATTATTGTGAATCAATCGTTTTAAAGATTCAAAGGAAATAACTGTAATATTTGTAAACGATGTTGATTAATCATATAAATGTAATGCATTTATTTTCTTACATTTTAATATTACTTATTTTTCGTTTAATTTAAACACCTGCAATAAAAATAATATTTATAAAAATATGACATCTTTTTTAAATAAAATGTTAAAGTTCATTATTGAAGAAAAGCTATTAAATGTCGATATGCTTACACTATGTTTAATTTATTGATATATTAATTATTCGTCTGGTGCATAGATTATTTTTAACTGACGATTTAATGTTGTTGTAAAAGGTTTAAACTGTAGATCTTTTATATAAAATTCATGTATATAACTTATTGTTTTTTATTAATTCCTTTAGTAAAATATAAATTAAATCTAAAGTGGTTCTTATTGGAATGTAGTCGTTTTATAAGGTTACAATTTTTAATAAAGTATTTGAAAGTGTACTGACTGTTGGTAGGGGTTATTCAACGACAAACTTTAACATATTTTCCAAAAATAATTTTATATTTTTACAAATAATATGTTGCATGTTATTTGTTACAACCATATATTGTTATAGCCAATATCAATGGTACCTCAAATAGTGGTCTGTATTTTTTATAGCGGAATTTGAACTCAAGATCAAAATTTAAAACAGGAGTAGTTATGCTATGCCACGCTAAGGATTACCAGAGGTATATAGATAGGTAAAATCAATTGCATTTTAATAGTTTAGCACGTATTAAATGCAGTGTGCTTCAACAGAGTTACATCATTGCCCCGAAGAGATGTGTTAATTTCGTTCACTTGTGGAGCCGGACACTTGGTGGAGTGTCTGCTAGTCGCCATCTATCCGTCAGTAGTGACAATGAAGACAAAACGGCGATATCCCGGCACAGGGTGCATTCTGCCCCCGTGCGCACATCCGTCTCTGGCGCGCTCTTGATGAAGCTCCGAGGCGCGCGCCCGCGACGAAAGGGCTTGGCATCAATCTTTCTCCTGGGTTCACCAGTAAGTCACGTAGCCCGAGTTATTCACTCGCTCTTGCCTTTTTCACGGCGAGCTGGGGTGAGGCGTTTCTCGTTAATTCCGGTGGAGGCCGATCTCTGTCTTCCTCCGCTGCGCTTTTTCTCGGGATTTTCTCGTGAGAAGGTCGCGGACGCACAAGGGAGTTCACCACTAGGAAGATTGCTGAGCCGAGTTCATCTTTCTTCTCTTGCGAACTGTGTACGTCAGCACGATGCTTTTAGTCTTTTAGATTTTGGTTTCGACTTCGATTACGCAGCTACATCAGTGTTTCTTGAAAATACAACGCACAAAACAAAAGCACCATAAGAATGGACCTATATTACATTCAAATGATATAGGATTCATAGTAAACGCAATCAATGCATAACTTAATTCAGATATGATTGATCAAGAAGCACTTCTCATCGAAATGCAAACTATTTCTTATATAAATGGCAGGAATAACAAAAATCAATAGATTTTGTTCAACAAAATATTTTATACATATGTGCGTACGAACGTGTGTATATATACATACATACACATATCTTAAAAGTAAATTTTATTCAATCTTCTATAGCGTTTTCTGTTGTACAACAAGTATGATCGATTTATGTACTTAAATTTCCTAAAAATTACTTTTTAATTTATTTAAAATAAATTAATTTCCTTTAAATTAGATTTCCAAGAGAATTTAAAATTAAATTAGAAAGAAACACTTTCGTACGTTTAGTCTGTCTTTCTCTCAGTTTCTACAAAATTTCGGTACATAGGAATCTATAAGGGAAAATTTTGATACAGCGACAGAGAGGTCGCTAGAATCTGATTCACGCAGCTAATATCTATCTCACGATGTAATGTAATTTTTACCATTACTTTGAAGAAATATATTTGTCCATATATTAAACATTCTTTTGCAAGATCATCTAATATGCAGCTATTTGTTTGGCACTCAAGCACCGCACACACGTATAGCATAATTTTTTCTTTTTAATAGTTCACAATAATAATGTATAAAATCATACCGCCTTATGTTGAATTACTTTTAATATGTATAGTAGTATTTAATTTAAAATTCAAAATATGCTCTTCTTTTAATATTAATTCTAAGATCCGAATTATACATTCAGACTTATCACCGCGATTATTATTATCATTATTATTATTATTATTATTATTATTATTAATATCGCAATACCTAATAAAGTATAAATCTCGGTATAAATAATAGCATACCAAATGTAACGCTGATAATAGTATACAAGTAGATTACTCACGTATATAAAGCAAACAAACTGCAGACTATATTACTTGTGGAGTTTCTTTTATATGAAGATTTACTGTCTCCTATAAAAGTTCTAGTTTCTACTTAACATTGTTCGTTATATACATATAATATGTTTTGTGTAGTGGATAAAAGTTCAGCTTGTATTGCTCATCTTTTGACATAAAATGTTAATAATTCAATGCATAAGTTAATAAGTAAATAGATCCTGTAATAATTTCTATTTTTCAAAATTTTCAGTAAATTTTTAAAAATGACTTTTTAGAAAAAATAATACCTTTTGTAAGTATTCATGTCCATTGTTGTGTTTGGAATAATGTATGTTAAAAAAATCTGATATATATTATATATATATATATATATATATATATATATATATATATATATATATATATATAATCTAATTAAGTTTATTCCGGACTTTATCAATGTGCAACTTTCACAAGAGGCACCATTAAGTACTACTCCAAGATTAATGATCATATTTTTGACCGTAATCTGCGAATGGAATGGAAACTTGGCCGTCCAAATTCATGAAGATTGTACCTTGCGACTTCGCTGAAGAAATATTCAAACAAGTTCTGAATATAGTAGAACATATATTGAATTAAATCCCATCAATACAGAAATTAATAAGCCAACAAGAGTGACTAAAATTGTGTATAGTGTCGTGGCTCAAATATTCATACACACACACACACATTAATTTACATAAAAATTATTACAGTTCAATTTAAAAATACTGTATGTGTGTTTCTAATATATTTCATGGGATATACTGAGATTGTATCTATAAATACAATAGTTTTATTTCACGGATGAAAGTACTTTAGTAATACATCGATTTTATCTAGAAGGTTTAGCTTGCTTCTTTCTTTTATATATTTTTTGTAGTCTATCAAAAAATAAATTATCGTACTTTTCTTCTTGCATGTATCTGTATTGCATCATTATATCTGAGATGTGTTGATTGTGCAAATATTAATATATAATCTTAAAGTAACCTATCTATAATTTATTTTATATAATTTAATTTTTTATGGTTAATTGTACGATTGGGTTTGGTCTTTGATTAAGTAGAAGTTGTTTTAGTCTTTTATAATTATTCTAGTTTTTAAAAACTATTTTTTAATTAGCTAGATAAATTATTGTTTTTATACTTTCATTATTGAGATTGAAACAGTGTAATATGTTAGAATCGTTGCATTATTTTGTTTATTTCTACAATGATACATAATTTTTTTGATTAGCTGTTTTCTATCTGGTACAGTAGAGTTTATCTTTCTCATATTTTCTTTGCGTATTATACACTTTTTTTCCAAGTAGAGGGATGTATTAGAGGAATGAATCCCGTTATTATTGGTGTTTTTGTAATATTGAGGGTTAGAAAAATATGGACTATGGATCTGCTTGTTATTGACAATACCTCTTTTTATATGCTTTTCTATTATGGGTGCAGGTAATCAAATTTATTCAATATTTACATATTAGAATAGGGGAGTATTAATAATTTTTTTTGAAATTTGATTCATGGATTAGATATTTTTCTCACATATACATTATCAGCGGTCGGAGTATATTTTGATCAGAAAAAATTTTAACGCTTTGGTCTAACTGCTAACTATGAAATAGATCGTGTACTTTTTAGCGAGTACTATTAGCCTGTTCTAATTGTTTATTGACATTTGTATTAATAATTAGGATATTTTCTAGCTGTAACCCTATATCCTTTACAGTCCTTTTGCGTGAAATATCAATTATTTTCTTGCCTGTGTCAGTAATTTGAACATTTCTTTAATTCTTTCTTTATTATAAAATATACTTTAAATACAATCTCTTATCCGTATAATGTATCCTTACATACCTTTTTATGTTATAATTAACTAATAAATAAACATATATTATTTTATCCATATATAAAATATTCCTTATATTGTAGTCCTCTGAATAGGATGTGTCTTCTTTGATTCGTTATTTCCATTTCAAACCGTTTCAAATTCGTTATTTCTTGGTGTGATTTGTTTGATAATTAATTTAAATACGAGGACTTTGTGACATATTAAGTCAGTCCTTTATAGGTCTATCGGCAAAGCTGCCTCTAGCTCTTTATTATTGAGGCACCTTTATTATTGAGTGAATATTTGCAAAGAATTTTCTTATTCGGTTGTTGTGGTGCGCAAGGCACGATAGCATACCCAATGTTGATCAGTAGTCTCTTGAACTGGCTCTTGAGAATGTGTTACATGGTTTTGAATGAACCCCAGTGTGCCATCGCAGAGTTCAGAAATTTATGCTTTTATAAGTATTTAAATGTATTAAGAAGCATTTATAAGCACAAAATAAATAAAAATTCATAACGTAAAAATTATCAATATTATATGCATATAAAATAATACTACAATTGATTAAATAGCGGTCTTAAACCCGCTATTATTTGTTCTTAAGCTAAAACAAGATGGTGGATAAAACATGAACGATCGACTTAACAATAATCGATGCATTTGGGTGTAACCGCATAATCTAAGCGTAACTCTTTTCTGGCTATCACGGTCTGAAAAAAGCCCACCTAATTCCTATCCCGACCACCAGATTTAATTAAGCCTATTAAAGCGATAGAACCACTAGCGAGATCAAGAGCGTAAAAAGCTTCTTAAGCTGGATTTTCCTACTAAACGATATGTATTTGTATGTATCGGTACATGCGAAATGGCTGCTAAAGTTCCTAATTGGCATACAATTTGCAAAATTTTACTCTTTGATTAAATTACAAGTTCCCTTTTATTAGATAATTTTTGGCTGTTGAAAGCAACTCATTTGGTAGGATGTATATTTTATTGTGTTTGTCATCCACTTCAGATTATAATAGTAGAATAAATGTCCTCTCTAATGATATGAAGAACCGTATTTTATGAATGTAATCTTAAATATTTACTTACTATATTCTATGAAAAATATTTACATTCATTGTTTTACGATCTATCATTTTACAGTTTTTTATTATTATATAATGTTTAAGAAAATTTATTAAAATAATTGTAAATCTAAATACTTAAATAATTGTGTGCGACAAAAAATATATTATTTATCAAAACATAAAGTCTTTTTTGTTGTAACATATTAAATGCGCTCGGGACAGATTTGTCTTGTCATTATTTAATGTTATTCAGATATAGCCTTGTTTTTATGTATTACCTTTCTATTTTTAAGTAAAGAGTCGAAAGAAACAAGGGGGGTTTGCAGAAGAGATATATAGGTAAATAATAATTTATTTGTAAATTTTTACTAAATTATTGCATAAGATTAACATTCAGAATACGCACGCCTATAATTCTACTTATATATAAATGTATTAAATTCTCTCGCATACTCATCAATGTCACAGATATAGCGCAGTATAAGGCAATAAATAAATAGATACATAAAATTATATAAATAAATCACATTTTTCATAGTTTACATTATCTATCAGTCGGTTCGCAATCATATACAATTATAGACAATGAGTGAACTGAGTGTATTTACAGAATTAAGTGAGGGATGAATACTAAATACACACATATACTTATAATACATATATATAACTAAATTTAGGAAGCGAATTAAAAGCACGATTGTGAGGACGTCTAACTAGAGTTATCTTTAATTGTTACGCCCCCACTCCTCAAATGCTCTATCAGTAGCCTCTTGCAGCGACAAAGGGAGGATGTATTCCTCATGCAGAATGGCGGTTTGTTCCACAGATGAGCACTTTGAACAGAGAAAGATGTTATTCCCGACGAAAGATAGATAGATAGATAGATAGATAGATAGATAGAAGTTTATTTGTAAAATTTTTACAAAATTATTGCACAAATAGCACTTAAAAACGCAATCATCTTAAGTCAACTTAAATATAAATTATATCACATATACGTCATTATCACAGATGTAGCGCAGTATATGGCAATAAATAAATAAATAAATAAATAAATAAATAAATATATAATTGTTACACAAAATTTTACAAATAAGTCACATTTCTCTCATAATTCATTATCTATCAGCCAGTACACACTCATACACTCTTACATACAATGAATGAGATGAATGTATATAAGGTATAAAATGAGAGAGAGAGAGAGAGAGAGAGAGAGAGAGAGAGAGAGAGCGTAACCCTGTCACGATTGCCAGAACTATAAGCAGTTACCTGTCCACTTCCCCACTCCTGGCCTCCTTTTGTTTGCCGGCCGCCTCTGTCAAATGCGCGAGCAAACCCTTTAAGTCCATTTTCATATGCTTTTCCTAATCGCGATTCCGGAGACTGTGTGTTGGTAACCACTTTCAAACGGTGCACAGGCAAACTGTTTTCCGGAAAAAACCATCTTCCTAATCGCAATCGGCATTTGTCTGTAATTACGGACCCAATGTTTTATCAGACATCTTATTAGACAGCTCACTTATGAGTTTTCCGTGATTTTTTTCGTAATTTTTTGTAATTTTCCTTCTACCGGCCCCTGAAAATGAGATTTGAGGTATTGAAACACGCATTGTTTTGCTTTGACCCTTCGACTCATCAGTCATTCAGTAATGTATTTTTCTTTTATTGAATTTAATATTTTAAGAGTTCACTATTATTTACTTAATTTTTATAATATTAATTTAGAATCTAAAGAATCTATCAATCTGGTTTAAAGAAGCTCTATGTTTTTAAAACTGCATAAAATAATTAATTTATACTTGAAAAAACTCTTTTATCTTTCTTGTTACTAGAATTTTAGTTACTCATTAAGAAGTTGAGATCAGTGTAGTTGTCGCTGCATTGCGTGGCATTTCGACGATATTTCAGTATATCCATCCATGAAACTCGATTATAATACCGAAATTTCAGGGGAAAAGGCGGAGGCAGATGGTGAGCGCTCATATCTACCTCTGTGGAAAAAGCTTCTGCTTTACCGAGAGAGTTGCGATAATTCTACCCCTTCTCCCATGAATTCCTTTTTTTACCTCTTATATTCGGACCAAAAGTAGACTAATGGCGCTTCGATGTTTCAGGCCAAATTTAATTAGTGAGCTAGCTAGCACTGCCTTTGATTTCACGCTAGTACCGTGTGTGGGATCCTAATAACATCGGGTGCGAATTTGATTTCAAGCGCGCGTGTACGCGGGTAAATTTAAAGGGGACTTGCTCGTTATGCGCTCGATGTAGGATCAGCTAAACCTGGGCTCCGATTTTCGTAGAACGGTCGAATAGGATATTGGACGAGTGACTTTAATTAGTTCAATAAGGCTACAGAATTTAGAGTTATCTAGTTTCAATGTTTTTTATAATGACATTTCTCAATGTAATTTTATAACTTATAGTTTTTATGAATTATACTGCATAACACATTTACTTATGTTTTATATATTATGCTATTTAAGTATTATAAGTAGTTTGGATGAAAATTCAAAAAAATTCAACTTAAATTGAATTATATTTTTATAGATAATGGTTAAACAAAGTATTTTTAATAAATATCATGAAATGTATTAAATATTTTGTATATAAGAAATCTGCGTACCCTAGAGAACGCTTTGGCAAATACATTTAAACGCTTGTGCGTATGTGAAATGCAGCGATCCCCGCGAGTTCGGGTTAACTAGATGCCCTTACGAGCCCTTTCTGCGAGTATTAGCCCGTCACTGGGTCGAACGGCCGTACGGAATTACAGCTAAACGAGTTTCGGATGCTCGTTAAGCGTCGCGCCGCGCCCCAATGTAATTTTGCGTCCAGTCGGATAACCGGGTAATCTATGCCCGTCAAATGCATACTTAGATATTGAGTGATGCCCTGACCGATGGAAATGCAGACCTCTGAATTGAAACGTGAACTCGGAATTCAAATAGACTACATTGAATTTTTAGAGAAGAGATGTGTGAAGAACCTTAGTATGATTACATCTCCTGTGAAGCAATTTTTAAAATAAATATTTGTTTATTTTGAACTTGTTACAAATTAGTAGTAAAAGTATTTTATATTTGTTTGAAATTTTGAATACACTAAATAACAATTTATGAGGTAAATAAAATGAAAGCGGGGTTTTTATACATAACTTTTGAGAATAAGTATAATTTTTAATAATAATTAAAATAATTTTAAAATATAATTGAATCAAATGTCTTTTGTTTGGTTCAAATAAATACTTACTTGAATTATTAAAATCATCATGTATTTTTTCAATTATTTTTTAAACATTACTACTTACGAAACAATTTTAGTTCAGACCAAATCTAGTAATGAAAATTTCATGACTTGTTATCTGGTTAAAAACATAATTGGCCATGTATCCAAGATGATTTGTTTTTCTTTAAATTTTTTATTAAATAATGATAAACATATTTATCATAATTTATTCATAAACAATTCCACGCTATTAATTATGTGCTCACTATACTTCTTTGTCTAATTTTTAGTTAAGAAAAATATTGATTATTGTATAGCTAAATCGCTGTCTTTATTCTATTTCTTTATCATGCTTGTAAAAATATTTTATAGCAAATATTAGTTTTTAGAATTTGTGTTTGATTTAATATAGATGGAGTTTTTTATTAATTGAAACGTCACTATCTAAACAACTCAGTATAGATTTAGCTACGTGTTAAGTGAAGAAATTTTAATAGCATGTATCTCATTTTGATTTATTATAAATACTCTGTAATCGTACTAGGTAAAATTAGTTATTAATAAAATTAATAATAAAAACTAATGAATAAATTGCTGTCATTAGTTACTATTTGATCTCTATATAAATTGTATGCATTGAAAAGCATTGAATCATTAGTACTTGAAATATAAAATTAAAAAATTGTTACAAATAAACTTTTTTACACTTCTCTTCCGATTGTCGGATTTCGCAGCCCATCGGCCACCGCGTCACTTTTATCTGATATGGTGATATGTCTTGCGATTCGCCTACATATCACGCCACCCTTCTCCCTTACAGGGCAACCTTGCATTTGTGCTACCACGTGTACATAGGGACATGGGCAAAGTTTGGAGCAAATCTTCTGATGACTGTCGAAACACGTTCGAACTCACCTTCAGGCTTTCTTGGTTCGCTCAGGTTTGCGACCGCATAAGAAGTAAGCTTCGTTTTCCATTTCGCTATCAAAACTACCGATATAAATTCTGACGTGACATTCTTAATTCATGCCCTCCTTGTTTCTATCTGTAAAAAGCGAAATAGCAAACTATCGAACACCTCGGAGGAAAATGGATGATGATAAGGAGACAAAGAAAATGCCATTGAATTAATTTAAATATAGGTGCTATTGGAACGATGCTGCTACCTTGTAGGTAAATTATAGAATGAAAAGAAAAACAATGTCGCGCGTTCGTGCCAACGAACAAAGCTTGTCGCGCTTTTCCTCCGCCCGCGGTACGTTTTCCCGAATGTAAATAAAGGAGCCGGGGATTCGAAGCCGTCACCGTCACTCGCTTATGATCGTGGAAAACCCACACCACTGACTTGGGCGATCCTCTCCTGGCCCAGCTAGAGTCTTGTATGATCTCGTTGCGGCCCGAGACCTTAACGAACCACTGTGCGCACGAATCAGGCTTACAAAATCCGGCAAATCAAATATAAAATAACTAAAAAATTAAACATTAGACGCGTCTCACATATAAGCAGCATCGTCCGCAAAATTTCCAAGTATTTTTATTATAATAATAAATAATTTCGGTAAAAATAATATAATCGTTGGTTTAAAAAAAAATAATACTCGCTCGCTGTTACATATCTTTATATTTTTAATAATAATTTTCTTTTCTACCGTAACACTATCATTTTTTTAAAACTTACTATGCAATATTGTATTTCGACTTATATACATATCATTGTCAAGATAACATATTATTCCAATATAATAATTACCTATTTCCGTTCTATATAACTTGTATAATGCAATACTATACATAATAATGAAATAGACAACTATGTTTATTAAATGAGAAAATGCTTGCATGACGATTCAAAATAAAAATACTGAAGTCTCTAAATTTACCGTTTATAACTATACGTAAGATAGTAATTGATATGTGAATAATTAGGATAAAATAAGTAAGGATGATTTTAAATTATTGTTTCAGCTTTATTGTAAAATAACAAAACTAGATCTTTTCTCAAGGTGTTTTGCGATTTGCTTTTACTTTTGTTGTTCCAGTTGTCAGCGTAGATGCTATGCCCGCACTGTTAAAAAAAACCTTAAATTTAATGTATAATTCAGTTACAAGTGTAACTGCAATTTCAGTTTTTCGTACCTTAAATGAAATTAATGTACAAGTTCATTAACTTTCATGTAAAAAGTTTGTAAATTTTTAACGGAAATAATATATAACATATATAAATTGATTCAAAGATTGAAACTACAATAGCGGTAATGGGTTCTCAAAATATACCTATTTCAATGAGAATATTATTTAACAGTTTTGGGAACTTATAGTTATGCTTATAAGAACACCATGTCACTCTTTCTTTCTTTCTTTCTAAGGCCTTCGAAGCGTGCGCGATCGTGTTTTGTATTGACACTTGTAGACCCCGTTCGATTCGGTACAGTGAAAAATTATAACAGTAAGATTCGACTGCAGACCACAGCTGCTATTTTTCGAAATTAATTGCATAAAAGCACAAAAGGCATAATTCACAAGGATTCCCTATGATAAGTAATATCCCAGGTGTCGTACAAAAGTAAGTATTATTTTTGTTCTAATTTTTATAGGTTATGTAATACTAAGAAACTAATTTTATAGCTTAAAGTTATTGTGTATTTTAACATTACATTATATTTACAAAAACCGATCTTAAATTCAAGTATTAAATGTAAATTATAAATAAATTTCGTCATACTTATTTTTGTTTATAAATATAATAGAATGTGCATGTTACTAGAATTTAAATGTTGTAGGACAATCTTCGTATGATATGAATGCAGTATCTGCAGTAGTTATTGAACAAAAAATTATCGTCAAGTGTCAAAATGCTCTTCAAGGTATTTTAATTACTTTCCTAGGATATTTTATATTTGGATATTGTTATACACCCGAAGTGGAGAAAACGTTGGAGTTCATACAAAGGTATATTTATAAATTAATAATAAACGTGAGTAATATAATTATAATTTTTACTATTATCACATTTTTTACAAATTTTATTCATTTTCGTAGGGTCTTTTTCAAAATCAATTCTACAATGGGAGCGAAAAGAATTTCAAAAGCTACACGACAGCAGAAAAATTAGGATACATGTGTATTGAATGTATATTTAATTTTATTTATTATAAAAAATGAAAATAAACTGTTAAATAGTTATAACTATTTAACTAAATCATAAAAAAAGCCTACCAATTTTTCCCAATGAAAAATTAATGCATGAAAACAAAAATTCCATTACATACATTAAATTTAATATATATAGTGCATGAATTTTAATGTACATGCATTAATCTATATTTAGTTACGTTTATGAAATTAGCTTCCATTGCATTTACATTAAATTTCATGCAACTTTTTTTAACAGTGCGGATGAAATGAATCCAAGAATATTTGCGCATCGAGAACCATTAACACATATTCAAACATTGGATTTTGTGCAGTTACTAGTATATATTAAGAAGCTCGAGACTAGGTACTAAATTCAATTAGCGTTTCTATACATATTCACTTTAGTTCATTATTACAAGCGAAACAATAGCAATGACTACTTACCGGGCTTATTAAACGAGTGGTAATAATTTTCAATAGAATTCATTCTTTATGGAAATTTTTAGTAACTTATTACCCCTATGTATACATGTATGTAGTCGCGTAAATAGTTCTGTTGAAAAAGTGTACAATAAAAAGTCATTATTTTATGTGTGAATTATCATTAACTTTTTAAACATAATTGAATTAGTATATAACTATCCCTCCTAGAAATCTTCAGTATTTTCTGATCATAATTATTGAAAACACTATATGTTATAAATTAATTTTTGTCTTCCTTTGTAATATTGATCTAAAAATTTGAGACATAGAAACATGTAGAACTATATAGAACTCGAGGTACTAATCTTGTGCTTCAATGTTTAATAATGATTTTATGTAATTTTCATTATATTTAATTTTTTATATATTGAAGTTTATTAGTTGCAGTGACAGCAGGAAACCAGTCTGACCAGTTACTTTCAAATTGAAAGTAGTATCTATATAAGTTTGGTAATTTATATTTTAGATATATTTAGTAAGAAACATGCAAAAGCATAGAAATAGATTAAAAAATCAGAAACAAGACTACAACTTTTACCGAAGTCATGATCAAATTATAATAAACTGTAAAATGCTTGTAAATTATTATCAATAAAATTAACAACTGTTAAACAAAATTTATAACTGTGATTAAAATACTGAAAAATAAGTATGAAAATAATTACTATACAAAAAAGGTCAATGGCAAGGATAATATTCATATTTAAAAAAATATAAAATATTTATACATAGATATTTCTATTTACATGTATTGATATGTATATATCGTATATTTATACGACGAAGCGATATCAGGGTCTAGCCCTACAATCTAGCATAACAAGCGAAATTCTAATCAAGTGCTATAGTTGAAAACTTGAAGACTATTTAGCTTGAAACAGTACCAAGAATTTATTTGCCAACTTGCAAGGCTCTGCAAGCTCTCCGATACATTCTGAAGATTTTCTCAAGCCTAATCCTAACTTTCACTCGATAAAAAGAAACGTAAACATTATTGACAAAGTTAATCAAATTGAAAAGACTCAGCCAAATCTATCTTATCCGTTTCCTAATACCTCTGCACTCTCTAACAACAGGAGACATTCCCAAATAAGCTTAAAAGAATCGCAGAAATAGTACGATGAAACAGACGATTTTCAAATGGTTAAATGAAAAACAAAAAGCACCAAGTTGAAGAAAATAATAAAAGTATTAATAACGAAATCACAAGTGAAAATCCTTAATTAAAAAATTAAAATCATTAAAAAAACTACCTAAACTATAAAAAACACCTTACTCGACTACATACGTTTGAAAAGTTTGTTAGAGAATACACTTATTAATAAAAAATCTGTTGATGTTGAACTTTATTAATAATGAGGAACATGCAAATGTAGTGAAAAAGTAGTACTAAAGAAGGTGCACAAGACTACTTATCTTAAATAAATAGAAAAAATTCTACACCACAAGTTACTCTAACTAACTTGAATACCGAATAAGCAGTTTATATTATATATTAAATAGATAGCTAAGTTAATTTAATAAAATATAAGTGGAATAAGAAATCTTTAAGAACACCTTCAAAAATTTGACCCCAAGAGATAAACTAGAGATTCCAGGATCTACAAAAAAACAATTATTGAATCGATAGCAGAGACTTCAATAGTCATAATAGATATAATAGAGTTTTTAATATTAAAGAAACGTCAACGAAATGTTGAATAATTACAAAACATGCATTAGTAGTTTGAAATTTATTCAAGATATATAAATATCAAGATTTAACTGCGTAATTCAAATATTATTTCGATTAAATATAATCAAATGCATAAAAGACATAAGCTACGTATTTAAAAAATTAAAAGTGTAAATTATAGAAGCATATGACTAATGAAATGTAAATCGTATGTATATTAGTGTTACTAATACCTTTGGAGAGTGCGACGTTAAATAAATAAATGAAAACAAAAAAATCTAACCTATATTGTACAATGTTAACTAAATTTGAGTTAATTTATTTTATAGGCATGTGCTTCTAGGTATGCTAAACGTATAGGGAAGAAAGATGCTAATCAGAATTGTGCATAAAATAGAGCGTGAAATACGAATAGGAAGCTTCAATTGGATTTTTACAACGATTATGTGCTTGATCAAGTAGCAACATAAGTGACCTTGACTTGAATAATTATTTAGTATAAAACAAAAACAAGGTTTTACTCTAATACAAGTATATACAAGGCAAAGGGCACGAACTAATTGAATCGACGCTAGTGGGAATTCCGCAGCCTCATCAAGTAAATCGAATGAAAGGCGTGCAAACGTTTCTGGAAGCGCGAGTTGCTCGTCTAACGGAATTGAGTTTTAACTTCGGCTTTCACGAATACGGACTTTTCGCCTACGATAAGCTCTCTCACTTGCGAAGAAATATTACGTATTCGTCTCTGCTCTCTGCGCTTGAGAAAGTTTTTGTTTTGTGCCTTTAATAGCTTGCACCGGGATATAGATTATTTTTAGTTTACTTTGGTTACAAGGGGAATGTTATAGTATAGAAAGGCGCATTATTAATCAGCAGATCTACTTTGAGTTTAATCGTGTTTCATAGCGGGTCAGTGAATCATAAGCGTAACGAGCATCGGTAAAAAATTCTATTTTTAAAACATGGAGCCGCATGTTAAAGCGTTTACAGCCGTGCCCCTGAATCGTTTTATTACAGAAACATTGCCACAAACAAAGAAGGGGTTCATTTCTAAAGAAGCCCAAGCTCGTCCGCCTTGCAGCCCGTGAACATGAAAAAAATGCAAAACTCGAATACGGCCACGAGTCCTCGCGTAAAAGCCCTATCATCAAGTGCGTATATGAGGCCAAGGGCCGGGCGCTTATCCCCCGTGTAAATCTCGGGCCGACTGCTAAACCCTTCGCTGCCATTGCTCTTTGTCCCGCGCGTCCACCTCCTTTTTCCGCCGCCACTTCCTTTAATCTGCCCGTATTTTTCTTTGTCCCTGCACGCCTGATCCCCCTTTATCTACTTCTCCATTTCCCCTTTTCCCCCGAGCGCGCGAAATTGAAGTCCCCCGTGGGATGAAACGTAAAATCTCGCGCCGCCGGCTCTGAGATGGCCTGACTTTACGGTGTACGCTTTAATAATGAACGCCGACGTAAATAAACGTGAGGGAGCCAAGTATAATCCTAATTAAGATATGACCGGAGGAAGGGGTCGGGCTTCTTTAAACCATTAGACGATAACGAGGTGACGACGAGTTACCCATCAGCGGCTGCACTGACGTTGACAATGAATTCTGTAAGTACGTTTCGGGATAAATCCTCCGTCGAGGTATTTTATTAAAAAGATTTTTATTCTCATTTCTTTCTAGATGCTTATTAATACAAACTAAATACATCTAAAATCTGAAAAGTAATGTACTAGAATGTAATAGATGTAGCCTTCACTTTGAAATATTAACTACTATAATGTACAAACAAAGGAGAAAATTACAAAGACAGAGTGGTTTGAATTTTTTTTTGGTACGTATAAAGGTAGCAGATTCATTATGGAAAATAGTACATGAATGATATCAAAGTATTTTTTCTATTATATTTACCCTATTTGGTAAAATATAAACAATGGGAATGCACAAAAGCGCCCTTATTGCTTTTAACGTTTTATAAAGAAAAACGACATTTTCTTTATTATGAAATTGATTCTAACAGGTATTAAATGTTTATTTATTTAATTTATATTATGATTAAATTTATAAATTATGATTAAACTATTAATTAAATAATTCCTTACCTGAATAGTCACTTTAAAATATTTTTCATTATCGACGAATAAATAAAGAACAGCGATTGTATATGTTTATTTCTATAATTTATTTTTTAATAATTTCTGGAGTATACAGAAAATGGCGCGGAAATTTACTTAATCGTAATCACAGAGATAAAATTTTCTATAATCGTTTATTTGACTTTTGTAAACCAAATATAGTGATAGTATTTATGTGATAATGTAGTAATCGCTATAATTTTAATTATTTTTGATTCAAGTATATTAATCAAGCCTTACAAGGTAGGGCAACCTCTATGTACATAACTGTTGTAATAATTCTTTCACGATACTTCCGTTGAAAATATCATAAATTAATTAAAATATGTCAAAATAAAGAATGACAGAATGGTTTTCAGTGTTTTCAATATTACAGTCAATATAATCTAAGTATACCACATATTTTTAGCGGCATCCCCATATCTCCTACCTCGCATAAGATAAAATTACTGTCTATAGCATTTGATAGTCGCATTTAACATATTACTTTATTTTTGATAATTTACATATTTTGACATGCCCCTTGAAGTCAAGCCTTAAGACTTTTCTAACTTGACCCTGACGATCCCTCATCAACAACCTATTATTATCTCTTCCAAACAACTACATCTCATTCATATTTGAAACATACATAATTATTGATATACTAAAACCGCCTGCTTTCATTCATCCATTGTATTTAACTTAATATAGTTCATTAATAGTTTATCATGTAGCTTCTGTTTTCTTAAATTTCATTGAAGAAAACAATTCTTGATAGATTCGTTATTATATTTGTTTAACAATTATGAACACTAGTTTACACGTAATAGGTACTCGTTTGACAAGACTTTGCGCATAGTATAGGTTTCTGTCTTTGATAAGATAAAATGTCAGAAAACTATCTCGGGACAAAACGATTACAACTTGAGCTTCGCAGCCAGCGACGCAATTTCTTTCGGGTTGTATCGTAGGGGAGAAAGTGGCTTTGATTATTCGATAAAGAATGCTTCAGCTGCCAAATTGCAAGTTTGAGGAAAAGCCCGAGAGGTGGGATCGCGGGGCAATTTCCTCGAGCGCGGGCCGTCAATCGCCAGCGAGTTCAGAATTTCCAATCGCCAATCAGGCCGGCCGGCAATTGCCGACCCCGGGGCGAAACAACGCCTGTCTCTCGATATTTGAATTTTCGTTGGCGCGCCCAACTCTTGCGCAAGTTCATTTATAACGTCCGCGGCGGCCGAAGCGTATCGCGGGGGCTGGGCGGCGCTCGAGGCTCTCTTTGTGCCCGGCCCACCGCACGATCCCGCGGAAACTTTCCCCCTCTGCGCGGGCGCGCGAAAATCCGGTGATGAATTAGACGCCGGATGCACTCGCACGTAAATTATGCCCGCCGACATAACAGGGGTCGTGGCCGTCTGCGTAATAAGGCGCGCCAAGAGCAAAGTTAATCGTAACGAAATTTTGAGGGCGGCGATCGCGGCAGCCCTAGCCAACTCGGGCCTTCGCTCGCCTTCGACGGACGCTCGCCGGGGAAACTTTCGCTTTGACGAGTTAGGGAAACACGCGACAGGCTTGCCTGTCCCACATACAGAGGATTCTTTACAGTTAAGAATCTTCATCAATTATTAAAAAATGTGGATTACAAAAACAATGTCAATTGAATAGTTCTCAATAGTTGAGATATCAAAAGTATACTTTATGGATTATCTTTCACATTTGTAAGTGATGGTATGTGTAAAACTTACATGCATGCTTAAAC
The DNA here is from genome assembly GCA_018906755.1 of Sycophaga agraensis. NCBI lineage: Eukaryota > Metazoa > Arthropoda > Insecta > Hymenoptera > Pteromalidae > Sycophaga > Sycophaga agraensis. The sequence continues at coordinate 554,304 of JACCIE010000083.1, forward strand.
GGGTTGTATTTAAATATTAATTGTTATTGATCTGTACCGCGGGTTCAAAGTAAATTTTTAAATTTGCACTAAATAAAATAAGCAAATCTCACGTTTAAAAACGATATATTTGTATTCATAGTATACGATTTTTATATGATATATTTTATTGTTGTTATTAAGGTATATATAAATAACCAAATCGTAATAAGCTCTGTTGATTGCTCCTTTTTGTTATGAGTATAACCGATCGAGTCACCATAAGAAAATGTAGTTATACTCCTCATTTGAGAAAATGGTAAAAAATATCGAATGATTTTCGACAATTGTTTTTATAAAATAATATAAAAATAATATTAAAAAATAATATTATAAAATAATTTAAAGAAAAATTAAAAGTCGATATCAAATAACATATTTACATAAAATGTCATATGAATACTATTGATTAAGTTTCAAATCATGATAATTTATTGATATAGGTTCAAGCTACAGTTTACACCAAAAGCAAAATTTAGAAAAATTAATCTAATATAATACAATGCACATGTATATTTTACTGATAGGTTTCACACTTTCAAATATGTTTAAAATACAAATATTGCGAGTAACCAAGAATTTTTGCATCACAAGTAATTAATTCATTAACAACGGGGAATCCTTCCAACGAGTAAAGGAAAATAGCTGCGATTGGCCCTGGTTTCGGGAACATTGGCTGTGCAAAGGCTTCGCGGTCGCGATTCCCTTCGCAAAATTGGATTTCCGCGCAGCGGATCATTCCGAGGGGCGGACGCGAGTTTCCTCCTCCTCGGCCGTCGGTAACCAGCGAGATGCGATCACGCAGCGGGCGTAAAATTGAAATATTTATTGGGCGCGCGTGGCCTGAAAAACGTCGACGCCGCGGTTAAAGTCTCCCCTAGCTTTTTTATCATTCACCAAACTTGAGGATCGGCGCGTGTTAGGGAGCTCGACCCTGATCGAGCCTCGAATTACTAGGATGCTGGATTCTCACGTCACCCGTCTAACCGACCGGTCAAATTCAGCTTTATACGCTGCGAAAATAATGGCTGCAAATATTAGGGGCGTACAGCACGATAAAAGGCGGTTTCAACGAACTGACTCGCCGGGTGTTATTTAAAAGGCCCCGACTCGTAAACAGACGGGATGTGCGCGAGGAAAGGGAACAATGGATAAATAAGGTGGGTCACGATCGCGCAACTTTGGAAATTTATCGGGCAAACTTGGACGTGCCAGCCGCGCTTTTCTTCCCCCGAGCTCATAATTAATAAAAGGACGATCGGAAGTACCGCTACGGCGATCGCCAACACCTTGGCCCACCCGCCTTGGAAAATTTATCGCTGTCACCGTGCCCGGCCTTTCTTTCGAGGGATCGATTTAGTCAACTACAGCCCCTTATGAATTTTAGAACGTAGCTATATGAAGACAGTGATTATATCATTAATCATAAACAATTGATTTACAGGGGACGCTTCGATCGACATTGCCAATTTCACTCATATGCGGCCTAATACATATGGCGTTTGTTATAAGAAGATAAGAAAAATAATCAGCAAAAGCGCAAACTAGATATATGAGACGTTGAGATCAGGTTATGTCGGAGGATAGGTCTATTATATTGAAGGTCCAAGAGAAGCATCACTTTACCTACAATGGCACCCTATTTTCTTTGAAAACATACAGTATTTCCCGTTTACAGGCACGTCCACGCAGTCTCCTATGTCTGCGCTTTGCGAGCTGTTTCTTTGCCGAGTCTCATGAAAAATTCGCGAGTCCCTTAAAATGAGCTCCTATGCGAGGGTCGAGTCACAGCAGCACGTCGTCACATATCGCAGCCGGCATTAACTCTGCGCGGCAGTCGGGTATCGTCTCTATTCTCTGGAGACTCGAGGCAAAATTCTTGGAATTTCGAGGAGGGGAGGGTGGAGTAACCGTCGGCCCGCGGGGAGGTTTACTGCCTCGCGAAAATATCTAAATTCTCAGAAATATTCGGCGAGCGAGCTGAGCCGATGGGGGTGGGGACAGACCGCTTCTCTTAAGGATGTTATTGTGTCACAAGCCTGCAACTGCGATCTTGCCTCCCTACATTCGCCCGTCTCCAGCTCCACATTATTTTCTTCTCAAGCATTTTTATTGTTTATGGAAGAGCATGGAGAACATGGGCTCTTCTTCTTGTTATGCTTTCATTGTTGATAAATACTTTGGGTTCTTCTAGCTTTGTAATCGACAAAAACTTTCAAGTGAGTATCTAGCCAGATCAATCCTGTTATTATTGTTTGTGCGCAATTGTCAAACTCATTATCACTTTGAATAATATTGAGGAAGAATTAAAAGCACAAGGCAAAGCAAGGTTTTTTCAAGACTTTTTCTCGAAAATTCAATTCCGCCTATGAATCGATCGATGCATCCATCTAAAGTTTTATGTGATTACATCTAATTCTGAAAATAATGTACATTTTTTAGTAGGTCGAGTACCGGTAGATTTTAAACTGGTATTTATTGGTTAAACCATGTCAATGTGCACGGTTTACCTGGAATTTGATTTTGAAAACCGATCACCTCGCGATGCAGTAAGAAACTAGTATTTGCAATTGGGATCCTATCCGTGATCCGGATCTGTAGTCTAGCTGCAGTGGCCGATAGCGTTATTTCGATCCGTGGCAGAATACACATAACCCCTTGGCAAAGTTGGAATTCACAAACTTGAATGTACCCGCGAACTCGGTGCGACGGAGCAATCCAAACTTTAATTCAGATTCAAGGGTCAACGGATGTCGGGGGCACCCGCGCGAAAGCCTTCCAGATCTTGCACCTCGGAGAAGTGCGAAGCATAGCTTCATCTTCTGGTCGACGCGCCCTTTAGTCAGGTTCCTTTAAATTATTGATTTTTAAGCTGTTTCTTGATATTAAATCGGAACAGTAAAATAGTTAAGAAGGAATTTTTTATGTTTTTTGTTGATCAAGTTTTCAGCTAGTAATTGCGTTGTGAAGATAAAAGTTACGATTGTAATTAAAGTTTTAACCCGCATTTTTATGGTACTGTAGTTTTATTGCATAATACATTTTCAAACCGGCTGATATTTCAACTTAGATTAGTTTACAATGAGTGTAGGGCTGCAAGTGACAGAATCGAAATATTTCTGTGAGCACCTTCAACCTCCTATAGAAGGTCGAAATGCGCTTAAAATGAGTATATCTACGGCATCTCGTATAGTATCCACATATACATGTGTATAATGGTCACAGCTTCATTTTTATTTCATCTAAACAGAAAGTGAATTTTATTACTTTAAAATATCATCATATAAAGTTATTAAATGCGAATGTGAAATGAGCAATTGAATAACGCAAGTAACTGACTAAAAATATTACTGATGTAAAATGTACATTTTAAAACATATGAACATCTAAAAAGGTGAAGAGCAACAAATAAAAATACTCCTATAATGAATTTTATTTGAACTATTGAACTTATTCAACTTCTATCGCTTTTATGATCTTTTTAAGTGCTGATTCTTTGTATAACGAATGATGATATTAAAGGGTTCATAAATATATATATCATAAATTAGTATTTAGTTGACTAAAAATTTTATTACTTTTGATCAATTTTTTTGTCAGTTAAATGAATTTTTATAGCTGACGCAGGTGCATGCAGTGTATAGATTTGCATTAAAAGCACAATTTTATACTCTGTTCACGAAGAGCAGCCTAAAAGTTGGTTAATCGCTTGAATGAAGCTTGAAGCTGCCGGTAAATGACGTGCTACCAATTACTATGCATTGTTCCAAAAAAAGTTTAGTTCTTTTCAAAAAGTTTAATAATTTAGCGAAATAGAAAAATTTACGTTATTATGGTTTTTATTTTTCTGATATCTAATTTTGAATTCCACAAGTAGATTCACAAGTAGATTTATACATTTCTTGAATTACAAGAAATAATAATAAATGTAATGAATTATAATTATATTACAAATATCTTTAGTCTCTTTAGTACAATATTAAAATCCAGAGATTGTATTAAACAGTAAAGAATTTGTTACGCTTTTTTACTTAATACAATTTAAATAACAATATTTATCATGTTGAATTACTTGTAACTGCAATTCAGCTCTTCATATTTCCTTTGTATTAATAGCATTTTAAGTACAGCAAACTTTCTGTAAATAAGTTATTTCGCATATTTTTTTCAATTATTTTCAAACAGATTCAAATGGTAAAATTGTAAAAACTATGTACAGCAATATATATATATATATATATATAGCCTTTTTTCATATTATAATATATGAAATACAGTATAGTAATCAACTAGACTTTTAATATATACTTCATTAATAAGCAAAGAAAATTTTAAATGTAGAAAAGTATAATTGTCTATTCGAAAGCAAATTAAACAGTGTCGAATATGAAGATATTTGACACTCAAACTGATACATTGTTATCTGTCAAATCTAAATTTGGGCAAACTTTAAGAATAATACTGTTATATTATAGAAATATCTGCAATGGATAGAATTCCTGTTCAGAAAATAATATATTTAAATTTTATGACTTTAATTAATAGAGAGACTACAATTGATCTAAATTCCAAACAACTGAAAAAAACAAAAAAAAAAATATAAAATTTAACTGAAAATCGGATTTCAGAAATAAATGCTTTGTTTTCTTATTTTTATACAACTTTATTATTACAAGCTATTGTATTATGTATCTCCTCGACCCCCCGTAAATAAATTACACGAATCGTTGGATATAATTCAATATTCTTATAGTACATACAATCAATAACAGGAATTATCTAGTTCTGCTCCGTTCTATTCGACGTGTACTTTTTTACAAATAAATAGTATTTACAAAAGTGGTGTATAATATACTTCGAATAATTTTAAATCACCTCTGCAGTGCTCATATAATGTAAATATCATGTAGGTAATTGTTTTATTGGTGGACAGCAAATAAGATTTTTATATCATTAGATCGATGCGCGTACTTATGTCTCGCAATATAATTTTATATATCAGCGCTGTATGCACTTTAAAATTATTAAAACAGTCGTCGCATCAAACCGCATCTACACCCTCCCAGTGTAGACATATCTCCTACATACTTTCATGCGCTTAGAAGGCCCCGCTTTCGGATCGAGTGGCGCCCTCTTTTCGTTCCTAACCTACAAATTCGCACATTTGAATCGTTACATACACCGTTACGTCGCAGTTGACGCTTGAATCGCCCGCGAATCTTTATATTTATAACATTCTAGCAATCATGCTAGCCTACAACCATAACAAGCATTTTATCGCTCCGTTAATAGCCTCAAACCTGATCGCACGATTAATTTCACACAGCGTATATACTTTCATTCATACGTAAAACTTAAATGTACAAATGGCCCGTGAATCCGTAATACGTTAATCGAATGATGCATACCTGTTGACCCTAACTACCCTAAGTCAGGACATAACCTCAAAGAGGGAGATCGATCGGAGACCCGCTGCTGTTGGTTGAATAGATCCTCTATCTTACGGTGCGAGGCTAATTAAGATTGACACAGGTCACGTAGTGAGGACGGCCGCGAGAAGGACAAGGGACAAACTGCAAAGGGCGCTAACTGCGGCCCGACTTCGTAGATCTCCTGCGCTGAATCGTTGATTGTTGGCACGAGACATTTGCACCCTACGTTCAGCCTCGAAGCGTTGTGAGCCAACGAAGGCGACACAACGCAGGCGAAGCATTCCATCGCTGCCGGACAGATGGTGCATCTCAATCTCTAAGCGAAGACCAAGGCTGTTCGGTATGCCTAGAAGCTCAATCGGGTCTAGTGGAGGATGTTTAACCACGTACTCGGCTGGTGCCTGAAATTCATAACAATGGAATAGAATATTAGCAGAAGTAATATGAGTACTAAAAGGTGTCGTTTTAGATACATTTACATATTATAAGAAAACGTTCTATAACGTGAAAAGTTTGAAAACGCTGAAGTCATTTTAAGTAATATAATGTGTTAATTTTAGAAACTAGATTGAACCAAGAGAAAAGATATAATATTTGATTTTAGAAATTATGCAAACTTCGGAAGTTTCTTATAAAACTTAATTAAATTTTCGGTCATTGAAAATTCAAAAACCGTCTGTTGAACTTTAATACTTACACGAACATATTAAAAATTTTTTATGTAAAAATTTAATTGTCGATGCATGTAAGTGCAGGTAGATACTATACTAGAAGTAAAATAATACATATGTTCTTTGCTGAAATGGCACCCAAAGCGTTTTTTATGTTAAAAAATAAAAAACGTTTCAAACAACAATACTTATAGGTACGATTGACACGTTCGCCCACATGCCCAATAAAGGGAGCAGTAGCTAGGTTCAAAGAGTGCCGAGACGAATAAAGTACGATTCCCCGAAGTGCTGTCTCTCTGCTAACCGTTGAGCCGTGAATTCAGGACCGAAGACGCGCCGCGCTTGACACGTTTCCTTTTCTCGCGAGAAAAAGTATGAAGAATAAACTCGGCGATATTAATGTCGTGCTCGCGCGGGCCGGTTCTCTAATTTATGAAACGAGCGCGCGCGGGCTGGAGGCGGCGTCTACTTGGCACAGAACCTCGGGGGCTCTCGGAGGCCGCTCGCCGCGGTTTCCTTTCATAAATATATTTGTCGCGGGGGTAATCGGCCATGAATCCCCTCCGGGGGTAGAAAAATCGCCCGTCGTTTTACGAGCTGGTTAGGGCCTTCTTATCACGCCTCCGTGAAAGACGACAAAGGGTCCGCAATTTTGCGTATTTAGATGTCGCGCGGTGATGGTCTGCCTTTTTGCGGCTTGCCACGACGAGAACCGCTTGAGACGAGACGTGACCTCCCCACCGCTCTCTGGGAGTCGGGGTCAGGGTTCAGGGTCGCTTGTTTTCTGCCCCGTCGTACCGGCGAGCAATTTGTTTTCGGCCGCAAATGAGATACAGGCGCGGTTTAACAAAGGGTTGAGCCGGAGCTCGACGAACACTGCTGAGCTTCGATGCCCGCTTATCGCTGATCCGTGGAATAAGTTGGACAATGACGAATTTTACTTGCTTTGTCATAGATGATCGATATGGCTGCGGTTTTTAAACGAATAAGTAGAATCTCTTGAAATTGGCCAGAGGCTTGATATTATATCCTCAATTAACGCTTTTTCGATTTTCGGATAAGGTATCTTAGGTTTCTGGGATGCTGTCTCTTCGAGGTTACGAATTCCATTATTCTAAAATTCTACGTATGCTTAAAACGATTATGGCTCGGTCTATACGTTTATTAGCCACTCAAGTAGACATTGCAAACAAAAATGATACGAATAAACTAAATTTAAATATTTCCTAAACGACGAATTACTGTGTGAAAAAAAACATATTTTGATTATCAAATAATAAATTCCATTAATCCTTATAAGTTTTGTCTAAACGAATTAATGCACCAACAATTTCTCCCGAACAAAACGGAATTAATCCGAAAGCTCTAGTTGGACGCCACCCTACGTTCCAAAACATTTCCAGAAAGATACGTGTCATTTCAAAAGTACAACAGAGGCTAACTCGTGAGAGCGTTAAAGAAACACCATCAAAAAGTAGGAGTTTTCTCGTGCGGGGGAGACGCCAAGCGGACGGGGAGCGAAGGAACAGGAGGAGGTACGGGAGGTAGAGCGGGAACACGAGGGGACGGGGATGAAGACAGGTGGCGTCGGGGGACATCGACCAGCCCGGCTGCATTGCACACATAGAGAAAGTTTACCGTCCCTTAGGGAAATGCTCCGAGTTACGCGTACATTCGAGGCGTGCATCGATTGCGCCCGCGCGCGGATGTGCGCCCGACGTACGCGCCCTCCCTTTCATAAATATCATTAAACTCGATTTTTACGCCCACGGGCTTTTACGCGCTCGTGGACTTTTTGTTTACGACCGGGAAGATCTTTCAATCCGCGGGGAATAAATATTTTTATATCCGTGGGCTGCGGTAGAAGAGACGCGAGGGGCGTGTTCCTTCGATAGTCGCGGTCGGAACAATGTTTGATTGCGCTGGTTTATCGGGGCAGATAAATTAAAGCGTCGTTGATTGTTTGATTAATTGGACATTCGGATTTTCAACTCTTTAACGATGCTTAAGATGCACCACCGTGTTTGGAAAGGCCAAAAGGAAAAATTACATTTTTACGCGACCTTTTTAAAAGCTAATATAGTTTCGGTGGTAATTTTATTGTTTGCCGAATAGCCAATGAAACTAATATTGGATAACTTTAAGATCTTTGTTTTATCGAAAAGATTCTCGTATCCGCCTCGATCCATAAACATGAAAACTAACGATTCCACTGTCAACGACGACCTTTTCGCCTGTGAAAAGGGAGCGGCAAAAAGGGTAGCAAAAATAACAGAGGTGCAATTTCCTGGTCGTACGAACAGAGATCGCAAGTATTCGCTGTGCAACTTTCTTTCAAGGTCGTTGCTCAGACATTGTCATCCTTGGTTACAATCTCACAACAGTTAAGTTATTTTTGATTAAACTTTAATTCTAAGATTTTATTTGAACTCTTTTTCTTCTTATTAATTACGTAAACTATTACTTAAAACTTACTTGATAAATTATGAGTATTTCATATCCATGATTTAAAAGCTTATAAAACTACTGTAAATTAAAATAATTGATATTGCATTTGTGATATGTCTAATCTTTTACAAGCGAATGGGACAAAATTTAATGTATTTAATCTATTTTATGTATTTTATGTAACTAATTTTAAGTATATAAATTAAAATAAAAAAACCATTTGTAACGAAAGCGTAAACAAGTGGTTGCAAGTGTTTGTTATGTATATTAGTAACAATAACAATAATATTTTTCTTTTAAGTTCGAATCAATGTAATATTTAAGCTATTTGTTTTACAATAAATTGAATTAAACTGAAAATTTTTAATTAAAATTTAATTATCTAAAAAACTTTGCATTATACTATAAGCAACTAAAAGTAATTTGTTACTAATTAAATAAATTTAATTAAAAATTGTACATACTACGTCTTAGGAGTTAAATATTAGGTTGAATAATTTGTAAACATTTTATGAAGATAAAAAAACTTTGTAACAAATATTTAAATATATTGTTACTCTGTTATAGAAAGTTATAGAATGAAATATATTACTACTCTGTGGTTGAAAGTTAACGATTCAAAATCAAGAATTCAGTGTAGTTAACATGGAACATAAAAACTTGAAATTCACACATAAAAAAATATCTGCATGGTTTAAAAAATTTGCAACAAAAATCAACATTCATAATTTTTGAAAAAAAATTTCTATAAATAAAACTGTAAAATATTATTGTATGTAGTGTTATAAAGTGAAATTTTGGTATAAAATACTTTAACAATTTATTCTGAGGGCTAAGGATGCCTTAAACGGTGTCGAAAGGTATAAAAGAAGTATAAAAGTTTAATCTTACATTTTAAGAGCAGGACAAAAATCGAAAGTTGAAAATCGCAAAAAATGTCTGTACAAAATCTATCATGAGCTACATAGCATAAGAATTCTTATCTTAATTTTGATTACAAAAGTACTGTTGCAGATCATTTAATTCAAAAGAGAACGATTAAGTAGTGAATGGTACAAAAACATATCTTCATAAAATAAATCTTTAGACGCATAAACTTTCCGAAGGCTCATAAATAATATAAATACGTAAAGAATGATATAGAAAAGAAAATTGGTAAGCAACTAATCTTGCATCGACACCCCGATCCAATTCGAGGCGCAGGAAAAAAGCATCGGCGAAACGATCCTGTAAAAGTGAGAGATCGTTTCTCTGACGCCTCGGCTCGTAAATCCTAAGTACAGCCAAATACGCACGGGAGGGTGCGAGAGAAAAAAGAGAGAGGGACGGAGGTGGGCGTGGGAGGACGTGGGGTGAGTCGGAGGGAGGGATCCGGATAAAGAGTGAGGGTGTTAGGGCGAGATCGTCAGCGGGCGATCGGCGTTAACCGCGAACGCATTCCCGATCGGCGGCCGCTTTAAAGCTAATAAATCCGAGGGCCTCAAAGGGTCGGCTTTTATTGGTGTGGCGGCGAAGGGATTTTAAAGGGGCGGTGGGCGGCGCGGGCCCGATAGCCGGGCGGGGCGAGGATTGCTTATACCGTTTCTCTTTGTGACGGGCGCAATTTCGATTCTTTCTCCCGGGCGCTCGCGGCGACCGCCCCGGGGATTACGCTCGCGGCCCGCCCGCCTGTAAATTACGCCGCGCTTTAGCCGGCGCTTTATTCGACGCCGCGCTGATGAGATCGCGCCGGGGCATTCGTTACCGGATCGCGACCCCGTGCTAATGCGCCTGGAAAAATATTGCCCTAGGCCCGACTTGCTCTCATTGTACGGGGCCGTTTGAGCGGCCGCCGCTTGCCGCAAAGCAGACGGAGGAGTGCAGCCCGGCGACGATCACTTATTCACCGCTCGTTGATCGCGCGTGTTCTTCCTCGGACGCCGGAACTAAACAGCGGCACGCGTGTTTGCCCCCAGTATTGTGTGCAGCCGAACGCAGTATTGCGAGTCAACACCAAATCGAGACGCGTCAATATTGACTTGTCCTTTGATTGTAGGTAGATTATTAGGTGTAACCTAACCTTAATCGGAATCCCGAGCTAATTTTTCAACCCGGAAATATTATACAATCTACGTACGGAATGTCCTGAATTAAAATCATTTGACAAATCAAGCGGCGATAAGTGCGTAATCGGTGAAAATGTTTAAAAATTAGAGTGAAAACCCCACCTACTGGTATTGGAACCAAGTTTTAGTTCACTGATTTTTGTACATATGATTATTTGTAAAAGGAATACTTGGTCGGGCCTGAACCGTTTTTCAAGAAATACAGGTTCTCGCATTAAAGAATTTTACTGATAAAGTCAAACTCACACTTATCGTGAATTATGAAAGTTTATCATATTCCACTGCAAGAATCGGAGGGATTACTTAAGACCCTATACATAATGTCATTGAATCAATAAGTCCGCGTATTCTTTATAACAATTAAGTCGAAGATAAGAGCGTAGGGGGAGAACTAACAGAGAGAAACAGATAAGCGATAATATTTCACTCACTTTTAATTACGCGGATTACCATACTCGAGTGACTTCAGCCTCTTGTTATTTACATAAGAGGCTCTACGCTCCCGAGCATTAACAGCCATTCATTTTTCTTTTCAATTACTACATAGAGTTCCATTTAATACCGATTTATAATATATTACTGTTCGCTTATAAAATTTTCTTGTTTTTGATTTATTTTGGCGGTCCGAAACATGTTTATAAATACGTTTTTATTATTTATTTAAATAATTTCATTAAATTAGTTATTCTGAAAATGCTTGTAGTATGCTGATATATCGATTTCTTGGAAATCTAGCGCTGTAGAATAATAGCGTAAGATTTACTGAATAGACAAAAATTCTAATGTTCGGATTTAAAAAATTCCCAAATATAATCTGAAAAAATATAAGTAAGCACTGTTTTAGTTAATAGAATATATTTATTTACTAAATTAAACAGCAAATGATTTAGTTTTTGCAGTTGAAAAGCTTATGATCGCTTCTAAAACTTCTAAACCTTTTTACAATATTTTAGAGGTAGCTTGTTGGTCAATTCGTATTTATTACAATACATGAGTTTACGCATGCACATTGGCTTATTAACATATTATACGTCACGGACGACACCGAGACTATCGAGCCATCGTGTACGAAATATTTGGTAGTGGGGCGTTAACCATGGAATGCTACCTTGCATTTCGTGCGATCAGTGTGTTGGTCGTTTATCGGATACAGACCTCAGAGAGTCCGAAACGAATAACAGAAGAGAATGATTGACTCGTGCAGTTGCCGCAATTAAGTATCAACAAATTAGTATAAGACCTATTAAATATATATCGATATTTTTATTGGGGTTATTTTTTTTGTATTTCTGATCCGTAAGAGCCGTATGGATGAATCATACCATATTCAACGCGTTTATAAATCAAATATTATTTATGAAGAAAAATACAAATGACATTCAATTTGTACGTATAAAAATGAACATCTACGTATTGAATTAATTAACACAATGAACTAGCTATTCTTTCCGCAATCCAAAAATATTTAGAACGGTTCAATATTTCTTAATTTTTGCGTACAAGTGTTGCTAATAATCATTTCAATCGTCATCTGTATAATTAATTATTATAAAATTAACAAAATACTGAGTCATATTGTTTATACTACAGCATAATAATTTTTTTAATCATATAAAGTCAATTCTATATAGAAAAAAATATATCTATGAGACAATGGATACTTTTATTTGAAGCTGTTTTCAGAATTAGAAAACTTTATATAGAAGATTGGAAAAAAAGAAGTAGATAAGTAAACGTAGAGTACAGTACGAATCGAGTCACTAGTTATAAACTGTAATAAAATGTTTGTGGCATGAGTGAAGTAAAAGACGTATGTCAACAATGACATATGAATATATGCTATATGCTGGTGGTGGTGTGTGCATAAGCAGAAGAGGATGAGCCGAGGACACTTAAGCGTTCTAGCGAAGGGTGAATAGGGTGTTCGAATTACGTACGACACATGTCGAGTAGAACAATCTGGTTAACAGTGCCCGTGATAAGAAAAAAAACGATAGAGGAAACGTGAGGAAGGTCAGAGTTATATGATATACGCCTTATGGAAGCAATGACACTTATAAAGAATTACTTCTGACAGTCTACTAAATGTAATAAATAAAAAGAACGATATACGAGCCTTCTTCTGATTCCTAGGAGCCTACACATTTACTAGCCACATATCTTTCTTTGTTCGAGTGCGCTATTACTTAAGAAAGCGATTAACACGTTGGCGACTTTGAAGCCAACAATACACATAGTCTATAAAAGCGCGACCTCGAAAGCAGAGAGAGAGAGAGAGAGAGAGAGAGAGAGAAACAGAAAGAGAGAGACAAAGAGAGAGAGAGAGAGATCATAGATAAGAGCGGGAACTTATCCGTGGAAACTCGGCATCTCTATGAGAATTAGCCGACAGACAAAAGGCGTCGATCCTCATAAAAAGCGCGAGGGAGTTGGATGCCTCGCGTGCAAATTCAAAGCCGGGTAATTCGATTACGGCAGCTGGCGAATAATGAAAACTGATAAGGAGGGCTGCGCCGGGGGAAAGAAGCGCGGGAGGAAACGGCGCTGTAGCCGGGAGCCAATATCACGAATTGTTTACGGGACTGCGCGAGTGGTTATGAATAATCCATGCGACTGCCTCCCCCGCTCCGTGAATATTCATTCGGGTTTCGCGAGCGCCAGGCGACGATTGCGCGGTCGGCAATTTACTTTCGCGCTTCTTCGGGGCATCGGCTCCCGAACGCTAGTCGTCGCGCTTACCGATACTTAATGAGACCGCCTTGATTTCCCAGCCAGCTCCACTTTCTAATACCGCGTCGTTCTTGTCTCCCGCGGATGCTTTTGCAGCAGGAAAAACATTGATTCTTTGCCGACTGTATGGGCAGACGTGCAGTTCTTGCCGTCTCGCTCGATACGCCACATTGCATTGAACATCGCGCACTTCAGTTGCAAAGCGAATGTAAACCGACCGGTCGAACGGCTTAGGAGCTTCTTAGATAAATTTAAGCAGATTTTATACTAATGCATTTAAATGCAGTGCTGCATCTCCTAACTTCTAACTAAAATTGTTGCATTGTTTTAATTATTTGCTTATTGCAATGTACAGAGTCTTAATGGTGATTACATCGTAATTCAGGTTTTACATAATTAAACACTATTGTCATCCTATAGTAATATTTGTCCGTGATTCTACTCTACAGTAGGGTGAATGGATTGCATTATTTTATTTAAATACGCAGAGTAGCAAACCATTGTCACCTTACGGTTAAATTAGGCTAATTATTTTTTTTTGTAAAATTAAAAAAGTTTACAGATACGACAATACTCGTAACGTATAAGTTTAACCAAATTTTTCTTTTCCTTTAAATTAACTGAAAATTCAGGAAGTTGCAACGTAATAAAGTTGTACTGTAATATGATCTTGTTGGAACTATGTAAGACACATAAACTTTATTTGACTTTCAGAATAAAATAAGAAAAGGGAACCGAAAAAATAAAAGAGAACTGGGTCACTTCCCTTTACCTCGTGTTCAAGATTAATGAAGACCCTTTTCCACTTTGCATATGTTCCTTGACAAACATCCTCTGCTTGGATCTAAATTTTAATTATATATTAAAGCACTTCTTTGTCATAATTCTAATAGTGGACGGTTACGATGTTTATCATTCGCATCTGATATGAACGCGAATCCAAATTAATTATAACAGCATACACGAGGTCTACGACGCGTCACAGAGCATTTTCTTTCGTAACCGTCCGGCCGGGTGGTAACGGGCTCCCGTACACAGCGGGCGCTCTGCATGCAACTACATCCTTTTGTACTCGGAGTACGGACATTGGCATTTTATCAAAACCGACCGGATTCCCAGCTTGCTCTCACCCAGCTTCATCCGAAATGTCATTCCACGTGCCATGTGCGATCTACATCGATACAGACACCGCTGCGTGTACACAAGGCTCGCTCCAATGCCTCGCGCTCCCCTTCAGCTAGGACAAGCGTGCAATAAAGCTTTATCAAATATTTAAATAAGTTCTGCAATCTTAACTCCGCCTTCTTCTCCAAACAGTAATTTAGCGTACGTAAATACTGCCACATGTGCGTGCCAATCAGGTTACCATGTACACGGCCACTTTTTTCGATTGCAATCATTTGAATAAGGAACCGCATGGATAAGATTCGAAGGCTCCTTCTGGTATAATGATCTGAATAACTTTCCGATTCTTTGAAAAAAACTTGCTCTGATACGAGAAATCCAGACCTTGAACGTTTTCACAAAGGCAGTTTGTATCCAGCAGAGCAGACTAAGACTACATATAGATATCGACTATCGCGTGGCTGTTGCTACTTTATTACCGGTCGTTGGATATGTCACAAAAGTTTTTGCTATTCCCTACTACGCTTCCAGCATCCCAACTAATCATTTGATGCAATTGGCCTCAAGTGTGATAACGATTTCAGTTGAATTACCCCTTTTTCTTTTCCCTTTTTTATTTGATTATTTTAGTCTAAAGTAACTAATTAAAATAACACAGACTTATCATTAGAATATATGTTAATAACAAAAAGAATTAGAAAGTAAACTAGATATTGACATAACATATACGAACTATACTAGCTTTCCATCGTGTTTAAGTATGTTTTTAAATTGTTCGAAAACTAATCTAAATTTAAATACAAAAATAATAAAAATAAATAATAATAAAAATAATAAAAATTTAAATAATAAATTAAATAAGTTATGCAACCTTACAGAGCCATAATACTACTTTAAGTGATGTATCTCTGTACTTTATTCACATATTCTGAAATCTTACAATTTTGAAGCTTGTAATAGTTTACTTAATAATCGGAGATAGCATCTAATCGTAAGCAATATATAACAAACATGGAATTATTTTTAATTCCATTTAAATATTTTTTATTTACTTTATGCAACTTTTCTACTTAAAGTTCGATTTTTAACTATGTACTCTCAAATATATGAAAGCATCGCGAAAGTTAAGCGCTTTGCCTACTCTCATGAGTTGAATTATGAAGTAGCACTCATTAGGTTTGTGTCATATCATGAAAGTAATAATTTATGACTACGATAATACAGGAATTATAAAGTATGATAGACCTATTGATCGAGCTATTGATACTAAAATATAATTTCCAGAATCATACAGTGCCTCTTATAATTTATTTGACATTATTTAACTACGTATTTTCATTTCCTTTTACAACGTACAAAATGTTACGTTTGTGATGCATTTTAAAATGTATTCAGAAAATATATTTTTATATTTAAAGGGTATTTTGGTTACTATAGTACTCATTTAGAATTTTAAAGGATAAAGCTTAATTATCATGGGAATAATTAGAATATTTATTGCCTTTTGATACATACAAGCTGAAAATCAATCACAACAGCCATTATTCACACAAAAGGGGAAACGGGGAGCTGATTGCCGTCGCTTTAATAGCTGTTCTTAGAGCTGTCCATTCATCCGTGATAACGATCAATGTAATCTCAGGTCATGCATCTCGAGCCTTCTCCTAAGTAACCGCCAGATTATCGCGCAATGTCCCCCTTCACGCGTACGCGAACAAGCAAAAATGCGTTAGTTTGCGCGTATCAGCCATACAGTATCCGCAGTCGCAACGATCGATATACGCGCGGGCATGACCGGGGAATCCCCCGACTAACTCGTCGCCGCGTCACCCGCCCCTCGGAGTCGCGCGACGACGCGATTATTCTTCCGCGCGGGTCGCGCGATGGTTCCGCGGGATTATCGGACGGGGCGGGCTCGATTTCCGACGCTCGCCGATATACCCGGATTTCCAATTTGCTAGATAAGTCTCGTCCATGCGTCTCTTGCCCGAACCTCTAGCTCGCTCTTTCCACTACCTCTCTCCTCGTCGCTGTTTTCGGGAGGCAAGGAGCTCCTGCAGGATGAGTCCTCGCTTCTCGCCCGAGCGCCGGATTATCGGTAAATTGTTGCGCTACGGAAAATGGGGTTCGACGGGTAGACGCTTTGGGAAACGTGGCACTTGCTTTTTCACTGTAATAGCACTTTTTTCTTTCGTGTATATTTTGACGAATTCGAAACTAGAATATCAAATATTCTTTATACAAATAACACGGTACGCTTGATCATGTAAATATAAACTTTGCGATTCAAACATTTTAATTATAATGTCGATTTATAAACATATAACATAAAGAACATTTTAATTTGACAATAATTCTACTGATCAAATATTAAGCGGTTAAATGTAATTATGATACGTTTAATATTCATATCTTTTCACTGAAATATCAAAGCTCGATGCGCGTAACAATTTTTAATTAAATTCGTTAATTAAGGAAATTTCCTCGATACTCTGTTAATCAATAGAATAATACTAGTCTACACGATTAATATATTTTTGAAACGGTCGATAATGTACAAGCACTTTCTGGACTTATCATTCAAATTGAACGTGTATTTTTTGTGTCTAACTTGTTAATTACAGTATGAGTGGTAAGAGTGATGTTACGATTACTTTCAAATGATACTATTTGCTTCTACTTTGCAGCGTATTTTCAATTACACTTGAAATGATTTCTAAACGATAAAACTTTAAAATCAGCAAACGTGCAAAAATGAAATTCGAGTGTGTCAAGTAAAGCATATTAGCATATTAGGTAGTTTCAATAGGATTTTATCACGCGTCGGGAGATGGCTCTTAGCGCGTGCCATATTCCACCCTCCGGTCCCACTCGGAACCCGATCGGAAACAAAAGTCATAACGGCCCCTAGGGATCCCGCGGGCAGCGCCTTTACCACCAGCAGTAAAAGGACGGCGGGGCTCCGCGGGGACTTTGTGGGAAAAAGGATCTGACCCCGAGATATTCCGCGTTGCTCGAACAAATCCGCCCGGGGGGCGAATATTCTAATTCAATTGCCGAAAGTTGGAGCGGGCCTCGTGGAAGCCCGAGCACGATAAGCGTCGCGTTCGCGCTCGAGTTTTTCCATTCGAGCGGTTCTTACCCCGGACGATAAAACCCGCACGCGCTCGGACGGCGAAACGCGCGATCGTGCCTTTTTTATCCTCTCGCGACGGGCCGGAGGGGCGGGGCTGTGTCGCCCGAGAACGAGATACTCGTTAACCGCACGTAAAGAGTGGCATTGCGGCTCTCCTCATGCCGAAGGAACCTGACGTGCCCTCGCTTTTGTCGAGCGGGTGTTGTCTTTTTTTCGAAGACTTCTCCATTTTCCTGATTTTTTTGGATATTTGATAGAAGTTCCGGAAACTCGGAGACCGTTTCTTCTGCCAAACTTCGCATCCTGAGATTTGGCTAATTTTGAATTTACCCCGAGATTCATCAAAGCAATTGGCCAGAATTACATATTTTTTTAATTAAAATATTGGTATTTAAAAAGATTTTGAATGTCACATTTATTAATTATCAAATTATACAAAAATGTATTTAAAAATGTATGTAAAAATGTATCGGATACTAATTTAAACTTGTCACTAGTGCTGTATATATTTTTTATTCAATGTACCATAACAAGTTATCAACCTAGATGTTTGTCTATTGAGATACTGGCATGCCACTAATGTGACTATAATTAAAGATGCTATAAACAGAAAAGGAATGGGGCATTCGTTAATGTTCTCTTCGAGTTTAGCAGGTGCGCATAAAAGTTCTGCATCTAAAGAATATTATTGTTTATGGAAAAGGTAACAACTTTATAATTGTTTCACTCGTAAGAATAGTATTATTAAATCATACAAAAATAATAATAATTCTTCATTCACTTTAATTTTTTAATTTTTTTTAATTTCGTGTTGTCATTCGGGTTGCAGTTTTTTATATCTATTAGAAATAAGTAGTATTTTCTTTTATCGTATTAAATATTAAACAATTTTTATGAAATTTGTATCTATATCAGTAAAAATGAGCTATTTATGAATATTTTGTAACGACTTTTCAGTATCCTTTATATAATATAATTTTAGTTTAAACTTAAGCTATATGATTGTCTATGATAAATAATGCGAGAATTTTCTTGAAAACAAAGTTTTAATATAATATTTAAGAGAAAAGTGTAGTTCATGACCGAAGTATGTATTAAATTCAAATAAATAATAATTTTAATAAAGTTGCTAATAAAGATTTTAAATGAATGGATTATTCAGATTTTCCACGTGAACAAAATTTGTATTGAAAACTGTATACGTTTAAACAGGAAATGACAATCTGTAAGAATTACAGGAATTCGAGAGATAAAAGTTATTTTCAATGATGTGGTACTTGTAAAATACGTTTGATTTACAATATAGTATCATTATTCAAAATACAGGATTAAAATAATTATTATCTTTACAAATTACGCAGTAGAAAATGCATTTAAAATAAACTAAACAAAATGAGCATTACTATACTCAAAATTTTTCATAAAATGCACATTTTTAATGTATCCATTATTTTGATGTGTAATAAAATAATTATTGTTGATGTATTTATTGTTTATATAAAATAAACAACACTGCTTGAAACTATAAATTGAAGCTACTAATTGAAAAACTTAAAAAGCAAGATAATGTCACATTATATTATCT
Source organism: Sycophaga agraensis (assembly GCA_018906755.1). NCBI lineage: Eukaryota > Metazoa > Arthropoda > Insecta > Hymenoptera > Pteromalidae > Sycophaga > Sycophaga agraensis. The sequence goes on from JACCIE010000083.1 coordinate 573,554, forward strand.
GCCTATATATATATTCTCGATTCTGTTTACTTAATACCGTATGGTTGTAAAAGTCCGACGTATTGGCGTCTCTGGTGTTTGCGATAGTGATCTAGAATCGAGATATTGCCATGTACTATAAGCAATAGAGCAGTACTCCAAGAGATATATCCCCTCAAATACTTTTTGCTGACAAGTATTATGAATTATGTAGATTCTATGATCCATTAAAATTAAAAATTAATTTGTATTTTGAAGTTCTTCTTAATTAAAAACATAGTTTTTGTAACAGATTATATTTAACATTATGTGATATGATGATTTTAACTTGATGTATCACTATACAAATTTTGTCTTTTGTGACAATGCGTAAAAAATAAGACGTTCTAAGAAATATTGAATTTATTAAATATTTTTATAGATAAATCGTCTTTCATTTAAAACATAAGTTGACTGAGTGAAGTAATAAATTACTGAAATTCCTGAAATCATATGTTATAAATTATATGCGATAAATTATGAAAAGCAGACTATGAGCTAGTGTCTCTTTGTTAAGTTAGCATTTTAGGATAAAACAAACCGAGTTATATCATATGTGAATTTTGTTAATTAACTAATAATGTAAACAATATACGGTAATGGTTACGATTAAACTATATGAATTTGTGTATATCGTGGAAAATTCCGGAGTTTCTAAACGATGCTTGTTTGTTCAAACATGCAGGAAAGGCAGTCATGTATCCTGAGATAGATAAAATCTGGTTCCGGAATTCTCCTAGAAAGAAAATATTATTTTTTAGAATTGATATTATTTTGGCACTGTACTGGCAATAAAGCGGTAAACAGCTATAAAGGATCGTAAACACGACCTTTATTTTCTTCCGTTTTTACAAAATCAAAGACTGCCCCGGAGATCGAACGATTACACAACAATCCATGAGCAGCAGGGCGAAAACAACGGGTCGCTGCGAGTGCGGGGTCGAGACCCTGGTAGCGGCGCACCTAGATCCAAACGGCGGGCGTACGCGCACGTACACATTTTGATTCCGCGGACCCGTAATGATCCCAGGCGCGTCCGCTGGCGCCAATCCAGAGACCGACTTTTGTCTCCCGCGCACGAGCTGCGTCTCGCCGAGGGTCGAGCGACGTGACGGAAAGCGCCGTGCGCTTTAAGTGCTTTTTTCCTTGCCGCGAGACCCGTTCGGCCCCTTTTTTCGCCGCCGGAGACAAGGAGCCTCGGGTCGCGAAGGACGGCCCCTGCCCGCACTGCAGCCCGCCTCTCATGAATGAGAATGGAGTGCCCGCGCGATCGCCCGCGGCAAAAAGCCGGCTTCGGGTGGAGCCGACCGACTCGGCCGTTTCTACTTATAGCCGTTAGTTGCGATCTACACCCCTTTGCAATGTGGTATAAATCATTTGATCAATGAACTGCTATATCCTTCGTACAAGTTTTACCTTTTCATTTTTTAAAGTTTGACCGTTTTGGAATGTTCAACCGTTCGCTTAGTCTATGGCCAATGTTGAGGTTTATTCTATAACAGATTTAGCCGGTTGGATAGAAAATTATTTGAACAAAAAATACTACGCAGTATACCTGATACGTTTGATACACTTTTTAAAATCATACAATCTAGAATATGTAAGAGGCCTAGGAGGAGGACTAAAGGCACGATTAGTGATAAATTGCTAGTATATCAAGGTTTTGTCCCACGCAATATTTGAATCTTGAAATGTAAACAAAGTATTAGGAAGAGTTCTAAAAATTTCAACGATTCGGTGAATCAGCGTAAATTTATACATACTGAATAGTATCGAACGGACAATGTTTAAAATGTGGGAGAAAATTATGCTTATTAAAATGGAGCACGATTATGTTTATGCACAGTATCTAAGTTAATTCTCCGAACGACACTAGTGTCGGTCGCAATAGGAACTACTAAATCAGACAGAAACCAGATGTATATGAATCGAAATCTCAGCCTATACTAGAGTTTAATCTGCAGATAAGTATCTTGTATTGATCAGATCAACCAATTGACTAGAGATAAAATACAGCATAATTATGAGTAAACAATTAATATAAATTAATTATACACGGAAAAAGTTTTTTTGTTATAATTACTATATTGTGTCCTAAATATTCAATTTTTTACTTTCGAGACATTAATTACACTATTTTCGAAGGGTATAGATATACAAAAGTTCTTTCACTTTTTAATATTAATGTGAGATAATGTATACAAATTAAAGATCGAATTTATTATGATAAATACTGCGATTTATAATTAACAATTTACAAATGATTTTTTATAATATTTGCCAAATATTGGTTGGATTTTTCATATTTGTACACAATAGTTTACTAAAATAAATACACGTTTTTTATAAATTATGGAAATTTCATTTGAATAATTTCTTCTAGAGATGCACTTGCAATGCTGATAAACTATCTGTAACATGTAAGAGTCTAAGCGGAAAAGGACAAGCAGGACGAAAAGTTTGCAAGAAATTTGGACAAATCGGTCAACTTCCAAGCCAACGTACGATCTCACACAAATCATCTCCCTGTCGAATGTTTCCCGGGTGTCGAAACTTTGGCTCGGCGATTAAACCGCGTGCAAGTTTAAAGGAACGACAGTTTAACCCTAAGCCACATTCGACGTATTGGGCGATGCTTCCGCTTTTTGGCCCGATTTCTTCCCGTTATTAAAAAGCCGGGGATCGAACGATGCGATTTTCGGATGCAGATCCCCGGGGAATCCCCGCGTTTTTCGCCCCGGCTGCAGTAAATGCCGAATAAACCCAGTTAAAAATGACCGGCTGCGAAAGGACAAACTCGGGGTTGGGGCGCACGAGCGTTCGATTTATTTTTGATTGGGCCGTTAAAAAATTTACGAGCCGCGGAGCGGCGCGTCAGTCATCGGGGCGCATCGGCTCGCACGGGTCGTCGACCCGCCCGCCTCTGTACACACGCCGTTAACAGAAGCCAACTGCGTCGCGCGCAATTATCATTACGCGAGTTTTAAGGGGCCGCGGGGAGAAGCAATTTTTAAACTGTCTGCCCTGGGCATCCGGAGCGGCTGTCGCATTGAACCCGGAGGAATCCTCGAAACGAAGTCCGCACGAACGCGCAATTCCATTAGCGCAGCCCATCCCCCGGAGAAAGAGTCTCGCGACTGCTGCGGAGCCGTCCGGCAGCTGCAACGGGGCGAGGGGCGGCCCTCCCGGGGCTCCCGGGTAGATAGCGCTGTTAATGCGAACCCATTAGCGCGACTGGGGCCATGCGCGCCGCCTCCAGACTCACGGCCAGCGCGAGCTCACGTCCCCGCGGTGCACTCGCCACCCGGCCTGGAAGCTGCGTCGGGGGATGTACCTTCCGAAGGACGGCCCCTATCGAAGTGGGGCTTTGATAAGGCCGGGCCACTGACTAAGGGGCCATTGTACGTCTCGCGACCGCGTGATCCAAGCCAATTGGACGTTTCTGACGGAACGCCCGATTTTCGAGATTCCTCGCGGGTCTTGCGCTTCTTCGCGTGTAGGCAGGTTCACTGGTGCTCCTCTATCCGGTACTGTTTTCGAATCTCGAGACTTTGTCCGCGAGCGGGCGCCGAAACTTGGGAATGAAGAATATTTGAAGCAAGACATATGAGCAGTATTAAGGGACAACTAAGGAAAGCTACAATCGATTGACACTTTAGTAGACGATAAATTGCGCTGCAACTCCAATCCATGCACATTTATCTTGCGCGGCGACGGCGAGCATTAGTCGACCTTCGAGAACTGAGCCGGGGTTCGCCATTTCGCATCGGATTGCGCATAGGTGTGCAGATATAGAGGCTACGGGGGAGGAGGTCCTGAGGAGGAGCTTCCCTAATACGCACTCCTGCAATATTGAGTGAATCTAATGGGGTCTTTGGTCCCGAACTCTCTCTTTCTCGGGGCAGCTCGCTAATGCACGGACTAATTCAATTATGTAGCTGATAACCCGGCGCACGCGATCAGCATATTGATACGCGATTACGGAACGCGCGCAGTCTCCGAAGTTTGTTGACGATCCCTCTGTCGGAGGATAATTCGACCTTTTCCTCGAGAGGTCGGGAGCCTTACTCCATCTAGAAATGCCAGGCATTTGATTTTCCTCGATCACGTTCATTACCTTCCCGCGATTGCTTTGATTTCCCTTCCTATCTTTTTTCGATTTCTTTTTGAGGCAGTGCAGAAAGATAGGTTCCCGTCGAGCGCTTCCCCGGTATTTGAATCCGACTGCTTTACTTTTCTGGCCAAGGAATAGAAGAAATTCCGCGCTATCCTTTTCCTTTGATAGAATGCAAATTCCGATGATTTAAAAATCTATCGGGTTTTAACTTTATTCTTTGTCATATTAATGTTCCTTTCACTAATCGGTCGATTTAAAAATAATGAGATTTGTATTTGGTAATGCATATAATGCATGTAAAACCTAGAATGTAGCTAATATATAAAAAATAATTCGGTAAGAACTTGATAAAAATGCAGCAAGAAAAGCAGACGCGTAAATATATATATGTTCTAAAGTTGATGATCTATTACTGTTAGCAGAATTCATGATTAGGCAAGGCCAAAAGAGACGAGCTAGGGTTTTAATTTTAGCCTGTAAGCGATTGGCGTCATTGGCAAGATAGCAGGTGTTGACGGCTTGAGACGGGGTGAGTAGGGAATATCTCTCCTTTTTGCGTGGAGGCGGTAGTTTTTCGGTAAAACGAAAAACACACGCACGCGCCTACACACACACACACACACAAATACATATTGACAAGTTTTTAACGATTAACCGTCGGCATGAAAGCAAGTTGTTCGCTAATTTTAAATATTACTTTAGTAACTCGCTAAAAACTTGGTAGAATTTCTACTAGAGAAGTTACCACTCAAAAAATGAATAATTATAAACTTTGTTGTATGAGGGCTAAATAATAAATAGTAGGAACATCTAAACATAAAGAAAATTATATTTTTCTAATAATATAACATTCTGACTTCAAACAAGAAAAAAATTGAAGAATTATTATTTTCGTTCTTTCAACATTACCTCTTCTAGATACGATTAACTTGATAATGCTCATTTAGCAAACTTTGGTTCTCGAATACATTCAGCAGTATGGAAGAAATCGATGATAAAAAAATCCAGTTACGTTAATCAATTTCAAATAATTAGTCGAGATGTACAAAAGGACATGATTCAAAACAAGTGAAATTATGGTTCTACTTTATGTTTCTGAGTGCCACGATCTTTGTTAAAGTGATTTAAGAAAAATGTTGTACTAGACTGATGGATTTAAATATGAACTCTTTAAATATTTCATATAGTTTAAATACACGTAGCTGCTATTTCTACAATTTTAATTTGATTACCTTAAGTTGAAATGTGTGACGTCATTCTACATAAAAGCATACCCGCTTCAAACACTTATTCAATCTTCCGAATCTCCTTAAAGTATTTGCATTAATTATACATCTTAAAAATAGTAGTTTTATTTCTATTTTACACATAAAATTTGAATACAGTCATGACATATTGAACTATTGCTGATTGAATAAGTATAAAATATCTGTAAAAAGTATTAAACTAGTAATACACCAAACTTTTATTTTCTAGAGCATTTAAATTTTATAGATTTAAAATAAATATTGTTCACTTAGAAAAATTTTATAATAAATATGACTATAAGTATATCAGAAATTATGATAATTCATAAAAACCTATTTTTACACATGTAGCCGACATGGGGGAAGTAGGCGCAAACTGCGATGTATGCGAGCGATAGATCTTGTTTTTCCTGGCGGGGGAAACTGCTCCCTATCGAGGGAAAAGGCGCGGCAAAGTGCGCGAAAGGATGCGACATGGAGGATACGCAGTTGGTCAAAAATTAATCCTCGGGGCGGGCGGGCGAAGCCAAGGAGACTCGCACGTCGAGGTCGCCCTAGCGCCACTCAGATCGGGCTGGCTCTCGTCAGCGCGAGACTGTCCAGACCTCAACACATAGCGATGCAGGTCACCTACGTGCACGGAGAGGCTCATGCTGATCCGGGGCCGTTGACCGAGGCGATTTCTACGGAATGGGCCAGCGAGGTTCGCGGAGATAGGTGAGCCGGTAAAGGTGTGCTCGTGTACGCATCGCGCCCTTAGTGTACAAGTGCGTCGGAGGCGGTGAAAGGGTCGGCGAACAAACCCGAAGCTTCCCGAGCTCACGGTACTAATTAGGTTCGCCGAGTATATTAACATGAATATATTAACATGATTATATATTTGTTATGTATTGCAAAAGCAACAAACAGGAATACAATTAAGAAAATAATATCATTTATTAGAGTCTGAAATAGTGATATGGATTCGAACGTACGCGGAGTGCCTGTGATCTGCCACTATTGATTTTTATTCCGTTAATCACATGGATGATGATAAAGCATCTCCCGCGATCGAGGTCTAAAGGTCAAAATTTTAACGCAGAGTCGTCGCATCCTTCACCACGTGATAGAGTGTCTCCTGTTGTCTTCATACCTACAGAAAAACTCCTATCTCGTCTTTCTCGCGAATACGCCTCGTCGCATTTAAGTCGTCTTCTATCTTTTTTTTGTTTTTTGGACCATTGACCTCATAGCTCAAGGCTATTGACGAATCTTTGTCGTAGAGAGATGAAGTGATAAGCGGATTTGACCAGTTCAATCAAGGCTCTAGCCAGAATATAGTTCCAAGCTCGGTTTCAAGGCCGGTTGCACTGACCCCTTCCTTACCTACTCCATAACCCAGCAGTCCTGTTGCATTTCCTCGCTGTATTTTCGGCTCTGGTCTGGAGCTCCCTAGGAATCGTCGTAGTCTCACTTCAGCACACATTCCATTTGAAAAAAAAACCGAAATAGAGCCGTAAAATTCGTCAAAATTAAACATTTTTTTATAGTAAACAGAAAAATTGTGATTTATGCTCATAATCAATTTTTTGATAGTTTTAAACAATTCTCAACAATTTTTCCGAAACCGTCATTGCTCTCAAAATGTGAACCTTTTACGAAGACCTTTTTAGCGTACTACCGTAAGGCGGCCTGTACGATATATATATATGTATGTATATATATTCATAAACATATACACCTATACACAGAAATTGGGATTAGGTATTATTTAATTACATTTTTTAATATACTTGTCAGTATAGATTAAAAAATTTTCATTAAATACATAATTCTTGCTATTGATATTTAACTGTAAGGGGAAAATATCTGTTAACCCTCTTAAGTGCAAATAATTTAATAAACGATAGTTCTGATTTAATGTTCATATTAATTCATACATATAATTAATTAATAAATAAAGATACAATATGTATTTCTTTAATGACTAGCATCGTTAATAAGGAATCTATGTGTGTAGGACTGACTAAATAAATAAAAGCATATTTTGCAGATAAAGAAGGTTTTAGCATTAAAAAAAATAAGCATTTTCACACAATGGTTAATTAATACTTAAAATTCTGTTTTACGACTTCTTAATTTATGACGAGCTTAATTAAGTTACAATTTTAAGATCTTAATTAGATAAAATATCATTAATAAAAGTAAAGAAAAATAAAATTTAATCACTTTTGAGATAAAAAAAACATATAAATTTAGAGCAAACTCTAATAGTCATATCAAACTCGTACAATTATTTTTTAAAATGAAATTCTTACTTTTCTTCGTGCTAGCTGTTGCTTACTTCGTGAATTTCACTGAAGGTACATATAAAAAATATTTAATTTGTATATTGATAAATTAATTTATTATTTTAACGATTTTGAATTAATTATATTGTAAGATAATTTTGATTTATAATTTTTTTTCACGTTATTTAAATCTTAATTGTATTCTTAAGTTAAGTATTTTCTCTCTCTCTAACTCTTATTAATATTTGACGTTTTATTATTCAAATGTAAGATGCAAATAGAACATATTATTTAATCTTGTATTTGCAGTGTTAATTTTCTTAAGTGGTTAAAAAAAAATTAATCACCCTTTGACTTAAATTCGGTAACGTTTTCATACGGAATAGAGTAATATGCAATTGTAACATTAGATACTAAAGAATTTTTAGTTATCAACGTTTATAAAAGTTTTCACAAAAATTATCTCTAATTTAACATATTACTGACGATATTTATTAAGTACATTGTGAAGTCCTAATAATACCGTTGAATACGTTACTGATGAACAATACTATGTAAGAATTGATATTGAATATCAACTTTTTTTTATTTATAGCCAACGCAGTATGCCTGGACTATTGCAACAGACGTAAGTATTTTCTCACAAATCAAATATTTTCTCGTTTTTCACAATTTTTGTTATTGCAATTATTTTTAAATCTAATTCGTATAACAGTGCCATTTTAGATTACGTACAAGGAAAATAAAAAAACTAATATTATACAAAATTATTATTTAGAGAAAATTCATTATTTCCTTTTGATCTGCAGCTTTAGATATTGCGGTATTTTAGAAAAAATTACATTTAAAGTCTTATTCTTAGAAATGTCATTATATTTACTAATTTCAAATTTTTTTTCAGTTAACATTCCTGGTACACCATCTTATACAACCTGCGTAAAATCTTGTGGAAATGGACTTCCATCCTTGGGTCCAATTACCACATCCAAACCTTGAATAATATTGGATAAAATAAGAATTACAGTCTATTTTAAAAAATGTAAAATGTATTTGATTCCATAAAAGATTCAATAAAGATTTTGGATATTATGTACATATTAAATTTATTTCTAATAATTCATTCCATTCCATGAATAATTTTACATAGCTCAGAATTATTAATTAAAAATCAAGATACATTTTTTTATTTAGCATAAATTTATTCGATACAAAATTAAAGAATAATGAGCATCACAAATAAATTTCATTACTTGTAATATGTAAATCCTGTTTCATAGTACGTGTTATTTTAATAAATTATTTTCACATGCTTTTAATTTTTAGTTGACGATTCAAATTTCAAATGATTCGAATGCGTAACGATTTTCTTGTAAATTATATATTTTCATTTAGTTGGTTTGTTTTTAATTAAATAAAAAATGGAGCTTAATTAAGTTACAATTTAAAAATCTTAATCAACATCTTAATTAGATAAAATAGCATTAATAAAAGTCAAGAAGAATAAAATTTAATAATACTCATATCAATGTTGTATAATTATTTTTTAAAATGAATGTTCCTTACTTCGTGAACTTCATTGAAGGTAGGTATGAAAAATATTATCGATAAATTATAGATAAATTATTTTTACCATTTTGAGTTTAATATGGAAATATAAAGGTGGAAATAGAACAATTTAGTTAATCTTGTATTTGCAGTATTAATTTTCTTCTTGGATAAAAAAAATTAATCACTTTTTGACTTAAATTCGGTAATATTATTATTTCAAATACAGTTGTACAATATACCAGATATATCAGAATAAAGCACTAGTTAAAATAAAACACTAATTTGAATTAGAAAGTGAAAAACATTTTATTTAAAGTATTGGCCATTGTTTTCTCCACATTTTGCCCTACCTTTCTTGCAATTTGTGAATATTACGCCAATAGAATTGTTTGTCTTTTAAATAAACCAATAAGACATTTAATGTTCTATCGATGATAACAAATGGTAGTCAGAAAGTGCCAAAACTGGTGAATACAACAGATGGGGTAGCAGCTTCCTGCCAAGTGCTTTGACTGTATCCTGAACCGGTTTTACTTTGTGTGCTGATGCATTGTCATGGAGCAAAATTATCTTGCCGTGTCTTCTGGCCCATTCTGATTGTTTTTAAATCAATATTATAAATCAACAATATTTTAAATTTGTCATTTAATTTTAATCAAAGTGTAATCTTCATCTAATATCGTTTCCAATTCGGCGTCTACAAACATTTGTGGTGGTCTTCCATGTTCTTTATTCCTCACTTCAATATTATTATTTCTATACAGTTCAAACAATCTTTTTTGTTGATTCTAATAGAGCATGATCACCATATGCCTCAACAAGTACCCGACGCGACTTTTCATCAAATGAAAACAAAAAATTAATGCTTTCCGCAAATCATCATTTTCTGGTACAAAATTAGACATTTTTAACACGATGAATAAGTTCTTAAGTCCTAATAATATCGTTGAATACTTTATTGAAGAACAGTACCATGCTATATAGTAATTTTTAACGAATATCAAGTATCAACAGCCGATGATTAATTCCTTGATTATTGCAAGCAAACGTAAGTAATTTCTTGTAAATGAAATATTTCATTATTTTGCACTATTTCTATTATTGTAATTCTATTTAATTTTATATGAAAAATTTTATAATTTTTATAGATTATTAAAAATTATGTTTTACAATTACCAATTTTTTAATTTTTTTTATTAATAAAATGAAAAATAAATACTTTAATAAAATGATTGTGTCAGAAAAATTACGGGATTATAATCTTGGTGTAGAAATTTCTTTATTTTTTACCATGGTAATTGCCATGGTTCACAATCTTATAAAACCTGTGTAAGACGGTTTGGAAATTAACTTTCACCCTCAGGTGATCGGGTATTTGAGAAAATGAAGATTACTGGCCATTTTTATAATGTATAGAAGTAAATCTAATATACAAGAAAAATTAATAATGATTTTTGTTTGATTTTAATTTATTTCTAATGAACAAATCTATTCCTTAAATACGACTTCACATGTACATATATTTATCATAATAGCTGCTACTATATCTTTGATCTTGTTTCATGTTCATCCAAAATCATCATTATTTTTTATTTTGAGACATTCTGACGTCGTTTCATTATTATCTAACGAATACTTGATAGCTTTTTCTTTATTTTCTACCCTAAATCTTTAATATAATGTAATATTAATTATTTTAACTGATAGACATATAATATATTTTTATAAGGTCTTTTACCATAAAAAAATATTTATCTATCTCTTTTTCCATATCAAATCATCGTTTATGCAATCTTTGTCACTTCTCAGACTCTTTTTATTTCTCATGACCTTTTTCTTTTTCCATCTCTATTGTTTCTATTGATAAAGTAATAACTTTCCAGCTTTCTCCTGCACTGATTGTGTATGCTTTCTTTACTTCGGCATACACATTTTTCTTATCTTGTTCTAATATTCCTAATCTTGTTTTCAGTTCCATTCGCTCCTTTTTCTATTCTAATCTTTCTCGATCGTTCTTCTGCCTTATTAATCTAATCTCAGTAATTAATTTCAATCACCTTTCCTCCCTTTCCTCCTTTCTATTTTCAAATCACTCAGTCTCTTTTTTGAACTACTCTACTGTTTTCTACACCTTTTCAAATAGTTTAATACCCTGAATGCCTAAAAACTGCTTTTCCGCCATTCCTTGTTTTTTCGGCCATGGTTTCGACATAATCTGTTAGTGTGAATAAACGGTGAATTCTCATATGTTCCTTACTCTTTTGACATATCTGTTAAGCTTTATATTTTTTCTACTTTTTGTAAACTGAACTTCACCTTTGTCTTTTTTTTACTCGATTTTCTTCCGACATTGAATTGTTGGCACGTGTTGTTAGCACCATGTTTCAATCGGAAGTTTCTCACACCTATAATTTAGTTGTCAATCGATAATTAAAATGTTGCGTGTTGCGAATACGCGAAACGACGTACCTTTATTTGTAAAAATTACTTATATTTAATTAGTTAATAAATCGAACATAAAAAAGTTTTAATTTCTAATCTACATGAGATAAGATAAGGTTAATAAAGATAAAATTTAATCATTATTTAAATAATAAAAAATCGTATAAATTTTAACAATATTTCATCATCGAAAAAATATATTTAAACTGAAATTTTAAACTGACTTTTTCTTATTTTTCTTTGGGCCAGCTATTACTTACTTCGTGAACTTCACTAAAGTTAGATGTAAAAAATATTTCAATTATGCATCGATAAACTATTTTATTATTTTAACGATTTTGAGCTTATTATATTATAATATAATTTTTATTTATAATTTTTCTTTGTTATCTAAACTCTTATTATATGCTGAAGTTAAATAAATGCGTTGATAATTTTGTTCGATTAAAAGAAAATAGTCACTTCTTAACTATGCATTCTATAACATTTACATTGGAGATACGTATTCATTGATTTTTTTATAGCAATTTAAGCTTTTTGAGCCAGATATGTACTTAGTTCTTATACTTTTTTTGGTAACACTAATTTACAAGAGTTCTTATATTTAGGCATTATTCATATCTTTGTACATAATTTCTGCCAGCAGTCTATAGTGACGTCTTCGTGCATACGCACCGATATGCTCGCATTTCCTCGGATCACGCGTTTGCCGAATTCACGCGATAGTCATACATGGGTAAGGCGCGCGTTGTCGCGTGATGCCGGGCCGCGCCGGAAAATCTAGAAGGCACTACCTCCACTACTCTTGAGTACAACAGGGCTTTGTCGATATGCGCTCAAGGGAAGGGGAGGGAATCAAACCGAGCCTAGGAGATCGATCCGCGATCGATGGGTCGCACTCGCAGTCCAGCTCGCGACAGGGCTAGCAGTTCTGCTCTCGGACTCACAGTCCAGCTCCCGGCGGGGTCTTCTGGGCAAGCTCCTGGAGAGCCTAGAGACCGCGCTCGACCCGCAACTGCGCGCAGGCCTACGGAGGCACGTCTACCTTAGCGCAGAGCGGACGACCGTCCGCTGGTGCGTACGAGGGGCAACCCCATAGCCCGCTTCCTTAGCGCCGCTCGGTTGTTGCGTGTAGAGGTCGGGAGACACCAGAGTGCCTATTGCGGCGAGCATCACGTCCCGCCGCGACGAGACACCGCGACCTCGCGAATCGAGTAAAGCCCTCTGCTCACTCCAACGAGGAGTAGTAATCGTTAACTGGCAAATTGAGCGTATTTTCTTCACCAGCCTTCCCTCTCCTAGGAAGGCAGGGAATTACCCACCTTTTTCCCCTAGCCGTTGGCCCTGACCCCGAGTGGACGAAAATAGTTTGTGTTTCTTATAAATTAAGGGGGGTTTTTGCCGAGGTTACACTAATTTTCTATCTAAGGTTGAAACAACTATAGCATAAAATTTATAATTGATAAAAATATTAAATTTTTTTGAAAATATATTTAAATTTGTAGATAAATGAAACAAACTAGAAGTCTGTGAGCCATTTCTTTCACTTTAGAATTTAAATTGTTAAAAGTAAAACTACAGTTTTATCGCAGATTTAATACCTACATTTTAACCCTGGTAGGAAATTGAGGAGCTTATGCCCATAATATGTTAAATTTTATGTTCTGTGAGCAGATTCTGTACTATATTATGCCCATATTGTACCTCTAGGAAACGATGGTAGTTTAGCAGAATATGTTAAAAATTATGTTGACATTATGCTAAGAATGATTAGGATTTATAAATCAAATCCTTCTCATACAGATATTGACAGGCTTAATCAAAGCTCACTGTACGAGAATGCTCACTCGAACGGTGTACAAATGAAATTAAAAGTTTCATCTGAAGTTTTATTTGCCTCGTTCGCTCTGTTAAGTTTGAACGATACAAGCTCAAGGGCCGCTCAGCGAGAGAGAAAGAGAGAGAGAGATAGGAGACAATACTCTGGATACATTAGGTAGTCCAGGTTCAGATCAGTCTTTTTGTTTACTTGTCTTCAAGAGTCACGTGCGCACATGTGCGTCTAACTCAGCTCATGGTGGTATTATTATGGCAGGATAAGAGGTTAGGATTTACGAGAAATAAATATAAGGAATAAAGCTGGTAGAGCCAGATAGAGAGGTAGAAAGAGTTGGATGCACACAGCTATGCGCTGTTCCTCATATCTGTACCTATTTCTCGTATATACATATATACTACTAGTATTTAAAAATGTAACGGGCAGTCCTCTTAGTATTAAAGCGATTTTTAATATAAGAATATAATTTTTTTATTCATAACTATTAAAATAATATACGATCTTCCAATAACTTATATTATTGATATCGTGAGTTTGAGGTTATGAATTATCTATAGTATAAAGCATTTAACATAATCTGGGCATAAGTTATTGTTAAGGCTATAATTTATGGTCAATTTCCTACCAGGGAAACTGAAAATTATGAAAATCCAATCACTTACAAAAAAAATATATATTACACAAAGCTTTTGTTTCATACTTGACCTATTTAACCAAATTAAAGTTAGTAACCTTTATATCTTTTTTCACATCTTTGTTTTGCTACATTTATTTAGTATGTGGTTGTAAATCCGTAAATGTTATGGTACTCATCTTTTTGGAATTCCGTCAATATCTAAAATCACTTTCTTCCTGGTTCTTTTCCATTCAGCACTATTTAGTTAACCTTTTCTTATGCTGTTTTGTTTTTTTGCTTCTATTTCAGTACTTTAATACCCCACTCTATCCTTAGTTTTTTTTATTCGTTTCCTTATAGACTATGTATATCTGTACTGTATACGGTGTAGAGAAATCTAGTCCTAACACTCACCTAAAGTAAATAGTTTTTATTTTTTGCAGCTTAAAGTTGTTTTTATATTCTATTTTTCCTTGACTACACATCTTCTTATCGGTATATGATTCTTTTGTCATTAATTCTGCTTTGTGATCTTCATAATTACCATTTATAATTAAAAATAAAATCTAAGTACTCGTACCGTTACACTTCCATAAATATTTTATCATCCTATCATTCGATTCTTCTTTTTTCATTTGTTAAAATCAATGATTTTTCTCTTTTCTATGTTTAGAATTAAGTCTTTTTCCTTAAAAAATGTGCTTTAATGTGTCCACTATAATTTTAATTGCTTCTCTTTTATTTTATCAAATAACTATATCTTCTGGATAAATGAATGATCACATCTTATTTTTCTTAATCTCTGCCACACTTCTAATCTTTAGTACTTTTTTTAGTCATATTATGCATAGTCAAACAGTATTAAGCATCAAAACTATAGATATCCAAAACTATTTTATGAATTTTTGGCGCTTCGATACTAATTTTTGTTTCTTCCTACAGTTTTTCTATTCTCTTTACTAAACAGAATGTCCAAAAAGTTTTAAATATTTAATTTTGTATTTTATTACTTCAGGATTTCTGAGTTTGGGATTTGTGGGTTTGGATTAAAAATGTGGAAGCTAAGTGACTCACATGAATCAAGTATCCCGAAGGGAACATATTTTACTATGCCCACTTCATTGTTCCTAGGTAACGGAAATGTGACAAACGTTAAAAAGTCCCGAATATGCAAAAGTATCGAATGCGCAGAAGCGATGACAGTCGAACACAGCCGAGCGCGACCGAATTGAAAATAACTACATTAACATTGTGAACCACCCATATAGTTGCAGTAATGCAGGAATCGTATGGAGCACTACCGCAAGATTATACCATAATGATTTGTTGTTGAGTCAGTAAGTATGTTACATAGGTCGCGCGTCCCGTACCAAGCAGAAATCGAAAATAGCATTCAGGTCATATAATTACACGCGATCTTTGTGAAAATAATAAAACCACCTTCTCCGTTGATATAAGAATAAAATATTTAATAAAATATACATAAGTTAAATTTTTGCGTTTTACAAAAAATCACTAATTTAATAATAATAATTAATTTTAATTTTAATTTTACTATATACTCAGTTCGATTTTTTTGCTATTTCTATATTAATGTTTTTAAATAAAATGTTTAATTATACTACAAGAATTGCTTTTAGTATTTAAGAAAATATTTTAAGCTGGAATTTTTTTCGGTATTTCGTTACTTTTTGGGCATTCTGTATATTGACTGACAAGTAAACTTTCTAATATTACTATGAAGTATAATTATAATATTAATTGCGAAATAAATTTATTAGCTATGCTAATATAATATTTCTGACAAAAAATATTTCAAGATTTTAACATTTACTGTTAAGAATATTACACTAGAATTATCAACAACTATTATCAACAATTATTAACAGTTATTGTCAACTATTTTCTAATTTACAGTCAACACAGTATGCTTTTCGTATTTATAATTATTAATTGATAACTGTTTTACTAGACCATTTTCACACAATGGTTAATTAATACTTAAAATTCTGTTTTACGACTTCTTAATTTACGACGAGCTTAATTAAGTTACAATTTCAAGATCTTAATTAGATAAAATATCATTAATAAAAGTAAAGAAAAATAAAATTTAATCACTATTCAGATAAAAAAACATATAAATTTAGAGCAAACTCTAATAGTCATATCAAACTCGTACAATTATTTTTTAAAATGAAATTCTTACTTTTCTTCGTGCTAGCTGTTGCTTACTTCGTGAATTTCACTGAAGGTACATATGAAAAATATTTAATTTGTATATTGATAAATTAATTTATTATTTTAACGATTTTGAATTAATTATATTGTAAGATAATTTTGATTTACAATTTTTGTTTCACGTTATTTAAATCTTAATTATATTCTTAAGTTAAGTATTTTCTCTCTCTCTAACTCTTATTAATTTTTGATGTTTTATTATTCAAATGTAAGATGCAAATAGAACATATTATTTAATCTTGTATTTGCAGTGTTAATTTTCTTAAGTGGTTAAAAAAAAATTATTCACCCTTTGACTTAAATTCGGTAACGTTTTCATACGGAATAGAGTAATATGCAATTGTAACATTAGTTACTAAAGAATTTTTAGTTATCAACGTTTATAAAAGTTTTCACAAAAATTATCTCTAATTTAACATATTACTGACGATATTTATTAAGTACATTGTGAAGTCCTAATAATACCGTTGAATACGTTAGTGATAAACAATACTATGTAAGAATTGATATTGAATATCAACTTTTTTTTAAATTATAGCAAATGCAGTATGTCTCAGCTATTGCGACAGACGTAAGTAATTTCTCGCAAATGAAATGTTTTCTCTTTTTTCACAATTTTTGTTATTGCAATTCTATTTAAATCTAATTCATTTAAAAGTGTTATATTAAATTACGTACAAGGAAAATAAAAAAACTAATATTATAAAAAATTATTATTTAGACGAAAAACATATTTACATTTGATCTGTAGTTTCAGATATTTTGGTATTTAAATAAACTAATATTTGGAATCCATACCAATATTTTTTAATGTACAAAATATTTTCTCTAATATAATACATAAACGCCGAATTATGGACAATTAAAAATTAAATTTTAGATTTAGCAAATAAATAAAATGATTCTGTTAGAAAAAATTCAGAATTATGATCTTGTTGTAGAAATATTGTTATCTTTTACGAAATTATTAATACTGTTTTTTCAGGTAACCGCCGTGGTTCGCCATCTTACAATACCTGTATAAAATCTTGTGGAAATGGACTCCCACCCTCGGATGCTATTTCTACGTCTAGACCTTGAATAGTATTTGAGAAAATGAAGATTACTGGCCATTTTTATAATATATAATAATAAATCTAATATCCAAGAAAATTTAATAAAAATTTTCAATATGATGCATTTTTATAATTTATTTATTGATCAAATCTATTGCTTAACAATCTAACTTAGCTTAGAATTATTAAATAAAAATCAACATACATTTTTTACATTAGTTTACTTGTGGCATTTTAGCCTAATTATTATAAAGAAACTGTTAGCCTAATATACGGACAGATTATACTTATCAATGAAAATATGTATTTTCATTGAAGAGATAATTTTCTGGAAAGAAAGCTTATTTGAGTCTAAAGCCATTGAAATACTAATACTATCTGACCGTTATAGATTTTTTAACATGTATTAATTTTTATTAGGATAGAAAAATTTTCGGATAACCCTCATAATAGTTTAAATATTAATATAAATTATTGTGTGGTATGCACGGTTTGTATATTCGAGAGCGCATTGGAAACGGAGGATAAGATCCATACAGTTGTTACCTTTGTACATTCTCACTGTATAGACAAAACTACAGGGTAGTTGTGTGAATAAGGGTTGCAAAGAAGGGAGCGCCAATACAGAAGAGATCTAGGAGCAGAGAGAAGCGGTCAACCGCAGCAGTAAAAGCCAACGAGGCCATTACTGGATTATTAACCCTCCTCAGTCTTGATAGTCGCAGTATATTTTGACGAGCCGCTCGCGCGGTAAACCAGATGCGAGGCCACAGAATCAGAGGGACAGATGGATATTTTTAAGTGGTAGAATTACTTTATTTGTAAGTACTTGTACAATATAATATGTGTTACATAACAGATAAGTCCTAAATGTCACATATAAGAGAGACAAAGCGTATTTAGAACGATGGAATCAAACACAAAAATCTAGCAGCAAAACACAGTCACTGTCGCATTCATGCCAGAAGTTCTTCTTGTTCGAGCAGCATGTACAATGAGAAGTAGAGAAACAGAGAGAAAAAGAGAAAAGAGCCACGTTCACTCAACGAAAGATGCGCGTACGGATTCCTTTATTTAGAGGACCTATCTTCCTCGTTCCTCTTCTTTTCTCTTAATGCGAATCTTTCTTGGCCCAAGTACAGGGAACGTCTACAGACTGAAACTCATTCAGAGTGAATATCGGCATTTTCATAAGAAAACATACCTGTAGGAAAGTGGGAACGAGAAAAGGAAATTGCCATTGGCTGATAAGTTTATCGATATACAAGAACTACTATACAATGTTCTTTTTTCACTGATCCAGTGATTTCCACTGTCACCAATTTGCTATTTAAACTCGTTCACGTTGTTTTTTTCTTGCGGCAGCTTAAGCTATTCCCTATCATGGAATCAGCATGACTTATTACAGATTCAATTTCATGAAATCCCAAACAAAGCTCTAGCAATCAAAGCAAGATGTCAAAACCACAAAGAGTTTCTCGCTAGGAAACGCTCTCGCGCATCGCACCGGTAAATAAGCCCGCGGGGGTGGAGCGAAAGCAGGTTAATATAGGGTGGTGCAATAAGTCAGGCCACGCGACGTTCCGAATACTAATTTCGCCCGTAACCTTTTTACTACATATTGGGAGGGGGCCTACTACTCGGCCCCTGGGTTTACGAGCCGCGCGTTCGCGAGGGGATCGTTTTATCCCAGAGACGCCCGCGCGCGGTCCTCGTTAATAATTAAGGTTCCGTCGTCGTTTCTTCTCTTCGCACTGAAGAGTTGATTCACTGACGTCGCGCCCGGGCAAAGGTACGGACGTTCTCGTCCCCCTTTTTCTGTCCAATCTATTTGACGTGTAATTTTTGTCTATTAAACTGCCGCGAGCATCGATTTCTTGTTCTGGTTACGCGTCGCTGTGTTTTTTCACTAGTGCAGTTTAATGCTTTCTGCATTGAAGTCGCGGACGAAAAGTTTTCCGAGGATAATGCAAATATGGAAAGCTTACTCGTTTGCGAGATTATTTATGATATTGTAGACTACCAATGACTCGATATACTTTGATTATTCAATTCTCAATTTAATGTCGATCGGATATTGTCTCTATTGATGAAAGGTATTTAAACAAGTCAGGAATAAATATTTCTTTTTAATACATTTATACTATTTACAAACTAATTAAATTCAGAAGTTCATTATTCGAGCCATTTAATTTTTAAGGATCCAGATGTACGTTAATGCATATAAAATTCATGAGCTCTTTAATTTACATTATACTCTAGTTTCTCATTATACGTGTATTACTTTAAATAGAGAGATAGACAGCATTAAATCTTATAATCACCATTTTATCGTTGATCATCCAGTGGAGCTGGGCCTTAGGTACTGATGGCCAAGATGTGCAGTTCGCAGTGACATTTTCACCGAGGGCATAATGTGGCGAGTTTAGACCTGTAATTTCAGGCCCTTTACTTGGTAGCGCTGCAAACAAACAAAAAAAAAACACTCTTAAAAGCGGAACATTTCGCAATTAAACATACTGACTTAAATGCTCTTTTCTCTAACCATCTTCCTTTTATTTGCTACTATCAATTATTAGTTAAGGGAATTCTTATCGTCGTTTAATCAAAGATAAATGTTTTCGTTCGCAATAGAGATCGAATTCTTCGCTTTCATTCTCTAAGGGGTGCAGTTAGTTTGAACTTAAGTTGGCACTGGTGGGTTCGATCTAGTTAAGCCCGGAGTATCCACAGATACTCGCCGTCCGAGCGAGAACCCACACGTCGGATTAAGCCCTGAGAAACTTTGGATATTGCACAGTATCTCCACTTTTTGATGCTAAGGCCGCGTTGCTGGCACCGCGTATCCCCCGCGGCTCTTCGATGATTCTCGATAGCTTTGACCAATCTCGTCTGGACTGTCGGTAAGTTAATGATTCTTTTAAAATTAGAATCGTATTTCGTTTGACTTTTTTCAGAACTTTCTATTCTTACAGAGTTTTCCTCATGCTTTGACACATTTGCCTTCGCATTTTATTTACAATTCAGTGCTTACATTAAAAAAAAATAACAAATTTAATTTCAAAGCATACATTTTGTTGATTATAACCACTCGACTGGTGCCACACTAGCGTTTTTAATAGTTTCAAAATTGTCAAGTTTGAGATATGACTTTGAATTAGCCGCGTCTGCTAGCTTGCCCTACTTTTTTCCAACGCGAATATCGAATTTTCGAGAGTCTGATTATTATGAATAAAAGATCAGCATGCTGAAATTCAAAGTGGCGGGTTCAATATAAAAGATGTCTCCCAACTTTCACAAAAATCAAGACCATGCATATATAGTTGCAAATTATACGCTAAAAAATTTAAACCTACAACCATAAATTACTTCGGTACTGATTTTTAGTGTAATATTTATCATCATTATTCATAATTTTTTATAATTCAAAGACAAACCAGAGAAGAAATGATTCCAATTATATACTAATAACTAATTATTTTTAGTTACAAGTGTTATTTATTATTATACAGGTGCCCTTTTTAAATCAAGTATTTTCGGTTCCATAAAAAATTCAGAATGAGGCTGTATGTTTCACGCTACAGTTGATAGTTTATACGATATGCGTGTACACCTTCTATAAAAATAGTACTCTACGTGATTCATAAATAAGCGGTGGCGGTGGCAGTTAGCGTATAGAGTATGCGCTGCAACAGAAGGTATATGTGCCCATCAGTCCGTTATAATTGCGTCTAGCCCAATCCCGTCCGAAATCGGATGAGCGAGCCCGTAATCCCAGCCGTGGCGCTTTGGGCTTAGGATGGCGGAATGCTGCCTAGGAAAGCCGGGGCGTATGGTTCAAGATCCCGGCTGGCTTGCAAATTAACGTTTTGCGGACGGGTCAAGTGCTCCGAGTCGGCGCCCTGCAATCGCTCGGCTTAATAGACTCGTGCCGATCCCGCCGTTCCTGCGCATCATTTGCCCTAACTGCGTCGAGTTCCTGGTAAATTCTGTGCTGGGACAGTGTACTGGGTAAAAATCAGAGGAAATACGGAGCGCATCGGTTCGAACGAGCAGTGTCCCGTTAATCGGAAAGGTCCGAGTGAGGTGTATTCGTGGGGAATCCCCTTGGGGCCGTGGAATTCCCGGGTCGTCAAAGGGTGTCGCGCAGCGCGTCGCCCCGGGCGTTATTAAAACGGCGAATAGAGCGCGGACGGAAAAGACTGGCGGACAGCGATTGCGCCAACTTTGTAGCGAACGAACAAAGAGCTGTAACAACGACCGATCGCTTGAGTTTGTAACGGGCCCTGTAAGAGTTGTAAAAACTTGGCGCTCTTGTTAATTAAGTTTTCCAAGGGAATTTTCAAACTCTTTGGGGCTAGTTGGCTCCCTGTCCTTTGACTTTTGACACTCTTTGTTAAATTATGTAGCTCCTTACTTTAGCTTCGATGGTAGAAGGTGGATATCTGAACTATATTCAAACTGGGATAATAAATTAAAATGTTCAATTTCCGTAGCGTGCACCTTGATCATTTTGACGGAGAATTAAAACGAAATGTTTGAATTGTTTCTTAAGAATTGATTATTTTACAGATGATATCCAGTTAATCGTCAAAACAATTATTTTATTAGCGCGTATCTTTCCTTCTATTAAGTTCCACTTCAGAAATATGCACTTGTACCGAAAATGATATGAATGGGATCGCGTGTGATTCGTTTTTGCGAGATGTATTCAACGCACGAGTGGCATAAAAAAGGTTGCCAAGTAATTATTTCCTCTTTCGGATCGAACGAATTATCAAGTCGAAAAATTACCCCTGATTCGTGACAGGGAAACACGCAGAGTAGAATTCGTCAAATTTTAACGAACCCAATTTCCCTCAACAAATTGTTCGGCTTCGACGCACTGCATCCGAAAAAACAGAGGCTGAGAGGAGGAGAAGGAGGGGAGTAATTCACCTCGAATCGAGAGTTGAAAAATAGTCCAGGTTAACATGATCGACAGAGCGCGAATAAAGGAGCGCATACAAATTAACAATCACGGAGCCGCGGGTCGGTATTGAATTTCCGTCACATGCCACCAGATTAATTGCCGGTACTCAATGGCCATTTCGCTGAAACGAGGGGGACACGGGGCCCGTTTGAAGGTGGGAGGGAGCACACAGCCGCGTTCGGCGCAGTATTAAAATTATGCATCATTAGCGGGTGGAAAAAGTGTTGGGTTTTTTGGACCGAGAAAATGTTTGCGGAAAGTGCTTTTGCTAATTGAAAATTTGCATAGTTGATAAGGAAATAGGAATCCAGGCGCACTATATCGTCTGCACTAGCGGGATTTTCGAGAAATGGTTTTGAAATGGTTTTTGGGAGCCATGTTTGGGTGCCGGTAACCGGTCTAATTGTTATAAATATATCGAGAAAAGTAAATCAAAAGCCGCTGCGGACGCAGGTGAGTTTCCGCCCTGATTATACTTTTTGGAATAATAATAACAGCCATCGCAACATTCGAGCGTATAGTGCATGCATTTCATGATACGGAAAATTAATTGAGGCAAAATGGAAAGCGTGCGTTATCTCGGCAAACAAAACTAATTAGAAATTTAATTAAATTGAATTAAAAATAAGTTACAGGAACAGAATTATTCTTTATCATTCTTTAATTTAATTGTCTCTTGAACGTTAAATCGCGGTTATTCTTCACCATTCTACGTCATTATATTGTATTCTTATACAGCAACAATTTTATATCACTCTTTTTCCAACGCTTCTCTTTTCGCTCTCCAATGAAATTTACGACCCACTTCGCTGCAAATTACTATCGAGGACATTTTTACCGGCAATCGCTCCGTTAAATCTCAAAAAGCATCGTAACCCTAACTAATCTAAGGAGACGCGCGCCCATCATGTGACAGGGTGGCGCGGCCACGAAGGTGCCTGCAGCACTACGCCGAGGGCGTTACAGCTGGAACTTGGGGAAAACCTGCCGATGAAATATTAAAGGAAGGGCGATGACGCATCGGTCCAGCGGTCCTTTGACACCGGCGGCCACCTCCTCGTAAATCGAGCAGCGCGAGCGCAAATTATCGGGTTGCGATAGGCGCGCATCGATCAGCCGGCGCTTCGGGGATTTGTAACGGACACTCGGTCCGCCAGCGCCGCTGCCGCCTCCGACCTATCTCGCCGTTTTTCCAGGGGAGGGATTACCGTCCCCTCCACTTTTTTTTGCAGCACCGGCGAGATAAGGGGTACCCGACTACCGAGCGGCCTTTTATGTTTATTCGCTTTGTGCGGGCGCCCGATTCGAGCTTGATATTGCCGGCCTCGACGTTTGTATGCAGGTGGGCGTTTCATCTCCGCTATGAGAATGGCCTTTCGGCGGATCTCTAAAGATCTGATAATAAAGGTAAACTTTTTTTATTCCCCGCAGGTTATTGTGCGGCACCGACTTTGCGCGTTTGCTTGTTTCCCTCGAACTTGGTCATGGGCGTTTTCATTGGAAATGGACGCCGACTATTTTTCCGAATTCGGTCGCGCCCACGTCCGTGTGTTTCGCAATAAACCTACGCGTGAACCACGCTCCGCTCGCGTTTGTAGTTTCGCGTAAACCCTCGGAATAAGATTCGCGGGTATGTCCGTTTTACGTCTATCGCGACAACTGATAATAAAAAAGCGAGGGAATAAAGGCAGCATCGAGTTGAGATCGAATTTGTAACTCGTGGCGCGCAGCGTAAGAGAGCGTAACACGACGCCCTTTTATTTTATTTTCATCGGAATTGATGAGGCTCGAGATAGACGGTGAATGCTCCCCTGGGATCACGTGGGATGCGCGCTTTGAAGATATCTCCGCTTGCTTTAGCAACGAATAAACTCAACGATACGCCCGACCGGCGTTTCATCGCTCTTTTTTCTTATCCGTGTGTACATATGATAAGCAATCTACTTTATTAACGTCGGACTAGGGAAAAGACAACTTTAGAGAAAATCGAGTCAGCGGAAAGTTCATGTGCAAGGATAAAGCAAGGACCTCAGTTTTGAATTCTGGATGAATCTCGACGGAATGAGAGCAGACTTCTTTCGCTGGTCGAAAAAATCCTAAGCTTATCTAGTCCGAATTACAAGATTACAGCTTGTTACATCCCTGCACGAATTGTTTGAAGATATTGCAGTATCGGCTAGCGACGATATATATTGGATAAAACTTTACGTAGTACTATATATTTTATAATTAAATAACTTCGGTAGAATTATTGAGCATACAATGAAGAGAATAAACGTGAATTTTGCACTGGATGACTATGTTAAACTTTATTATAAGCTGGTAATTTCTGCGATTTGATGACATAATTATTATAATAAGAAAATGCTGTATTCTATGTCCAAGATTATGCTAAATATTTTTCTATTAAAATTATACTTAGGATTTATATAGGTATCTCTGCTATCTATATTACTATAATTCTACTGACTTTCTAAATAGATCATGTAATTATATTTTCAATTAGAATTGTAGTTATATCATTGTAGTTGTTATTTAAATTAATTATCTCAAATAATTGAATAAAATATTTTGGTTCCAAATAAAAATATTATTTTTAATAAATTAATAAGTGATTTTTTATCCACATTAAAATTAATAGTTTCTCATTTTGTTCTCAAAAGTGTTTGTTAAAGCATAATATCAAAATAAATATTATAGCTTTAAAGACATTTTTTTAAAATGAGAAATTTTTTAAATTTAATACTTCTTTTACTACATAAATTAAATTAATAATAATCACCTGTGTGACTTTACCGTTTTAAAGGTGAAATACGCTTTTGATCATTATGTCGGTTATCTTTCCTAAACGACACAGAGAAAAATGAAATTTAACGAAACAGTAATGTCTGCCTAGTAGGATCTAGTGAAAAACAGAATTTTATTCCGTGAGATCGGGTAAGTGCGGAGAGGAGGGAAAAGAGCGCCGCCGAGGCGAGCCTTCGCTCGGTGATGGAATAGAGAGAACGAATCTTTCCACCGCCTAAAGCAGTTTCTCGCTATATTTCAAGAAGAAACCGTTGCTTGGTAATGAAGTTTTCGTCCAGAATAAAAAGCATTTTCAACCTAGTTTGTAAGAATTGAGCTGAAAGTTCACTTGAAATCGGGCTCAACGCTTATCGCATCTATCACTGTGAATTAATAACAGAGTTAACTTTTTTGTTTAGACCGCAGAGGAATAGATAAAGCTGGAGTAAAACCTGTTATAATCCTGGTTCATCGAGTTTCCTGCAAACCAGCTTGTTAACCAAACTAAAGGCTTCGCATATAATCCAGGCTAGGCAATACCCAGAGGAGCTTCATTAAAATCAGCTACTCTAAAAACCACCAGATATATTCTCAAGAGCTCGTCCCATCTCCCCGACGCGCTCTCAAATGAAAATCCCCGAGATCAATTCAATTAAGCGGAGACGTGCACACCAAATGCAAATCACTGTACTACAATAACAGTGTCAATTTGTCAAAAATGGGGTTCGTCTCGCGCAGCCTAAGATCAGTCTGCGCTATAAGCCTCGCCCCGCTCTTCATGCGTATAGATGCTGTGATAGATCTATGCGTCATCGATTGTATTAATAATTATTTATATATTAAATTATTGTAAAATACGTGCAGTTAGTTATATTTCCATTGTTTATATATTTTTGATTAAATTTACATTGATAAAATTGATAACATTGATAAAATTAATATATGTTTTTTTGTAAGTTTGCTCGCTATGCTTAGTCTCGACGAACGAGGAAAGCCCTGTAGTTTCTAATGTATAAAGTTTGTAAAAATGAGACTCGAGCGACGTAGCAGCCCCGTCGACATCAACCTCGGAGGGCAACGTAACTGCAGAGTACGTCGTCTTCGCAGAACCAGCGCTTCATGAGGTATCTGAGAGCATGGCGCGATTCGCGAGTGTATTTGCGAGGGGAGTAATGCGACACCGTCAACAGCGAATAATGATGTGCTCTCGCGTTTGGCCGCGACCTTTGAAACTGTACTAGCCACCCGAGAAGCATCATCGTGCGACAATGAATCGCGTTTAAGTTGTCGCCTGAAAACA